>CM046797.1:2741857-3249357 GCA_025617405.1 Perca schrenkii
TATTCTATATTTCCATTTCTTATATTTTATATATATTTGTTCTCCTATTTCTAATTAATGTGTATTTGTGTTATTCTGATGTGTGTACATTTTTCTTTTGAGCTGCTGTAGCACAGGAATTTCCCCAGTGTGGGATTAATAAAGTCTGTCTTATCTCTTTCGCTAGTTTGTCTGCACCCTCGTTCCCGTTCACCCCCTCATGAGCTGGCACTCACAGGGAAAACTAAGATCAGAGTTCACATCAGACAAGATCTTGGTGGACCAGCTCTGATTTAATGTATGTTGCCAGGGAAACTTAGATGCTGTTCGTGAACCCACAATTGTGTTGTAACTCTTATGCTGGACTTCAGTAAACTTTGCTTAACTGAACTCTTCGTCTCAGATTGATCCTTGTGTTCTGGTAAACTTAAGTCCGATGTAATAAGGCGCAGGAATTAATAAATTTGCCTCTTCAGCACCCGACAGAACTCAACATCCACACCACCCCGGGGTGTAATCTTAGCAAACTGTGATGAAGTTCTATATTTAGGTCTTCTCTGACATATGTCATTGACTGTATGCTTTTTATGACAGCTAAAGAGTCTGTGCATAATACCACCCTATCAGGTCTGACCTCTTCAACCCACTGTAGTGCAATGATGGCTGCCACTATTTCTGCTGTGTATACAGATAACTGTTCAGATTATCTTTAGGAGAGATTTATTTTTCAAAAATATCACATATTCCTGTTTGTTCTTGGATCTGTCTGTGTACATTTTTAGATAATTATAATAACTGCTTCTCAGGTAAATGCTTGTTTTAAATCCCACTTCCTCCATTCTCCATTCTCTTTTCTTTTCCAGGATACTGATATCTGCCTTCACTTTTGGAAAAAGCCATGGTGGAATGTCACTAACTGGGTTGGCCGTGGTGAAATCTAAGGCTTCCATTTCAATATTCCCTCACTCTCTTTTCTCTCGTCCATCCAAACTCAAGCCCTTGAAACTTGGAATACTCCCAACATTCCTGTATTGTCTCTTTTGTAGGATTTTCTTTCCCACTTCCTTTTAATCGGATCCAATTTGCCAGCGCAAGTTTCTCTCTTCTTAACTCCAGTGGTGTCTCTCCTGGTTCTATGAGTATTGTTTTAATGGGGGTTGACTTAATAGCTCCCATGCATACACATAATGCTCTATACTGTAATCTATAACTTTTTTCCAATGTTGTTTTTACTGCTGCTCCATATGCTACACAATCATAACTTTTGCTGACCTCATGCATGCCCTATAGATGTCAATTAATGACATTATATATTATATATGCACCCTAGTCACATCCAGCCACAGCTCTCAGCAGGTTTATGACTTTTTTGCATTTAGTTTCCAAGTGCTTTATGTGTGTTTTCCATGTATACTTAGTATCAAACAATCGACCCAGGTTCTTAAATTCATCTACTTTCCCTATTGGCTGCTCATATAATGTTAACTTTTCAGCAAGGCACTTGCGATTCTTTGAATCATGTAACAGGATTTGCTTACTGATATCTTGAAACCCCACTCATATGACCACTTCTCTACTTCCCTTATTGCTTTCCTTATTTTCTAACACGACACATTCCTTCCTCTCACCCAAATGGCCCCATCGCCCGCATATAGCGCCGCTGATTGATTTATCCATCTAAGTTTGAGAAAATATCATTTATCATGATGTTTAACAGTACAGGGCTAATTGCACTCCCCTGTGGAATACCATTGTCTACATCTAAATCCATAGACACCTCTGATCCAACCTTAACTCAAATTTTTGTTAAAAAAAAGTCCATAATCCAATTATACAACCTTCCTCCAATACCCATACTACTTAGTTTAATAAGCAGCCCTTCCCTCCACATAGTATCATATGCCTTTTCGATGTCAAAATACACTATTGTCATCAGCTCTTTCATTTTCAATGCCATTTCCACCTCATTACTCACTAAGTAACTAACTATAGCATCTGTTGTGGAGCGTCCTTTTCGAAATCCACTTTGTATATCAATCATTAATCCTCTCTGTTCCAATATATGTGATATCCTGCAAACTATTATCCTCTTTATTCATTTGCATAAGTGATATGTCAAAGCTTTGGGCCTGTAGTTACCAGGATTAGCTGGGTACTTACCAGGTTTGTTAAATGGTATTATTACTGCACTTTTCCAACTATTCAGTATCATTCCATCCCTCCAGATTTTATTAAAGACTCTTAATACTAATTTAAATGGTTCAACTGGTAGCTGTCGGAACATGGCATAACATAATTGGTATATATATACAGTACAGGCCAAAAGTTTGGACACACCTTCTCATTCAATGTGTTTCTTTATTTTCATGACTATTTACATTGTAGATTCTCACTGAAGGCATCAAAACTATGAATGAACACATATGGAATTATGTACTTAACAAAAAAGTGTGAAATAACTGAAAACATGTCTTATATTTTAGATTCTTCAAAGTAGCCACCCTTTGCTTTTTTTGATAACTCTGCAAACCCTTGGTGTTCTCTCAATGAGCTTCATGAGGTAGTCACCTGAAATGGTTTTACCTTCACAGGTGTGCTTTGTCAGGGTTCATTAGTGGAATGTTTTCCCTTATTAATAAAAAAGCAAAGGGTGGCTACTTTGAAGCATCTAAAATATAAGACATGTTTTCAGTTATTTCACACTTTTTTGTTAAATACATAATTCCATATGTGTTCATTCATAGTTGTGATGCCTTCAGTGAGAATCTACAATGTAAAAAGTCATGAAAATAAAAAGAAACGCATTGAATGAGAAGGTGTGTCCAAACTTTTGGCCTGTACTGTATATATATACTGGTCAAAAGTTTGGGGTCACTTCTCCATTCTGGACAGAATACCAGCTGAGATCAGTTGCATTGTTTTTTTTAACCAGGGCAGCAGTTGTCAGATGACATTATGTGCTTACATAATTGCAAAAGGGTTCTCCAATGTTTTCTCAGTTAGCCTTTTAAAATGATATCAGATTAGTAAACAGAATGTGCCTTTGGAACATTGGATGAATGGTTGCTGATAATGGGCAATGTAGATATTGTGTTAAAGATCAGCCACTTCTTCTTTTCGAGAACCCTTTTGCAATTATGTAAGCACATAATGTAATCTGAAAACTGCTGCTCCTAGGCCTTTTAAGTTCCTTTGGTTGCTGGGATCTGGGGTTATTGGCTAATGAGGACTGAAGATTGACACCTGGATCAACTCATTGCTCACATGTCTATAAATAGGAGTGCTTGGGCAGTCATTCTCTCTCTCCCTCCTCAAGGTTGCTTGGTATGTTTGGATTTTGGGTTTAGTTACTTGTGCGTTCTAGCCTTGATACATCTACACACATCCATACATTATTTACATACTGATTAACTGATTGCACGTTTATCTTTGTTTATTTCAAGAAATTGGATTTAATTGCCTTTAAAAGGGAAGTTTGGGGTCCCCTGCTGGAGCTGCTCCCCCCGCGACCCGACACCGGATAAGCGGACGAAGATGGATGGACAGATGGATGGATTTAATTGCGCAAACGTGTCTTCTCTACCTTTTGTCATACCTTTGAGCCGTGTCATTAGGTTTTCTGTGACTCTTTTAGGTTAAAAACCCAATGTGATATACAGTATGTCACAACAATATTTACAGTGTTTGGTGTTGTAAGCCCCCAACGTCGTCTTCCAGTCAGAGCTGCCTGGAAGGGACTAGGATTAGGCAATGGTTATGGTTATGGTTATAGGGTTAGGTTTAAGGTTAGGTGCCTTGAAGTCAACGGTTGCAGCGCTGCCTGGAAGTCGATGTTGGGGGGCTTAAATCACCATCAAGCGATATTTACCTAATGGGTTTTATATCAATTTGTTCAACAAATGTGGACAGAACAGGTTAATTGTAATATATGACGTGTTATGTAAGAATTAAAATCTTTAAATTACTTAAATCTTACTTTAGAAACAGAAAAAAATGCTTTTAAAAATAAGCTAATTCTGTCAATCTGTTGACCATGCACGCAGCCATCTTGGAAATGTTGTCTTGGAAACACAAATTGACAAACTGTCATATGACTGCCACCAGGATGTTCCATCAGTGTCACTAGGGGCTTAATGAGTTAAAACCAAGGATAAAGCTGAATGAGGAACTTTCCAGAACATTTAAAGAACATGTGACACGTGTGTCACCGTGGGTCCTTATGGGTTAATAACAGTTCAGAACCAGAAAATACAATAAATAAATCTTTTCAGTCAAATCTTAATTTACTTCAAGATCAAGAATGAACTTTGAAGCTCAGATTATTGATAGTTTATTACATTGTATATTACATTTGTGATATACATGAGATAAGATAAGAGCAACAGCCTCTCCATGTACACACATATATCCAGTTATCATTCAGTAACACACACATCCATATACAGAACATACACACCAAGATATTGCACATTCCTCCATGTAAAAGCCACAACCATAAAAATATATCCTGGAGAGAAGACAGGGTCAGCATGCCAATTCTTTTTCCAGCCCTTCAGGTCAGGTTTTCAATTTGTGATTTGAGTTTAATGGATAGGTTACCATAACCAATATTATTTAATGGCTGCCCTGTAGAATAATAAGGTAATGCTTTTATCCACTCCATGGACCCTGAGTCTTCGTCGAAAATGCAGACGCTGACTGATTCATGGACAAACATACTCCACTAGATGAGCCCATTGTGACTGAGAATCAACAAATATGATAATATGGCACATAGTATGTATAGATGGGTAAAACATCCAGTGCAGTAAAAGCAAGTACCAGCAATGGAAACAATGAAATGTGATGATCTGCTGAAGTTGTTTGTCACAATGCAGTGTGTGACATTTATATAATAAAATAGATGTGATTTTAGTTAATATAACAGTTTTTTTTTTGAGGAAGGTTGATTTATATAGCACTGTTTAATACAACCACACTTTAAAATGAGTAGCAAAATAATGACAAATCAGATGTAACATAGCAAAACTACAGCTACAGGAAAGAAGAAATGCAGAGAACAAGAAATAAATACATAATTCTTATGGTTGTTAGACTAGACATTTGTAGCAATCACTCCTCCATCATTATATATACAGGAAACGCAGGAAACAATTTAACTTATTTCTGCTAAAAAGTAAAATTACAAAAACTGTATTTGTCATGTCTTTTTTACACCAAATTATGGAAGGTTGTATCGATAAGGGTATAAGTATTGGTATCGATAAGCAGGTTCGGTATCGATAAAATCCTAACAATAGCCATCCCCACTATCAGGTCACAAGTCACCTCTTCCTTTCCACTCAGCTTTCATCAAATCTAAATTTAGCATGTATGCACCCATGGAGCGGCCTGCCTGTCAATCTGAGATTGTTTATTTAAAAAATACGAGCTTTTTTCAGTCAAAAAGTTGATAATTGTATAATCATTGATACAACATTTGTTTTATCTGGTTGTCTGAACAGCACATACTAAATTCAGCTGAGCATAATAATAATGCCGGATTTATGCTTCTGTGCTAAATCCACACCACAGGTACGTACGGTAGCCTAAAGCTGGATTTATGCTTCTGCAGAGCTTTTGCTGTAGCCTACGTAAGTGGCCTGAAGTTTATACTTGTGTGTTGGTGTTTGCGTTGATCTCTTTAGGAGAATAGCAGGGCCGGCATGTGTGTGTGTGTGTGTGGGGAGTGTGTGTAGAGCGAGTGAGAGAGTGACGGCGATTAGCTTCCGAGGGAGTAGTGACTCTCATAGTGAGAGAAACAAAGTGTCTCCCCTGTTCTTTCTGACCACAGTCGGAAATCTGTAGCAGGAAAAGTTCATCCTCTCCTTGATTTCATGTTAGTGATGGAGAAGGAGAACCAGGAAATGAGACGGGGGAAATGGAATGTTACCAGCCACGGCCAATCGGACCAATCACAGTTGTTGCTGTATGTGTCATTTTTTGAGAAGTGCACGTCAGACTACGGCTTAGGGTCCGTATCTCCACGTACCAACATACGTACCCACGGTGTCGATTTAACGTAGAAGCCTAATATTGACGTTTAGGTACGAGGAGATACGCTGGACCCTATGCCAGACCCTATGCCAGACGGACCCCACGCCAGACCCTACTCCAGACCCTATGCCGGATCAGTTTAGTACTGGTACCAGTTTAGTACCGGTACCAGTTTAGTACCAGTTCTCGATAGCCATCCCTACCTAACAGAGCTGCTGGGTTTGAAAACTGATTTCTATTATGGAGCCAGGCCACTGAGAGCTTAATAGTTAGACCTTACACTGAATTCTAAAAGGTAAAGCTAGCCTGTGGAGCTTTTGAAGACTGGGCTGGATTAAAAAATGGGCAGGATTAATTGCACCCAGTGAGCGGTTTTAGCAAAAGGACCATGAGAATTGAATTGCAGTAACCCATCTGACTCATAACAAAGGGATGTAATTCATTTTTCAGATTTTTTATATATATTTCTTGGATGGAAAAGGGCAATCATATTAACGACTGATCCTTAAAGACTCACAGTCTTTATTTTGTCACTTGTTTTGAGTGACTGACTCACTAAAATCCTCTAATCTGAACTCTGTGAGACTCATGGTTGTCACAGTAATCATTATTTATACAGCACTTAACACACAAAACACTTGATCCAAAGTGCTTAACAAAACACACAGGGAAACAGACACAAAAGAAGGACACATACACAATAGAAGAGAAGAAAAACATAGTGATGATAGAAAAGGCACAGGTCACACAGAAGCCCTATAACATTGGCTAAGTTAGCCACAGTTAAAAGCCAATGAGTAGAGGTGTGTTTTAAGATGACTCTTGAAAATCTTGATAGTGGGGGAGAATCTGATGGTGGGAGGAAGAGAATTCCACATTTTTGGGGCAGCGATAAAGAAAGCCATGTCCCCGTAACAGTTAGTCCTGGATATCGGGACAGACAGAAGGTTTTGGTCAGATGACCTCAGATCTCTGACAGTATATGGGGACAGGAGGCCTGTAATCTTAGAGGGGGAGAAACCATGTAACATCTTGAAAACAAATTATTATTATTTTAAAATCAACTCTATACTGTTCATTGTCATATGTCATATTTCTCTCTCTCTCTCTCTCTCTCTCTCTCTCTCTCGCCTGGTTCGGCTTGAGGTTTCTGTCTGTTAAAAGGAAAGTTATACCTCGCTACACAGTTGCTCTTGGGGGTGGAACTGTTGGGTCTTTGTAAATTATAGAGTGTGGTCTAGACCTACTCTATCTGTAATGTGTCCTGAGATAACTTCTGTGATGATTTGACTGTAAATAAATAGAATTGAAATTGAATCCTTGAAGCCTCCATCTCACAAGGAAAGGCTGAAATAAAATACAACAGACAAACAGATATGGTGTAAGTAAAATAAAACTTTCCCAACCTTTACAATTGCTTCTGTCCACAAAGATTGACTGATCTACACAGGAATAACAAAAAAATCCAGTTAACACATTTCACATCTTTTATTTCTTATTACTGATGAGAACAAGGAGGATAGCTCTTGGTAAATTCCTTCTGGGCCTCCTCTCAGAGCAGAAGGGGTGGGACAGGTTTGCTGGAGGAGGGCTCAACTTGTTATTGAGGAAGAGATCCAGTTGCAGATGACAGCGGAGTGCTAGCACAGACAGACAAAAACAGATTTGCCCCTGATACACTACTGAGGCTCCACTTTTATTCTGTGCCACAAATCCACAACCCTCAGAGAAATGGTGTGATTAATCATCAATGGTAAGTCCTTACTGTTTACAAGTTTTGGCATAAGTTGTGTGTTTGAAGCAATCAGGATAAAATTCATTGCAGTGGGACATGAGAGTGGAGAATCAACACTGTTGAGTTGTACCTTTAGACGCAAACTGAGCTTTGCTTTCATTGGCTGTTACAGTGACTCAGCAGTTTTCTGTCAGGAAGGGGCAGGGCTCTCGTCTCCTGAGTGGCAAACATGGTAGCAAAAGAGTATATGACAGGCCTTAGTGTTTTTCAATAACAAGATAAGCAGTGTGTTGTAACTTCCATAGGGCCTTTGGCTCAGGCAGTTTCAACTTTCAACTTAAAGGGAAATTTCACCGCTGGAAAGCTGAATATATCTTTAAATTGGGTCACTTATGTAAGAAATGTGAAAAAAAAATTGAAATTGGTGCCTTCTAGGCCAAGATAAGACAGAAAATGTGTTTTTGGCTCATATGGATGAAAGACACCAAATCCCAGAATGCACTTGCTTTGCTGCTGTATGAGGCCACTCCCAAGCCACGCCTGCCCTTTACAGACAGACAGTGAGACGATCAACTCAACAAGTGTGTTTTATTGTCATTTCAACCATATACACGAAAAAACGTTTCACCGTGGCTCAAGTGGTGTTACACATTTAAAACATGCTTTTTTTGCCACAGCTGATACATTATCCGGACCATATATCTATGATCTGGACTTCTTTCAGCGGATTGATTGATAGCTCCAGAGTAAACAGAACTGTGTCCATGGCAACGCTCTGCTATGCATGGCAACCAACCATGCAACCAACCCGGTCTCACGCCAGGTCGTGTAATAGTCACGTTATCACACGCCGGCCAAAACAACGGGACGGGCCGCCACTCGCGACACGTGCAGAGGCACACTACAACGGGGAAATGAAACGCCGCACGGCGGCCAAAACAACGGGCCGCCACTCGCGGGCCGCCACTCGCGGGACACGACAAGGCCGCAAGCGCACACAACAACGGGGAAATGAAACGCCAAAATAACGAGACGGTTGGGGTTGAATGCACATAATTGTTGTTCTAAAATTTCCAAGACTGTATGGCTGCAGCCTGGAGCGTCCCATATCATGCCGTCCCGTCTACTTTTCAAAATAAAAGCTCGCGTTCCAAAATTTCCGTCGGGATGAACAGTTTCTGGGGTTTCTGCTCTTGCTGAGCTAAGCGAGGATTCAAGATGGCTGACACTCGTTTTTTCCTCGGCAATCTCCGGAAAAAGCCGACAGTCCAACCCCCTTTGGGCTGTGCGGAAGTGGCTCCTAATCATAGCAAGCCCCATAGACAGTATATAAGGCAAGCCCCCAGGAGGAGCGCTATGTCTATATGCCAACATGGGCTTAGCGGATAACGGTGGTACTGCACCCCATGGCCCAGAAAGACTTTTTCACATAGACAATGCATGGCGAAAGAAACGTCTATATTTCAGCGGATCATTTGTTTCGGTGTATATAACTTACCAGCTTGAACAATGAAAGGGTCCTTGTTTAAAACGTTTCGTTTTTAACATTTTTAACATTCACTAGAAGCGAATACAGAATTATTAAATTTGAAATGATGAACGCGCATAATGGACGCGAGCAGACCCACGGGACTGCGCACGCCCGCTCACATGACTGTTCTGCCGAGCCCACGTAGCTAGCTGTAATAATGGATATAGCTAGTGGTTGTAATTCATAATGTGTTCTACTAATACGCCCATGGTATTATCTTATAAAGTTATGATACATCCGAGGGATGTATACTGTAAAGCTTGTAACGTGGATGAGAGATGAAGCCGTGGATGAGCTCTGTTCACGAAACTGCAGGCTAGCTAACTGCTAGCTAGCTACTAGCACGACATAAGTATTAAATGTCCTTGGTTGTCTAAATACATCTATCGTTTATTTAGCTAAGCATGTAAACGATCGGGAACAACGAACACACAGTGTTTAACGTTAGTGAATATTTTATACAATCAAAACGGCGAGTTCATGAGTTCGCCACTTGTAAGAGAGACGAGGGAGACGCTCATGAACGAGCATGTTGCTACCGGTTGCTAAGACAACGCAAACAAATTGTTGCTAGTGCGCCTGTCCATCGTGACGTCATGGGCCAAGAATGCGGAAGAGCATTTTTTTTTTTTTTTTTTAATTCATTCATTTATTCAGAACATAGAAATACAAACAAACAAGGCACAATCACACATCCATCTCAAAAAACAAAACTGTTGCCTCGGGTCGAGCATAAAAAACAAAATCTAGGAGCTTACATCTTACAAATCAGCCTAAAGAATGATATAAAATAAAATAAATCAAATAAATAAAAAGAAGGGGCTATCTCAAATTAAATTAAAGATTTCAAATAAATCAATCAATTCAAGGGCTTTTTTTATCCTTAACTCGTTTCAATGATTTGCACAAAAGATTGAACTCATTCTTCCAATGGGTCAGGGAGGGTTTGGTCTTAAAATATCTACATTTATGTATAAAATGTTTTCCTAGCAGCACCAAGTTGTTGAGAACAAAATCTACCTTCTTATCTTCAACAAAAACACCAAACTTTATATTATTCATTGTCAGAGGTGGTATCTCAATTTCCCTGGTCTGAAGCCAGCTCTGCAGATCTCTCCAGAAGGATTGGACTCACACAGAAAAAAAACATGTTCCAAATCCTCAATTTCTTTTTCACAAAAAACACAATTATTAGTACCAAAATTGAATCTCAGTCTTAAAAATTTGTTTGTCGTTTTGGGTAGATTTCATTTAAAATTTTAAAATTGACCTCTTTTACCTTCGGGAGAAGAGGAAATGAGATATAACTTTTCCTTATTTTCTTAACCTCTCCATCAACAAATCCTTTCATCATATATTGTCTTTTAACTGGATTGGGATAATATTCCTTCAATAGAATGTTTCTAATAACTTTGTTGGAACATTTATAATCACAGAAATCAATTCCTTGGATGCAGAGCTGCCTCAGACCAGGAGAAACCTTGGAGTACCTAACATCTTCTCTCACCATTGATTTCAGAGACATTGGTATAGCTTTCAACCATCTGTCATAACGCTTGACATTGCATTGAAGTTGATATTTCTCACAAAACTCCTCGTGCTGTAACAAGAGACCATTAATATCCATAAAATGAGCAATTGCCCAAATTCCCTTGGATTTCCATTCCTCCATGTACACAGATTTTCTACTTATCAATATGTATCTATTATTCCAAACTGGAGTATTATGAGGTGTAAAATTATGTTTGTAGATTAACTTCCAATAGAGAAGGACCTGCTGATGGAAAGCAGAAAGTTTGACTGGTAATGAATTGCATTCAAAGTCGCATCGCAGCAGAAAATCTATACCACCCATCTTTGAAAATATCAAATTGGGGACAGTAAACCAAAAGGACTGCCTGTTATTAATAAAAGATTTTAACCATTTCAATTTCAAGACACCATTCATTATGTCAAAATCAATGGCCTTCGCACCTCCATCTTCATAGTTTTTTAACCATGTCGATTTTCCTTATGTACTGACATTTGTTTCTCCATATGAAATTAAAATTGATTTTGTTTATGGCCTTAATCATGTTTGTAGAGATGGGTAAGGAGAAAGCCGGGTAGATAAGTCTGGATAAGCTGTCCATTTTAGATAACAAAACTCTCCCAAAAATAGTGATATCTCTTTGCAGCCACCTATTTAAGATTAATTTACATTTTTCTATATTGTTCCATATATTCATTTTGTCTGACATAGTCTTATCCTTTGAAATAACAATCCCCAAGTATTTAACTTCTGACTTGACCTTTATGTTACATAGAGGTTGCAAGGGATAATCATGAAGTGCTAAGATTTCACATTTATCTAAATTCAATTGTAAACCTGAAGCTCTTTGAGAAGTGGTCGATGCTTTGTAAGGCTAAAGGGATTTGATTTTCATTTTTTAGAAACAAAGTTGTGTCGTCAGCCAATTGACTTATGATAATTTGTCTGTCATTTACGACTAACCCTTCAATACAGCTATTCTGAATCAAAATGGACAGCATTTCTGCTACCATAATAAATAAAAGTGGAGAGCTGCTGCAACCCTGACGAATTCCCTTCTTAATCTCAAATCGAGGACAGGTGCCATGCCCTAGAGCTACCGAGCTATTGATTCCATTATATAGCATCCCAATTATGTTCATAAATTTCTCCCCAAATCCAAAGTGATGTAAAGTTTTCAAAATAAAAGGATGTTCAACAGAATCAAACGCTTTGTAAAAATCTAAGAATAAAATAAACCCACTATCCTGAATAATATTGCTGTACTCAAGTAAATCTAAAACAAGTCTAATGTTGTTGTGAATCGACCTTCCTTTCAGAAAGCCGGATTGTGTCTCACCAATGATGGATGACATCCCTCCCTTTAGCCTAGTAGCAACAACTCCAGACAGTAGCTTGTAGTCCGTATTCAATAGTGTAATTGGTCTCAAATTATCTAAGATTCTCTTGTCTTTACCAGCTTTAGGAATCAAAGTAATTAAACCTTGTTTCATAGATGACATCAGTTCTTTCTTCTCTATACATTCCCGTAACGCTTTAAATAGAAAATTTCTCACATCATTCCAGAAGAATTGATAGAAATTTGTTGTGAGCCCGTCCGTCCCTGGAGATTTATTCAACTTCATCTTAAGAATAACTGAATCCAACTCCTCGATTGTCAAATCTGACTCGCAGGTATCTTTAAAGGGATCATCAATGCAAGGGATAAAAGTCTTGATTTTATCAAAAAGATAATCAGCCTCTACACCAGAATAATTTGAGGAGTATAAGTTGGAGTAAAATGAGAACACTTCCTTATCTATACTTCTAAAATCTTTACGTTCTACCCCATTTATTATTAAACTAGTAATTGAGTTTCGCTGTTGTCTATTTTTTTCCAAACTACTAAAATATGAAGAATTTTTTTCCCCTGCCTCGATCCATTTCGCCCTAGACCTAATAAAGGCCCCCCTGTGCCCTTTCAAGATACAGCTCATCTAACCGGACCTGTAACTCCATTAACTTGTTTTTCCCTTGATCATTTGGGTCCAAATTACTGCAACACTGATTAATTTCCTGTAATAAATTACTTTCATATTGTCTTTTTTTCCTTATTTAAGTCCTTGCAAAATGTTATTGTGAATTCTCTAATCTTAAATTTAGTAAATTCCCACCTACTAATATAACCTACAATTGAATCCTCATTTTCATTAGCTCTTATGATTTCCCTAACCTTTAATGCAATAATCCTCATTTTGTAATAACTTAGAATTGAACTTCCAATAACCTTTGTTTCTGATTTCCCTCACTGAAGGTTCTAAAATGAGATCTATGAAACAATGATCAGATAGTGGCGCTTTAGAAATTTGAGATTGTTTAACGAATGTAAAAAAGTTATCACTAACCAACCAGTAATCGATCCTAGATTTGCTTTCTCCATTAGGCTTAAACCAAGAAAATGTCCTAACCCCAGGGTTAAGGAATCTCCACGCATCAATCAAACTGTTGTCTGCCATAAAACTTTCTACAATGTCATTCCGCTGTGCTTTCCATAATCTGGGAGGCATTCTATCAACCCATTCATCTGGTACCATATTCCAGTCACCTCCTGCTAAGATATAATCAGTAGGGTACAATAATTTTAGCTCTAAAATCACATGTGTGATATTTTCCATCAGTATTTTGTTTTGAGCATCATTATTATAACCATAAACATTAGTTATTATAAAGAATACATCTTCCACCTTCAAAACCACCGTCAAATAATGTCCCTCTCCATCAGATCGATGAGTCAATATTTCTCCAGGGAACTTGTTGAAGCATATCGCCACCCCTCCAGATCGGTTAGAGCCATGACTAAATAAGATTTTGTCTCCCCATTGATTAGCCCAAAAAGCTACATCAGCTTCAGAAGAATGAGTCTCTTGTAAAAACAAACAATGAGATTTTTGCCCTTTACAAAACAAAAAAAGTGCTTTTCTTTTAATAATGTCTTTCAAGCCCCTAACATTCAAAGAACCAAAACAAATTCTCTCATTTACCATGAGCACCAGAAATAGAAAAATAAAAAAGCTAGTTTAATAGCAGTTAGATTAACTCCCTCAGACCAATAAAAGGGAAAGAAAAAAAAACGTAGGGTTATGGGGAAAGTTTCATCCCTCCAAAAGTTTCCACTACTTTAAAGATCGTAAACAGACAGTGTTCCTTCAGCTTCCTCTGTCCTCACCAATCCGCCGTCCGTCGATGTATCCATGTGGACCCCGAAAAAAAGCAAGTTTCCCGGACCGCCTTGCTTGTTCAATTAATGGCCACAACCTCCGTCTTTCTTCCCAATCCTCCCGTGGAAGCACCTCGCCAAAACGGATGCCCTGCTCTTTACAGACCGAAGAGTTTTTGGTCCGACGCCAAATTTCTTCCTTCACCCATCTTTTAGAGAACAGAACGATGATATGCCTGATCTTGTTATCAGTCTTCTTTCCGACTCTGTGGACAATGTCCACCGCTTCTTCCAGCTTCGTCCCCCATATCCGGAGCAATCATAACCAGGATTTGGATGACCTGCGCACGGATATCTGCGTCTTTTTTTCTCTTCCAAACCTTTTTATCCGGAGGCACCACCTCATCCTGTACCTTTCTTGTTCTTTGACTCTTTCCTTAAGCTCAATATTCTCTTTGCAAAGATGGTCGTTTTGTTTCTCCAGATCTTCTACTTTCTTTTTACATTCTGTCAGCACCTCTGTGTTGAACTGGACGGTCTTCGCTAAGCTAGCAATCATGGCGCTACTTTGTTTTGTTCGCTCACTTAAGTCAGCTAGCTTTACATCCACTCTCTTTTCCAGGGCCAGAATTGCCTCCAGAATGATCTTATTAGAGACCTCATCACTCTCACCAACTTCAGCTGACTTGGCCCTCTTTTCCACGGGTTGCTTGGTAGGTGTCGGCGGCGCAGAATCATTAGCAGAGCGGTCCCTTTTATTTAGCAGAGATACATCCATAGCATAGGCATGCTCCTCTTCACGTACGTTTTCAGTTTTTTCGACGTTAGGCGAGGATTTCCTTCCTTTTGTATCCATTTTAAGTGTTGCTGGTTTAATGACACGTTTCGGATCCATTTCCACACTTCAGAGTGGACATTCAACAACTTCTAAACTATACTTTGGGACTACTTGTGAAGAGCTCAGAAAAACACGCCTGCTCAACCCGCCATCTTGCCGGAACCCCCGAGCTCCATGTTGTCTTAATGCGCTTTTGAGCACTCTCATTGGAACGTACGGGGCTTCCCGCCGATCACTGTATCCAGTTCTCTTAATACATCCATGAATCATAGACTGTAGCTGTTTCCCTAATATTAGTGGACAGAGCATGTGTGACGTCACCCATTGGTTTGTGGAGAGCTGATATGAGTCGTCGAGTTGAAGCCCCTGGCGAAGATGGCGTCTCGATAACATCCTTTCTGCGTGGCTCTGCAGGGTGAGGAATAAAACTAATGTTTTGAACAACTAAAACATGACTAAGGGCTGAACAGAAGAAACCTTATGGAAAAAATAACTTATCAAGACGACAACTATCAAGAAGAACTTCTCAAGTGCTTTTTTTCTGTCACTCTATTCTCGTACAAAAGTTGCTAGCCGAGTTAACTAGTTAGCTAGTTATCCAGAAGGTTCGAGCATCCTGCTAATTCAGCGTGGTCAAACTAACCTGGCCACGTTTTGTGAAGTCCCATTTTTTACGCTTTTTCTTTTTTTTCTTTTTTTTTATGCTTTTGAGCATGGAAGAAGCGGAAGATATGCATACTGTAATGCACTCTTATGCCAAGAAATCCCAGAGTGACCAATTTGAACTAATCACTTCAACATTATCAGAGGAAACTGAGATGTGTGTGGAGCTTTCAAAGCCACCAGAAACTCCCAAGCCGCGAGCAGCCAAGAAGTCCAAGCTGCGAACCAGCGACGAAAATGACTCTGAGCCTGTGTCCAACTCACGTCTGTTAACGGTAATGGAAAGAATTGAAAAAATGCAGGAGGAATCACTCAGAAGACTTCAGTCACTAGAAATAACGGTAAAAGACAACACCAACTCCATCAAAAGCGTCACTGATGTCCTTGACTCCGTGGGAAAACAAGTCGAAGACGTGACTCTTAAAGTTGTATCCCTGCAGAAAAAAGTTGACATCTTAGAAAAGGAGAATGTCATCCTCCGGGACAGATGCGGCGACCTGGATACGTACAAAAGAAGATGGAACCTGCGAGTTGCTGGCATTCCTGAGCGACTGGAGAGAATGTTAAGAATATCATCGTCGACATTTTCAGCAAGGTCTCCCCTGACATCGCTCATCATCTGGCCTACTCCGTGGACATTGTGCACAGACTGGGTCCCCGCTCTGCTCAGGTGAACTCCAGCCGTCGCATCATTGTGCAGTTCCTGTCAAGATCGCATAGGGACAAAATCTGGAGGGATGCTAGATCAGCAGCCATACTCAAGGAAAAGAAAATAAAGCTATATGAAGATCTGACTCTGGAGACTAAGGACATCAGAAACAAGCTGTGGCCACTGGTTGAACAGGCGAGGAAGGAGGGGAAGAAAGCAGGCTTCAAAGGGTCCTCTGCATATATTGACGGTAAAAAGGTCACAGCTAATCATTTGTGAATGAAGGTTGTTGTTTTTTTTTTTGTTTTTTTTTTTACTGCTAGGCTGTCACTTTTGCTGGTGCTGTCCGAGATTTAATTTGGCCCATTCTTAAATGGGTAAGGAAGTTGTTAATATTGTTTCATAAATATAAGTCTAGTCTAATCCGTTCCTCATATGCAAATTTCTTAGGTCATTACTGTTAATCGACAGAAAATGGCCCGTCTGTTATGTGATTTTATATCACCAACTTTTTATTTTTATTTATTATTAATTTTATTTTAGGTAAAGAAGGGGAAGTTTAAATCGTTAAAGTACCCTTGTGTTGAAATTAACTAATAGGTTATCTTCTGGTGCTTACTCAGCATGTATACTGAAGACTGAACAGGTTGGAAAACATGCCCTTGCTATTTTGACTAGATAATTTGTTCCTCTACTGCAGACTCAGTCTGCTATTAAGTGTTCATAGAGGGAAAATTTGTAATTTTCTCTAGCTATCTGTGTTTCTTTCATAATATTGTTCTATGTCTTTGTCTTTATTGTCAATTTTCAAGAATGTCACTCAACTCCAATTGACTCTAAATTTTGGAAATCACAATGGGGGAACGACATATGGCTAGCACATGGTTCTGAACATTCGGCAGGAGTAGGAACTTTCAAACACAACTTTAAGGGACATGTTATGGAGACCGAGACAGATGTTTCAGGTCACTTTGTCAGTATGATTGTAGCCATAAACAATTTTACTATTATTATAATCAACCTCTATGGTTACCACTCCTCTCTGGAGAATAGTACACTCTTTGAAACATTGGAAGATAAAGTATCTTATTGGTTAACCAAATATCCCAATGCTTCTCTAGTCTTAGGTGGGGATTTTAATATAGCCCTAAATAACACCATAGACAGATTCCCCCCAAGAAATTCAGTGTCTCCCAATTCAACTCTGAAATGTTTTATGGAGAAGTTTGAACTAGTTGATGTCTGGAGGCAATTGTAGTGAGCGACAATATACTTGGTCTAATAAGGACACATCAAGACAGTCTAGAATTGATTATTGGCTGGTTTCCAGATGCCTGATAAACAATAACATTTTAGTTCATTTTTATAATACCCCGTTGACTGATCACAAAGCAATCTATCTATCAATATCCTTACCTGGTAGTCATACAGGCCCAAAAGCATCATTCTGGAAATTAAATAGTTCTCTTCTGAACTACGCACAGGTCAAAGAAAAAGTTATGGATCTTATAATAACTCACTGTAACCATGCAGAAACCCAGAAAGCTTACGGGAGGAATTGGGAACTGTTAAAATATGAGCTTGGGAAGTTTTTTAGGAAGTTTGGTGCTGATTTGGCTAAACAAAAAAGAGCAAGTGAAGATGAAATTACTCTACAACTGGCATCTCTTTGTCAAAAGGAGCCCTTATCTGAATTGGAAAGGATTGACTATATGCACTTACAAAATAAACTAGATGAATTATATATAGAAAAAGCTAAGGGTGCATACATTCGATCCAGGTCCAAATGGTTAGAAGAGGGGGAACAAAACTCTGCCTACTTTTTTAGATTGGAGAAAACTAGATCGCTCCTGGATACTATCGACACACTAAAAATAAATGACCAGATAGTTGATAATCCCACAGATATATCTGCCTTTTGCCACCGTTTTTACAGCGACCTATACACATCCAAATACTGTGAAGTGACAGCTGACTCATTTATAGACTCGATCAATAATCTTAAAGTTATCTCCGCAGAAGATAGGGATGCATGTGATCATAACATCTCCAATGTGGAGGTTCTGAAAGCTATTGGTAGTCTTAAAATTAATAAAAGTCCAGGGTCCGATGGTATAACCTCTGAGTTCTATAAAATGTTTGACAAAGAACTATCCCCCTTTTTACTAAATGTTTTCTCAGAAAGCATTCGTAATGAAGCTCTTCCTACAAGTATGACTCAAGGTATCATCACCCTGATTCCAAAGCCAAATAAAGACAAAGAAAATTTAGAAAACTGGCGTCCAATTACACTACTAAATAATGATTATAAAGTGTTGGCTATCATATTTGCTAATAGAATGAAGTATGTTCTGGACTCCATCATAGATGAATCACAATCTGGATTCATGAGGAAACGTCATATTGCTAACAATGTTAGACTGATTTTGGATGTGCTAGACTATAGCGTTCTCATCAATGATAACAGTTTCCTCTTGTTTCTTGATTTCTATAAAGCTTTTGACTCTCTTGAACACGGCTTCATTTTGAAAGCTCTTGATAAATTTGGATTTGGTAATTTTTTTGGTAAAACTATTAGAACCCTGTATAAAAGTGGCAATAGTGCAGTAAAATTAAAACTTGGCACATCCCCAAGGTTTAACGTGTCTCGTGGGGTTAAGCAAGGTTGCCCTATCTCACCCTACTTGTTCTTAATAGCTTCTAAACTCCTGGCTCTTCATATCTCAAACAGTGCCTTACAAGGAATCTTAATTGCAGATAGGCAGATTATAATCAGTCAACTTGCTGATGACACCACAATCTTCCTGAAGGATGCTTCCCAAATTCCTTTATCATTAGAATTAATCAAAGGATTCTCGAAAGCCTCTGGTCTTCATTTGAATTTAAATAAGTGTGAACTTATGGCTATAAAAGAGTGCTTGGTGCCCTCTATACATAACATCCCTGTAAAAGATCAGGTTACTTATCTAGGAATTACCATAACCAAAGACCAATCTACAAGGTGCTCACTAAACTTTAGTCCTACCTTTCAGAAAACACAACGGAAACTGAACTCATGGTTACAAAGAGACTTATCTTTAAGAGGTAGAATCTTACTCTCAAAAGCTGAAGGTATATCCAGACTTACTTATGGGGCTCTCTCCTTAGCTGTAGATAGTAGTGTGTCCAAAAAAATTGACTCAGTATTGTTCAACTTTATATGGAAAAACAGAATACACTATATTAAAAAATCGGTTATAATAAACTCTAATCAATGGGGGGGTCTGAACTTCTTAGACTTCACTACATTAAATAACACTTTCAAAATAAACTGGATTAGACAGTTTATTAATAACCCCACATCCTTATGGAACTTTATCCCTAACTATGTTTTCTCTAAAGTTGGTGGCCTGAAGTTTTTATTGATGTGCAATTACAAGATCAGCAAAATCCCAATCAAATTGTCTAATTTTCACAAGCAAATGCTTTTGGCATGGTCTCTCATATTTAAGCATAACTTCTCACCACACAAATGCTACATTTGGAACAACGAGAACATTCTCTACAAACACCAATCTCTTTTTTTTGAAAATTGGTTTAACAACAATATTACACTTGTTAGCCAACTTATTGATCCGAATGGTAAACTATACGAATACTCTGATTTCCTAAGAAAATATCAAATTCCAGTAACAGTCAAGGAATATGCTATTATTTTTGATGCAATTCCCACCGGGATTATAATGTTGTTAAAGGGTAATACTCCCCCACAACCATACACTCATCCAATCACATTAAGTGATACCTCTGTAGGTGGTTTGTGCTTCTCAACAGAAAATCGCAGCATCAATAAGAAAATTAGAGCTTTACTCCAGTCTGACCTTGTTACTATTCCCTATGTTGTTCCATACTGGAATGGTATTGTAGAGAATATTCCCTGGAAGAAAGTGTGGTCTTTACCTTTTAAATATCTTGTTACTAATAAAGTGAGAGAAGTTTCGTTTAAACTAATACACAGGTTCTACCCAACAAAATCCTTCCTTAAACAATACAAACAGGATATCGAGTCTAACTGCTCATTCTGTAATAGCACTGATGAAAATGTGTCACATCTTTTTTGGAACTGTCCCCATGTTGTTAAATTCTGGTCCGAGTTCCTAAAATTCATTCACTCAGTATTAATCCCAGATTTTTCATTTTGCTTTAAGGATGTTTTCTTTGGTATGTTTGATTTTGAACCTGAACTTAAAGGTAAATACTTTATTGTAAATCTTTTATTTCTATATGCTAAATACCACATCCATAGAAACAAATTCAATGGTTCTAAACCATTCTTTTCTGGTTTTTATGACTGAGTTTAGAAATTACATAAATTCAGTTAAGTACTCTAAAAACACTAAGGCAGTAAGAACTCTGGATCTATATGAGTTGTATGTGACCTCAAAGACTTATTAAGGTTTTTTATTATACATATTTATCAACTTACTTCTCTGCCTACCAGCTTGTCCACTTAGGCCTTGTGACTGTGGCTGTACCCCTGTACACTGTATACCTGATGTAGTGTTGTATGTCATTTGTCCTGTGCATTGTGTACTGTAATTGTCTGTAATGTTCTATATGTATATATATATATATATATATATATATATATATATATATATATATATATATATATATATATATATATATATATATATATATACATACACAAAAAGTCGTCGAGTTTGCGTTTATGGGCGCAGCCATCGTGGTTGCGGATGTGACGTTTTTAGACGAGAAGGAGGAGTGAAGGAGGAGCCGTAGACAGTTGGGCGGTATCTGATTGTATTTTTTTTTTTTTGAGCAACGCTGTTTACACCCTTCCTTATGTTACACACGTTCACTGGCAATCTGGATGCAACTTCTGCTGAAAGCTAGCATACATAATTCAAGGTAAGATTTAGCGTTGCTAGGTTTTAAATATACCTTTGTCCCATAGTCATATAAGAGGAGTCACATTGTAAAGTAAATGTATCTGAAGTTACCATGTAAATTGTCTGTAACGTTAGCTAGCCACTTATGGTAAAACATGCTAACGTTCATTTTCTGCAAATTGAAGTTTAGCTACGTTTTCCTAATTTAAACGTAGTGTCAGCTAAATGCAAAACGGTGATTGTCAATGCTTATCATTATCTAACGTTAACTATTAGCAAATGTTTAACCAATTTTCTTAGAACGTTTGGCTAACTGTAATAACCATAAAGAACCGATAAAGTTTTGCTACTGTTAGCAAGTATCATCAGTCTATGGTTGGTGCATTTAGACTTTACAGGCTTTTAAGAGCTAACGTTAGCAGAAATAAGATAATTTAACTGACTTAAAGTTACACTAAAGAACAATAGCCTACACTGTTGTTAATTCATCTGTATTCTCCTAGATAATTAATGAAGTACAGTTACATGCTAGTGTGCATATATATTTAACTATGAGGGGCTCAAATGGAAATTGATGACTCTTTTTCTTTCTTTCAGAAATAGGAGTGTGGAGAGCCATGATGGCATGTGCACCCAACCCAATTCCTCAGAATTAAGTAATAGTTACTTTTCTTTTTCCACTGTGCATTACAGACAACCAACAGACTGTCACACTATGCTCACTGTAATTTGTAAAGGCAGCTTTTATTTCTTTACCCAAGCATATGGACTTGACTGAACAGTGCTGCACAAGTGCTTTAAGCTTTATATGTTAAGCTATATTTTTATATTGTGGTTTGTAATGTCAAACATTTCTACTGTAATTAACAATGTGGCACTAGTGATTCAACTACCTCTTTTTATTATGCAGAATTCACTTGTGACAGTGAAGTTTGCCTTTACCTTGATGCACAGCAGTGATTTATGTGTGGAATTTACACTGGATTGTAAAAGGTGAACTACATTATTTAATTAATCACTTTAAACATAATGTTAAAAATATTGCCAGTGTTTGTGGTTTATGTTGTTTTTGAAGTTAATGCCCATTTCAATGTGAAATAAAGGTCTTTCTAAAGCTACATTTGTTGTTTTTCTGAAGTAACTATAGGAACATACAGTATTGTAGTCATACAAGACATTGGTAATTTGATAGAATTTATAATAGATTAAAAGTGTCTATTTGGGCTTTAATCAACATAAATGATTTCTTAAATGTTACCATACTTACTTGAATGTTGACAAAGGATCAGCAAAATGTAGTTTGTGCTTTTGTGTGTCTTTATGTACTTGTCAATTTTAATCACCATGAAAACACTTCACCAAAATCCTTTTAGATTAATTTATATATTTGAATATATTTTAAATACGTAGTCAAGTGTTTAGTAGGTAATTGAAAATGCACTAGGTGCTGTTTAATCTATGTAGGGTTATTGTAAATTCATTATAACAAAAGTATGATCACAAATTGCAAAGAAAAAATAAACAACTTATTCAACAATTTACTGCACTGATATTTAAGTATGAAAACTAAAAACATACAAGGACATGCAATGTCAATATCTAATTCTAACAGTTTAATCCTATACATAAAATATCTCAATTATATGCCTTATACATATTTCTAAAGTGCTAACTTTTAGGTTTGAATGGTGAACAGAACGCAGAGCCAGGAGTGTGAATTAACAGGTTTAATTTAAAGTATCGAGTCCAGGTTTCTGAGGGGGGAAAAGCACGTCAAAGTTTCCAGGATGGAGAACGGGTCGGGGGTTTCTGGGGAAGGAGCGGGTCCGTCAGAGGAAGATAGCAGGCCGGCTAGTGGTGGGGGGTCCAGTGGTGGTGGCTGTCTGCTCCGGTGGATGGCAGGAGTGAAGCGGTAGCAGGAGTCAGGTTCCAATGGCAGCTGAGGCACAAGAGAAAGGATAAGGACAGGCAAATGTTTGTAATAGACAAACATGGTAGATCACAATGAATTATATTAATATATGCGCTTGTACATGAATCTATGCTTCAGTTGAGGACATGCAGTATTAAGTAAACATACTGCTACATGTCAAATTTATCTTAGACAATGTGTATTGTACGCAACACTTTTTTAATGATATGTACATTTTGGTAATAAACAGCACTTGTAAATATAGATTGTAACATGTATGTGACTCATCTTAAAACAGACTAATGTGCTGACAGAAGGTCTTCAAATAGATTAGCAGACACAACTACAGTAAGTGGAACAAAGACATCAGTGTAACAGCATCAACGCATATTCTGGCCCACTGCCCCGCCCGGAGACCTCCGTCTCCGAGTCTACGCGTTCCCCCGCGGCAGCTTTGTCCGAGGGTGAGGTGACGGTGATGCTGTGTGGGTGACGGTGATGCTGTGTGGGTGACGGTGATGCTGTGTGGGTGCCGCCGCGGCGAGGGATGATATTATGTGCCTGTCCTTCGGGCACCTCCGGGTAACGTTGCCCAACTCTCGGGCAGGAACATATATTTCCAACCCAGTCTCACGGCAGTTCGTGTAAATGTACACGTTATTCTTAATCTATTGAATCGCTGTTCACAGAGACGTTTTTCTCGTTTTCTTGGGGAAAGGACGCCGGGAGGCGGCCGAAAAGGTCGCTCCATAAGCCGGGAGGCGCCCGGGAAAGGACGCCGGGAGGCGGCCTCGCCCGGTGAAAGTCCTGTGTTGTTTGGGGAAATGAGGCGCCACACGCCGGCCAAAACAACGGCACGGGCCGCCACTCGCGATCGGGGAAATGAGGCGCCACACGCCGGCCAAAACAACGGCACGGGCCGCCACTCGCGATCGGGAAATGAGGCGCCACACGCCGGCCAAAACAACGGCACGGGCCGCCACTCGCGATCGGGGAAATGATACATTTACACGAACTGCCGTGAGACTGGGCTGATATTTCAGTATATTCAAGTAAAAGCAGTCTCTGCTTGTCCTGTGCGAATGCGCCACACGAAACTCAGATGTGAGGGGGTAATTTCTAAATCACACGCAGTCCCAAAATTATTCTAATCCCGTTTAATATGACTTTGCACCATAGCATTAACTATATCAGGCTTTGATTTTAAGCTAACATTAGCTACCATTACATGTAATGGTAGTGTTAGCTTGCGGGTTAGGGGAGGCATGCGCATCGATTAGCAATAACACCAGATATGGTTAAAAAATAGATCACCGGCGAGACCGTTGTGCATACCTACTGTATATGACTGTAACGTTAAATATAGCTAGCTATATTTGAATCCGTTTATACGGTCTGCATAATGTTAGCCCGCTAGCTTGGTTAGCAAGGTGCAATCTAGCTAGCAAACTGATATTAATTGGCATGCTAACGTTCGCTAACGAAAAACAGTATTTAAAAAAAATTTAACGTTACTTACCAGAAAAACTGAACTGCCGACTCCTTTGAGTGTCTTGTCCTCCAACCGAACGCTGAACAAGACATTATTAGGCAACCAAAGTGTCACAGTCACCACGAAGAAAGCTGGTCAAACTCCAAAATGAAGTTGACGTGCCTTGGATAAGCTTTGCTAAACCTCTTGTCATGATTGACAGGCCGCGAACTGTCAATCACATCATAGCCACGCCCTAAAACACCCCCTGCTTTAACGCCGATTTTAAAATCAACGAGACCATAATTCAAAAAATGAACATCATTCTGTGTTGCAGAAGACTTAAAACTAGCGATTGAGACCATAAACTCATTATGAAGAGGTTTACTGAGGTAATAAATCAAGTGAGAAGTGGGTCACTTTCTCATAGACTTCTACAGAAACAGACCTCCTTTTGCAACCGCACGTGTCGCCCCCTGCTGGAATTCAGATAGAATGCAGGTTTAAGGCACTTCCGCATTTGCAGCACTTTGCGAAACCGGATGGACTGTCCACTAATATTTACAGTCAATGCTCCTAATACACAATGAATACAGGCTGTAGTCTTTTGCCTCTGGGCAAAAAAGCCGCAGATGACGCAAAAATCGTCATTTTGCGTCATCTGAGGCTTTTTCCAGACCCTCAATACAGAGATCTCCCCTCTCAGGGGGACATGAGGAGGAAGCATGGTCATTCAAAAAATACTACCGGGTTCTACTGATACAAAGCGCCGGGAGGCGGCCGAAAGGTCGCTCCATAAGCCGGGAGGCGCCCGGGGAAAGGACTGCCGGAGGCGGCCTCGCCCGGTGAAAGTCCTGTGTTGTTTGGGGAAATGAGGCGCCACACGCCGGCCAAAAACAACGGCACGGGCCGCCACTCGCGATCGGGGAAATGAGGCGCCACACGCCGGCCAAAACAACGGCACGGGCCGCCACTCGCGATCGGGGAAATGAGGCGCCACACGCCGGCCAAAACAACGGCACGGGCCGCCACTCGCGATCGGGGAAATGATACATTTACACGAACTGCCGTGAGACTGGGCTGATATTTCAGTATATTCAAGTAAAAGCAGTCTCTGCTTGTCCTGTGCGAATGCGCCACACGAAACTCAGATGTGAGGGGGTAATTTCTAAATCACACGCAGTCCCAAAATTATTCTAATCCCGTTTAATATGACTTTGCACCATAGCATTAACTATGTCAGGCTTTGATTTTAAGCTAACATTAGCTACCATTACATGTACGGTAGCGTTAGCTGCGGGTTAGGGAGGCATGCGCATCAATTAGCAATAACACCAGATATGGTTAAAAAATAGATCACCGGCGAGACCGTTGTGCATACCTACTGTATATGACTGTAACGTTAAATATAGCTAGCTATATTTGAATCCGTTTATACGGTCTGCATAATGTTAGCCCGCCAGCTTGGTTAGCAAGGTGCAATCTAGCTAGCAAACTGATATTAATTGGGATGCTAACGTTCGCTAACGAAAAACAGTATTTAAAAAAATGTAACGTTACTTACCAGAAAAACTGAACTGACGACTCCTTTGAGTGTCTTGTCCTCCAACCGAACGCTGAACAAGACATTATTAGGCGACCAAAGTGCCACAGTCACCACGAAGAAAGCTGGTCAAACTCCAAAATGAAGTTGACGTGCCTCGGATAAGCTTTGCTAAACCTCTTGTCATGATTGACAGGCCGCGAACTGTCAATCATATCATAGCCACGCCCTAAAACACCCCCTGCTTTAACGCCGATTTTAAAATCAACGAGACCATAATTCAAAAAATGAACATCATTATGTGTTGCAGAAGACTTAAAACTAGCGATTGAGACCATAAACTCATTATGAAGAGGTTTACTGAGGTAATAAATCAAGTGAGAAGTGGGTCACTTTCTCATAGACTTTACAGAAACAGACCTCCTTTTGCAACCGCACGTGTTGCCCCCTGCTGGAATTCAGATAGAATGCAGGTTTAAGGCACTTCCGCATTTGCAGCACTTTGCGAAACCGGATGGACTGTCCACTAATGTTTACAGTCAATGCTCCTAATACACAATGAATACAGGCTGTAGTCTTTTGCCTCTGGGCAAAAAAGCCGCAGATGACGCAAAAATCGTCATTTTGCGTCATCTGAGGCTTTTTTCCAGACCCTCAATACAGAGATCTCCCCTCTCAGGGGGACATGAGGGAGGGAAGCATGGTCATTCAAAAATACTACCGGGTTCTACTGATACAAAGCTTAATGCTAATCGGTGAAGTTTCCCTTTAAAATACAATGCGTTTGTGTTCTTCTCCACTCTGTGTTTTTGTGCGTCCCGCACATAAAAGCTGAGAAAACTAAATATGTCAATGCAACTTTAAAATAGTTTTTTGAGTTTTTAGTTAGAAACTGAAAGTCAGATTTTTAATCCCTTTAAATGAAAAACTGAAAATAAAAATGGTCTGGGTCTCCACACGGCTCTCACAGACTCATGCACGTGCAGCCAGACCAAAACAAAGAACAAAGAAGCTCGGATTACAACACACACAGAGGGAGTGTGGCTTCATTCTCTGCTCAGGATGCCAACTATATCTTAACATATTGCTGTGGAATTTCCATCTCAGGAACTCATGCTATGTATGTTGAGACAGTGGTACCCAGGTCTCATTCAGGTCAGTGTCCAACATAACCTCTAAACCTTTCCAGGCAGAGGAGTACTTCAACTTTCTGCCTCCACAGATTGAGGGAATCTAGGCAGTTGCATGATAAGGGAATGTTTTGTTGTTTTGTTTCAGGAATGTCTCATTTTGGAGGTCGGTGGGCCTGCCGCACTTTTGCATACTTCCCAGAGAGAGAGAGAGAGAGAGAGAGAGAGAGAGAGGCTGAACTAGGCTTTAGCCTGTGTTTAGGCGCCTGCAATATCTAGATTCAGCTAAAAGCATGAGTTTAAATACACTTTCAGGAAGACAGGAACGTCAGATGGGATGGCACTTGATCCTAAATTCTCCTCCATTGAGAATTCATAAAATGCTTCTAGTTATCAAAGTCTCCCGAACATTTTTCACTTATGTGAAATGAGTTGTGCTGCTCCTTAGTTTTTCCTTAACACTTAGCAAATAGTTCTTGGCTGCTATATTATTATTATGTTCTGAATATTGAGTACAAATTCAAGAAACGTTCATCTAATCGACTCCATGGACCAACGGCAGTGCATTGTTTAGGCAAGGCAAGGCGAGGCATCTTTATTTGTATAGCACATTTCAGCAACAGGGCAATTCAAAGTGCTTTACATAAAACATTAAAGAGCAGTTAAAAACAATAAAAAACATAAAAACAGATAACAAATTTTAGGATGTTAGTATGGGACAATGTATAAACCGTCTCTCTATACACGTAATCCACCCGCAATCTTTGCTGTTCCCAGAACGGTGCCAGTCCCACTGGTCTTGCTTTTTAAATGTCTTTATATGCTTATGTAGCATGCTTATCTACATCAACGGGTTATTTGTATGAGTTCATTCCAGGCTTTGAACGCCTCCACGTGCCTTTCAGCGCCACATTTGCAATTAGCCGGTGTTTCCAGTATCTGTTGCCCAACTGGGTGCCCTTCAGGGCTGCATTAGATTGAGTGATTGTTTCGGTGAATTGACACAGGCCACAGCTTTGCCTTTTTTCTGGCCTGCCCGTTTTTATTAATAGTAAGTCCCGAGCTTCATGCATAAGTCAAACCTGTGTGCTTTGTGTATTTTGGTGGTTTAATTATAGAGCCAGTCAAATCCTATTCTCGGGGTGAAATTCCCTGGGTGGCGTTGCCGGTGTCTTCCTTGGGTCTGGATGTTGAGTGGGCCCAAAGGCGCTTCCACCTTCCCACCTCCTACACTTACATAGATTGTCATACATTTTCAATTTTCAACAATATAACTTGTAGCTCAGGTGGTAGAGCGGTATCCCCAAGTTGCACCTGATGAGCAGGCCAGCTCTTTGCATGGCTGCTCCGCCAATATCGCTGTATGTGAATGGATGAATGCTTTGTCCCATAAAGTAGAAATCTACTATATAAATGCAGAAGCCTACATTTACCACTTACCATCAGATGAGTGGTTCTTGAGAATGCTTCCAACGGGCACGCCAACTGAAAATGCTGCAAGCAACAATACTGTGAAGAGGCACGTGCTCCAAACGGGCAGTTAAATGCTAGATGGAGCAGACTTTTACTGCACAGCTGTTTTGAAATTACAAGAAAACGTTCACTTTGTGAATGTTTCATTCAGCCTTAAACAGCTCACTCACATGTTTGGGTGTCAGGGCTACTTTCATGACAACAGCTATATATAATGCACAATTTCTGAAATGTGAAAATAAATTATTTTTCCCTACATGGTCAGTGCTACACTGAGTTTAATTTTGTTCTTTTTGTAGCCTGCAGGTACGTGGTGCTGAAGATCCGGGCTGCAGTGAGAGGCAACGTGCAGCCAGAGAAAACAAGCACCACAGCATGTAGCCAGGCTAAAGGTGTGTTTGGTTCAGATGATTCAAGAGTCCAAATCAATGAGCGCTGCTGTAAACCTGTTTGAGTCGCGAATCACTCGGATCTTTCACCCGTGTCTTTAAATTAACCCATGAGTCACGAGTCTTTAGTATCATTAACTCGGATCAATTGAGTCCTACTACAATTCAATCTAAAATGATTAAAGCGGCACACACAAACCTCTTGCAACATTAGCTACTACTAGTCCTAGCCATCTTAGCTGCCAAAAGCTTTATAACTTACAATTTCGTAGGCAACCACAACTCCACAAGTCAACTCAAGCGCCTGAGTGAGCAGAGAGTACAAGATTAGGAACTTCCCTGCAGAGCCGGAAACATTGCAAGCTCGCAGACCATGGGACTCATGAGTCATGAGCTCTTGATTCCTGAAGTGAAGTCGCGCGAATCAGCAGGCTACATTGTCATGAGTGGATCTGTAGAGTGAGTGAAGTCTCTCCTCGAGTCAGGGTGAAAAGCAAATCCACAACAAAAGCCATTCTTTCACTTCTGAAATAACATACAATGTTCTGCACGTAGCCTAGGCCTGCTGTAGGTGTGGTGTATAAATGTAGTATATTAAAATGCAATTAGGTCGAGCAGACAGTCCGATACATTGCAAGCTCGGTAGACCATGGGACTCATGAGCTCTTGAGTCCTCGAGTCAGTCCAATCAGCCGGCTACATTGTCATGAGTGGATCTGTAGCAGACGAGTGAGTATAGTCTGTCCTCGAGTCAGGGTGAAAAGCAAATCCACAACAAAAGCCATTCTTTCACTTCTGAAATAACATGCTTATGAGTTATAGGTTTGGTTTATAGATGTAGCATATCAAAATTAGGTTGATCGATTTGAAATAAATAAATAATTAATATATTTATTCACTGCGGGCATTTCTCCGTTTCTATGTCTACATTGAATGCCTATATATTGCTTAGGCCAGTGGTTCCCAACCTTTTTTTCCTTGGCGCCCCCCTACTTATGTCTAAGAAAAGCTGAGCCACATATTCCGAATGTACGGGGATGATCCCCCTGAGGTCAGGTATGTGGATACTTCTTTAAGACACACAGGCTTGCCCTGTGCTATTTCCTATAAAGCAACTGGGCTTTATAGGAAAGCCGGCGGAGACATAAACTGTGTCTGTGGTATTTCTCTGACTTTAGAAGATGGGCATGTATTGTGTTTGGGGAAAATATTCAACACGTTACGTTCTCTGAGTGAAGAGACTATCTCTCTAGCTGTAGCCCGTTTGGAGACGGTTCTGATCAAACTATTAGTGATTCCACGCCAGCACATGTGCTTTATAGGAAATAGCATAGGACGTGGCCGGGCAAGCCGGTTTGTCTTAAAGAAGTATCCACGTACCTGACCTCAGGGGGATCATCCCCGTACGCTCGGAATATGTAACGGTGGAGAGATAGTCCTCAGACCCTGAAGCTTCATCCATTAATTCTTACAGTCTATGAACATTAGAACATATTAAAAAGAGAGTTTTAATGAATATGGTCCTAGGTGTGAGGCATTTTGTTGGTAGGATTACACTCTGTTATCTAGATAGACATTTACAAATGCAGGACATATTTAGCCTTTTGGTTAATGATTTTTTTTTAAATGATCCCTCTGAGTCTTCCCAGAATACACAACTGTTTCTCACTAAAGTTGACAGTGGATTACATTTGAGGGCAGACATGGTTCTTAATTCTCTTTTATCCCATTTTATCCTTTCTGTGGAAAATGTCTTCTCAAGGGCTAATGTGTCTTGTTGAACCTGTTCACATTTGCATATGTATGTGTCTGTGTGTGTGCTTTTCTGAAAATGGATTTAAACCGTGGTTGCTATTGTCAACCACCATGCCATAAAAAAGCCAAAGCCAGTGTGGCTCATCAATGTGTTTTTAGACAGAGCTCTATGGCACAGAGGAAAAGGCTTTATCAGGCTTTGGTTAGCAATACTTCTTTTAATGGGATTTATAGACAAAAAGAAGAATATAGATTATCACCACACACCAGATCCTTGAAGTTTTCAAACCCTTGATATTCCACACAGAAACAATGGTCTGTGAGATCAAGCTAAACATAATTCCTTTTCCCTCAAACCAAACCAAACCAAAACCCAAAGAAGTCTGTTTTGGAGGAGCTTTGTTGAGCTTTGGAAATCTCTGTCTGTTTTTAGTTTTTTGGATTTAGGGGCAAAATCTGCAGGATAAACATTAAACCCAGTTATCTGCCTCTGCATCCCACCTCTATGTCTCCGCCTCTCTCTCTCTGTGCAGGAGAAATGGATGGCAGGATGAGCGCTGATGGGTCAGCCTTGATTTCCCAACCGACCCAGACAGTCGATGACCTGCAGAAGAAAGACTGTGGATCCTGAAACTAAACCGAGAGCTAGGGGGTAGTGTGGAAGATCTATAATGAGGAGACAAACACATTAAAATACACACACACACACACACACACACACACACACACACACACACACACACACACACACACACACACACACACACACACACACACACACTCTATGTGGTTCTTTCCAAATGTAATGAAATTATCAGTTCCTCCACAATCTCGCCACACAAACACAGGCACTACCATTCATTAAAAACTCAGACAAAAAGACTTCAGACTGCATTGAACTCCCACCTGCTTCCAGCTCTCGGTTTCCTTCATCCAGTGGAGACAGCAGTCCCAGTTGGCAGAGCGAATGAAAGCCTGATCACCAATTCCTCAGCAGAGGAACGGATCAGTCTGGATAAATATTAAAGACTCTGCTGATAAAGCTGCATCAAGTCATGTATTCGTAGACCTCTTCTTTTTCTCTGTCACTGTAATCATTTTCAGTAAAAAAGTGCATAGTCCTTGTGTTCTGTGTGTTCCTGGCTCTACCGTGCGTGTGTGTCTGTGTGTGTGTGTGTGTGTGTGTGTGTGTGTGTGTGTGTGTGTGTGTGTATAACCGCAAACTCTTGGAAATATGGTAAATATAATACAAGACTTTTTACATTTCAAGCCAACTCGTTTTAAAACCACTGGTAGGGTTGTTGTGGACAGAAATAGAATATAGCATAGAAATAATTGCAGAAATCCTTTGTGTACCACTGACCAATTTTCACATTATGCTGTTAGATATGTCTACCCTTTGTTCATTTTCCCTTTTGACAAAGGAACATGTGAGCAATCCAAACCTGCTCATTGCTCAAAAATAAAACATTGTATACACATACATACACATTGTATACCTAAAGCCACATGCTTGCAAAATGGTCATTGGTCAAGAAGATGGAGGGTGAACAGAAATAGATGTAAAGCAATAGATGCAATATGCCATCATAACTAGTGGGATACCCATCCGCCATCTTACCTGGGTACTGTTTACAATCACCACCTATGGGCAGCAACTATATTATCAGCTGTTCAGCAGCTAATTGGTTTACCAGAAGGACCAAAAAGAGGGAGGCTGGCATCACTTTCCACTTGTCAGTATAGATGGGACTTTTTTTTTTCATATCGATTAAAAAACTACAAAAGGTCAGTGAACTACATAACTTTACCATTAGCTACTAAAGGACCAGCTGAGTTCTAAGTCAAAGTCATTGCTGATTGCTAGCTCTTAACAGCATTGATCTGTTTCTAAGCAGATCATTTATAACCAGCAAACATTGTTTTGTTTGCTATGCTACCTTAGCTCAAAGGTTAGTAACATTAACGTTACCCTAACATTTGACCGCTAAGCAGCAGATTCCATGTCAATTAAGATACAATGTGTTAAAGTTGGAGAAGGGCTCGTCTTTAATCCTAAATGATATAAATACTATAGTTCTAGAAGGCGCGGAAACTCTCCAGTCTTCTCTCTGTCAGCTCCCCAAAAATTATACTCAATTGTCTATTTTACAAATATTAGTTGTGCATTTGATTGCATGTGTCTACACATTGCTCATCGGGATCGTAGCCTGAGCTTGCTAGCCTGCTGGCTCAAGTTTTCAAATGTTAACATCAGAGTAAACACAGAGGAAAAGGTAGCACAGATGAACTAACTCTATGAGTCGCTCATCAGGACAGGGAAATCAACTCACCACTCCTTAGCTGACTCTGTCGAGTTAAACATCAGAGTAAACACGTTTGTGTTTTAAACAGACAGTAATAAAAGACTATTTTTACATGTTTATACTTGTGTCCTCTCTCTGCTGGTGTGGCTGGGAATCTGAATAACTTAACATTTACACATTTAACTGTTACATAAACACAGAGGAAGACATGGCTATCAGCTACGACATATGGCTACAATTGGACAAGCAAGACCATCTCCGCGCCCATTTAATTGCACCAAATGGATAATTGTAATGCATTATAGGTGATATACATTAGGGCTGCACGATATCAGGACAATATGTAATTAATGTATGTAATTGTGATTGTTTTGACTGATAGTGCGATTGCCATATGATGCACAATATTGGAGGGAATGATCATTTTGTATCATTATTTTAATTTTCTTAAAAAAAATTAAAAATGCATGAAATTAAAATGATTATAGTGTGATTTTTGCAAATATCTGTACCAAACAAAGATTTTTTCTTTAGTCCATGGGATACGATGTGTAGGGTGGGACGTCTCTCCAGCACTAGATGGATTGCACTAGTATATCCATATTGCAATTTCGATAAAATTGCAATTAATTGTGCAGTCCTAATATACATCTCTGGAGTCACCGTTGTTGATGACTTTCTCCTTCAGACCTCCAAACTTCGATCTCACCAAGTTTAATTCAGTTTTTCAGACAAATGGAATAACGTACGATAACGCCAGGGATTTTTTCTCATGTATGTGCCAAGGGAAGTCAACAAGGGCATGTTGAACAACTTATGAAAACTGAAACACAACCTGTAAGCTATTTCGAATAAATTGAAGTGTTCCTGCTGCCTACTGTAATGGGAAAAAATACATTTAAGCATAATGCCTTATATTTTTATGTTTTATTTCTACTTTAATTCTCTCACATTATTGAAAGACAGTTTATCTCAGTTTCTGCTTAAACTGCTGAGGTGTCCAGTCTGGAACATAATGTGAGCACTGTTTGTCTGAACAGATAGGGGCTACAAGGTCACCCTAAAACTATCTCATGTTTTCCCATGCCAGTTAAAGGAGAACTCCGGGCAATTTTTACGTTAATCTTGATTGATATATGTATATGAGTACTGCCGATAGCAAAAAAACGAGCCGAATCGGTGCTAGCAACACAGAGCTGCTGCAGCTAATGCCGAGAGCTCCCACTCAGCTAAAACGGCAGTTATGGGGGCATAGGATAAAGAGTGCCTTTGTGCCTCTTAACAGACACAAAATGCAATTAAAATGTCTGTGCAACATGAACAGGGACCTTACATGACAACAAGATGCATTTAGCAACTTAGCCATTGTTTAAATTCACCTACCCTCTTAGCTGCTAGCTGCCGTCTGGGATGAGTGAGTGTGTTCAGCCAGGCTCCGGTAATAATCATCACGCAGCAGTTCCATGTGTATTTGTAGCATATATATCCATTTTGTGTGCTGTTGTTGGTGAATATGAGTCTCTGCAGTGGTGAATTGTGTGGTAGTTTCCTTAGCCAGGCTAGCAGCCCGGACCGGCATCCTTCTACTTCCTAGCCGCCTTCCTCGCCTGCTGAGCCCGATAACAATCCAACAAGCGCCCGCTGGTCTGGTGGAGGTCTTCCAGAAGACCGTTCAAGCCTTCGCGGTGAAAAATTGTATTTTATTTCACCCTCACAAATAGGTAATTGGCACTGTAGTGGTTATGACCATATTAGTGACTATGTAACTACATGGAAACGGACCAAATTATGTTTATGCCCTGTACAGTAAAATAGTGTTTTAGACTGCTAGCTGTAGTCTCGCGCTGAAGTCCTGTGTGAATTCAGCTGTAGCGTGAAAAAGGTAAATAGCACACTGCAGGTTGGAGGAGCGTAGTGTGTGAAAAGTGACAATCGGAGGTGTTCACAAGGGAAGAAGCTTATAGTAACGTAACTATGGAGAATAGAGAAGATATTGAACACATGGAAGAGGCTTTTGAGTTTTTCTCTCGAAGACCTCGAGAGAAAAACCTTTCTTTCTGGAAGACCTCCACCAGACCAGCGGGCACTTGTTGGATTGTTATCTGAAGATGCATAAAAGCCTAGTGTTCTGTTCACTCATTTGAGAAACTGACTCCACACTGGGCTGCGGCCTTTTGTGAAATCATGTTGCTCCATATTTGCAAGTATATATGTTTCTAATAATATACAAAAACCCAACTTGGTTTTAGTCTCAGTCCGTCTTATTTGTTTCAATTTACTTAACTCTGAAAACTCTCCCCCCCCTGCTGTAAAGGAAACTTCCATGACACTCCTCACCTGTAATCTGTGTCGTGTCCTTCTATTGCCACTTGAACTCCAAACTGTGACAGTTTTATCAGTCCTAGCCAGACTGAAGTCTCACCTCTTTTGTATGTCTGATTAAACAGTGCTGCAGACTTTACCTAATGCTTTTACCATTTACATTTTAAACACTGTTACTGTGTTCAGACTAAAAAAATAAATTATCAGCAACAGCTATTGCATATGTTTCTATTCCCTTTTGCCATATTTTGCTCCTCTGATTTGGACTGTTTTAAAAAATAATTGTAGCCCAAACTTCTTCTTTTTTTAGCGGTGCAGCTTTTTTTTCCTCTGTACAACTATTACATGTGGACAAATGCAATTTGTATGTGTGAAGCATAAAGAAGAGTCAAAAAATCCTAAGTGAATGTCCAACAGTCCTCTATTCTCATTACATCTCACAGTCACACCACAAGGTGAGGATATGCATCCCTGCAGTTTTGGGATGAGAGTATCTGTGGGCTCTTTGTGGTCTTTATCTTTTAATTTTAGCTCTTTAGCTGAGAGACAGTTTGTGTCTTACACCTTTGGAGTGAGATAACCTTTCTGAAGTGTTAGTCAGTGTTTCTTCTCACTTCGGAGAAATGTCAACTTGATAATGTGCTGCTGGGGAGACTGGGATGTGGATCCAGTAGCCATTTCAACAATTTATTAAAGTTAAATCAATACAGGCATTAATGGCATGTGTGTGTAAAATAATTTCATATTCCATATCAAGACACTACATAAATCGGTGGAGTAATAGATTAGCATTCTTCCCGCTGCCATTAATGCCTCCATCATCATGGTAATCTCAGTTGTGTTGACAATCCAAAGGGATTTATATCCAGTATGGAAATAATTAACTGAAATTTGCACTTGTGAAAGGCAATGTTACCACATTTATATTTAGTATATCTGGAGAAGTTTTGTCTGGGGGGAGGTCTTGCAGGTCTGTCATTTGGGTTTGTATGACTTATTGTGATCTTAACACAAGAGGGTAGCCTCTGTTGCTGCCCTGTTAGTTCTAGCCAGATCACTTTCTAATAAAATTTGAAATGACACTAGCCTGTTCTTGTAATGATGGGGCTGATGTATTTACTACTTGCCATATTGATTAATCTACTTAAACTGCACTTGGTACACAGTACCAGTGACTGAAACTTAGCCCCCTCTAATCTTCTTGATACAGTTGTACCTCTTTCTACCTGAAGGAGAATGGAATTCAAATGACATGAATTAAACTGGAAGCTTTCGACTTTACTTTAGCCATCTGTTAGCTGTTCACCCTTTACGGCTCGTGATTTAAAAAAATTTGTTTCTTCTGTAAAATCAGCAGTGCAATATTCATATCTTGAATCCAACATGTTCTCTAAAAAGAGAAAAAAAAGGTCCAAGGCACTCTTCTTATGAAAAAAATTAAAAAGGCTTTATTTTGATGGCTATTTAATATCAAAATCTCACATTAAAAATGGAACTGGGCAGCAACCCACGCGTATCGGCACAAAGCAGCAAACAAAGGTTTGGATCTGTAATGATTCTCCAAGCCTTTTTCTTGCAGCGCCTGGTGTAAATATCCTTTAGGCAGGATAGAGCCCAGCCTTTTGTATGTTCTGCCGAACGAACCACTCTCTGAAGAGCCTTGCGGTCCTGTTCTTCACTAAGGGGGCATAGTTCATTCCCTGCTTCTTCCCAAAGTCCACTATGTCTTTCTTTAGTCTTGCTGACGTTCATGAGCATTTTGTTGTCCTGACAGCAGCAATGAGAACACAGAGAGTGGAAGGCAATTATTATAATTACTTGATAAGAGCAATCCTGGAAATGTACTTCCATTGATCCAGACTACCTATATACGTATACGAACCAAATTCATCCCTGCTACTTCACATTGTGAAGTGTAAAATTTCATGCAGGTTTCTTCATAAGTATCTTATTCTTGCGTTGCTACGCTACACTCAATGTACACCCGTGCATGAATATGTGTGAATGGTAAATTGTTCCTGTAGTGTGTAAAGTGCTTTGAGTAGTCGTTACGATTAAAAGATAAATACATATATAAATACAGTCCATTTTAACTTCACTGAAGAGTATTCTGCTCCCTATACCTTCCGGGCTCTTTTTGAATATCATCAAAATACATAATAGTTCATCTTTAAAGACGCAGACAAACTTGTCACAAGACCATTGTCTATAATGTTTTTCTATTGTATGGTGATATAGTATATCTCCATACACTGTATATACATCCAGCCTGTAAATCTCACAAAAGTGTGAAGTGTAGCCCAGCTTGTTGCACTGACACACCCCTGAAAAGGGCCCATGAAGTGGCTATACCCCATGTGGAATGAGCCCACAAGCCCTGGGGAGCCTGCAAACCTTCACACCCTTAGGCCAACAATATGGCCTCCACAATCCAGTGGGACAGCGTCTGGCGGGACAATGGTTTTTGTCCTGGGCAGTAGCCCATCTAAAATTGATTATTGTACTTGTTGTAAGGCCTGCCACATGCTAGTACTAAAAGTCTTTAAATGGTTCAGTATGCTGCAGCTAAATTTTTGGTCTAAAAGTGGTCTCCAGTGGTCTCATGTTTTGTTGAGCCATCCATTCACTCCTCCCTATGCACTTTGTGGCTTTATAACAGCGTCACCTTACTTCCTCCTTTGCCTCCGTCATAATCCCTACAGCTGCTGCGGGCTATGTCACTTAAACATAAACAGATGTTGTTTCGGGGCACATGCTAAAATGATTGGTGAAAAAATTATGTCTTTTTTTGTTTTTAATATTTAATATTTGTTTTTTATTATTTTTATGTATGCACCATCCACCAAGGCAAATTCCTTGCAAGGGTTACTGTTACGAATGCGCTCACCTAACCGGGTTTGTTAAACAACATAACACCGCTGCTCTTTAGCATCCCCGAACTTCAAATTTCTCAATGGATCTCCGTCATCATCTCACCATTAATCTCAGGACTCTCTGAGGCACATGTGCATCTGGCTTATCAAGCCTTGCAGACACGATTTCCCTAACAGCGTACTACTCAAAAGACAAATCAAGTGATATATCAATAAAATGGCTACTCAAAAGACGAGGTCGTAACAGTTGCTTACTTGTTTCTTACAATACAAGGACCATGAAACAGAAGCAGCTTAATGGAATTCTGACATCTGTATTTTTTTCTCTACGCAATGTCAAAATGTATGCTGTGAAAAAGGGAAAAAGGCACACCCAGGAACCAGACATTTTGTAGTCTTATTCGGTCACACACCTGTTTATAAAACAGCCAAATATGAAGAAAATTGGCTACTCCCTAGTACACGACACCCCCCCACACACACACACACACACACACACACAGTGGATGGTGAGAAAATTCATTTCAGACAGAGTCAAATAAAACAGGATCAGATACGTGATGCTCAGCATCTGCAGGCAATATTAAAAGACAGGGTGGAACAATTACCTCTTTATCTTAAACCTTCTGGCTCTCTCTCTCTCTCTCTCTACACACACACACACACACACACACACACACAAATCAATAACACATGGACAGATGACCTTAGCTAACTGAATTTCAAGACAAGGTTACCTTTAACAAAAAATAATTATCTTCTCATTTGCTTTTTCAGAACATAGATTTGTAACCAAAAAACATCAGACTTAATTATGCCATTGATACAGACTACCTATATACTGCAAATGAACAAATCATCAACATATAATTGCTGCTACTTCACATTATGAAGTGTACATTTGCATGCAGGTTTCATCATATTTCTCTTATTCTTGTGTTGCTACGCTACACTCAATGTATTTCAGATTTCTCTCATCGAGGCGGCTGTGGCTCAGGTGGTGGAACAGTCTTCTACCAATCGGAAGGTCGGTCGTTCGAACCCTGGCTACATGTCGAAGTGTCCTTGGGGAAGACACTGAATGCTGCATTGGATTATGAATGTTTATCTGATGAGCAGGTTGTATGGCAGCCTCGGCCACCAGTGCATGAATGTGTGGGTGAATGGTAAACAGTTCCTGTAGTGTAGTTTTTTTGTTGATCTGCTAGTCACAAGACCATTGTCTATAATTTTTCCTAGGATTATGGTGATATTGTATGATGCTCTTCCCCTCAAGCCTTTCGCATATCGCATATTTTCCTCATATAATGCAGCTCTATTGCCTACCATTGTATCCTATTTGGAAAAGTGGGATGGTCCTCCTTAAAAAAGACAAAGAAGTTACACAGTGCATCATCAGCCTCATTAGCTCCGCTCCATTTTAACGTCTAAATACAGACAGTAATTACAGTGTCAGGTCGCAGGACATTTTGAAGCTGTACCACGCGTCAAACTGATTCAGTAGGAGGACAATAGGGTGATAAAGTGAGCAGCAGCAAACAGTGCTGGCTTGAGCATACAGTATCAGCATTGGTTTAATTCAGACATTTTTCCCAATTTCAGCAGTAATAGTGAGAAGTGCCAGCTGTATGAATATGAATATGATTGGATGTCATCAAGGCCAAGCAGTTTAAGATTGAGCCACTGATGGAGAAGAATAAATCAGGCAGCTGATGCTTAGCGATCAGGCATATTATCATAATGTATGGCTATGGCGTACATGGGAAACCTACAGTGTTTGTGAGTTTCACAGACACACTGCACTGCTAACATGCATTGCTGAATGCATGTAAGAATTTGGGATTTGGTTTATTAGGGGGCTTTCAAATCGTTTGTTTTGGTTGAATCGCACTAGAGTTCGTTTTCCCCCTTGGTGTGGTTAGTTTGGGCAGGAGTGAATGCAGCACTACACGATTCTCACCAATAGCGGCCCAAACAAGCCTACCCAAAGCATCCTTGAAGAGGTGGTGTAAGTACGCTTTCAAACCAACTCTGGAGCGGTTTGTTTGTTAGTTTGTTAGTTTACATAGTCAGCTGTGCTGTGCATTATGGGATAAGGACAAGTCTGCATTTTAGCAACATAGCCCCATGGCAACTAGTGGATAAAGTTGGAGTTGTGAGGAGGTTTGGAGCCTCATAGAAATTTGGTCTGATGGCCATATTACGCCCCAACTTTTGAAAACACTTAAGAACAGCTAAATCTTCTGTTGGAAGTTCTGTTGGAATTGTCCCGCATGTTAATTCTGACCAATCGAAGACCGGTTTAGGAAAAACGTTTAAAGAACACATCCGGCTAATGATGTAATGTTATCATGTGACTTGTGTTGCTGGATTTTAGTTTGTTTCACCGACTCGTCAACTGATTTGGACCAGAGCAAACAGTGTGGTGTGAAAAGGAACCAAAACGGTTGAAAAATGCTACAATGTAAAAAAAAAAATTGCACTTGGTAAGGACAAAATTAACCAAACTACACATGTGAAAGCACCCTAAAGACTGATGTTTTTCATCTTTGCAATTAAACAGAATGCTGGGAAAATACAAAAAAGGACAAATGAAGGGTAAATTATAAGTTATTATAAGTTTCAGTCTGAATTTTTCAGACTTTTGTGGAGAAATCATGTTGGGGCTGACTCTCACAATAACACCTCTGAAATGTAAAATGTACAGTACAGTGCTGTCATTTCAGCTAAAACACTTCTGATGGAAGATTACAGCACATGAAATGTTGGCAATGTGTAAGAAAATGTACCTTGAAAATTCTTTCTGTGGTTGCCTGTTGATACAACGTTCTTCATAAATGCGTTAAGAGTGGACAGGTCAGCATGCGGCCTTTGAATCAATTCATGGGTGTCAGTGGTGCGTGTCATGTCACAGTGTACTGCAATCTGCATGTTGTTACCACTATATAATAAATATAACACTGTACATCTACTACATTTACAATCCTGCTTGCAAACAATAAGAGCTGCAGAGAATGAGCATTAACGATTGTTACGAGAATGACACAGTGTAGCGTGTCTAGGATAAGCCCATTCCCTAATATAAAATGTGCTTTGTACAAAATAAATTTGCCGCCACTAGGGTGTGTCTAGATTTCTAGGCTACCTCAACACATCAAAAACAAAGGAGCTAATCGTGGACTTCAGGAGGAAGGAAACGGACATCCAGCCGCTGCTCATAGGCGGGACCTGTGTAGAGAGGGTCTCTGACTTCCGCTTCCAGGGAGTCAACATCAAGGAGGACCTGCCCTGGGCTGCCCACACCACTGAGCTAGTGAAGAAGGCCCAGCAGAGACTCTACTTCCTGAGAGTTCTAAGGAGGAACAACATCCTATAAAAACTGCGGGTTTCCTTCTATTTCTGCTCAATTGAGAGCATTGCGTCATACTGTCTGTGTGTGGTTTCCAAGCTGCACTGTGGCACAAAGGAAAAAGCTCCAGGGGGTCACAAAGGCAGCACAGAAAATCATTGGCTACCCTCCCTGGAAGAACTTCACAGCTCCCGTTGCCTCAAAAAGGCCAAAACCATCCTACAGGACTCATCACACCCTGGTCACACACTGTTCAAACTACTGCCGTCAGGCAGGAGATACAGGCCCATGAAATCGAGAACAAACAGACTACAAAACAGCTTTTATCCAACAGCCATAAGTGCATTGAATAATGCTGCTAAAGTATAGTTCCCACCACTGATTTATCTCAATAGGGCTATGTGCAATTTGTAAATGTGGATGCCTGTATGGGTGTGTCTCCTATGTGATTTTAGCATTAGTATGTATGCAGTAGTAGCATTCTTTATTTATGTATTTATTTAGGCATATATTACCTCATAGATGTTTGGCACTTGACAAGGACTTCACTTAATTTCGCTGTATCGGTTACAATGACAATAAAGATATTCTATTCTACACACACAAACACACACACACACACTTCCTTTGAAACAGTGGTCATCTGAACCTTAGGCTTTTGTCTTTTTCCCCCTTCATCTCTGGATCTTTTGTTTCTTTTTGCTGCAGAAAATTAGTGGCCATGCATACTTTTGTTGCATGAATCATGAAAATGAACCACTGAAACATTACACAGATGGGTTGCCACCAAAGAACTGGAAACCAGAGCAGAAAGGGGGCACCTCCACTACATGCTGTTGACTTTTACAGCAGCACAGAATAGTTCTGAATTAGCGTGCCTAGGAATTCTAAAGGTCCGCAACAAGCGCTGACATTAGTTAACGTTAATGAATTGTTGTAGCTAGACTTACTGTACTCATGAAAGCTGCTCCAACTAACAGCAGGAAGATCACACAGTTTTCAGCCCCGATCATTTTTATACTGTCCCTACTCACTTTTTTACTGAACATATTCAGCATAAGTATATTTAATAATGCCTATATTATGTTTCACACATTATTTGTAGCCTTAGCCATTGGGTACTTGGGAGCCTTAGAAGGGTACTTTACAACAACAATATTTCATATAGGCTTCGCCCCCTAAGAGCGCAGTCGTGAAGATTTCTTTCGTACCCTTGTGCCCTGCACGGGCATCTCTTACGTGCGCAGTTACTGTATATTACAGCTGCGAAACCAGTGATCTGCTCCCAATATTTCTTCAGCGACAAGCAGACGACCAGTCAGACCAGCTGACGGCCTGGCTACATCCTGCAGTCAGATTTCCACCTGAGTTGCGAGGCATGCCCTGGGCAACTCCGGGCTGGCACTTATCCCTCTGGCCGCCTACCAGTTCTGCTCCTTCGTAGCGACGTATGAACTGACCCTCTCAGAGTGTTGTCCCTGAAAACAGCACTCCTCGTAGCCTTGACGTCAGCTAAGTGAGTGAGTTACTTATGCGCGCTGTCAGTTTCACCATCCTGCCTTTTTGTTAGAGAGGACGGGAGCGCAGCTACTTTACAGCCAAATACATCATTCACGCCGAAAGTCATAACAAAATCTTTTCGGTCAAGAATTATTTCCCTTGAAGGTTTCTTTCCTCCGCCTCATAACAACAAAGCGGAAGAAGCATCTCACGACTCTGCCCAGTGCGCCCGTTCTATTAGGCTATCACACACGCCTACAGTGAAGAGGCAGTGGCACCCGGGCACGTTCCACAAGAACATTATCAGCATCCACGGCCCTCCTCAGAGGTATGACAGTGGCTGACATCTGTGCAGCGGTATCCTGGACATCTCCGTGGCCTTTTATCCGCTTTTATTTGCGTGATGTATCCATGACTCACTTGGACTTATCTGCACTTAACGGCAGATGATGCGCTGTTAGATCTGGTATGACACCGTCTCCATCCTCCTGCACCAGAGTGAATGTGAGAAACATGCTTTGCAATAATAAATGATGATATTAATCCTTGATTATAGAGCACCTTCGAAATCCATGCGGCAAGGGCCTCACAAACAGTAAACAGGCCAGTCCTAGAGATATCAGTTTTTTTTAAAACAAATCAATATACATTTTGATACATTAAAACCTTTACAGTGTGAGTAGGAATAGGATCTAGTTTATGCCATCTGCTTGTGACCTTAGTGTCACAGGTGACATTGACTACAACAGTTCCGCCCTTAACCCAATAGCAACAGCTCTTAGAGGGCAAAGCCTATACGATATAGAACAACAGTTACGTATTGTAACTCCAGATGCTATGTATAGGCATAGCCCTCTAAGACCCAGGCCACCAACATTGGCTGAAGAAAAATGCTGATTGTTGGGAGCAGATCTCTGGACTCTGTGGTGGCAAATTTTATTTTAACCATTTGTTTAATGATATTAACCATTGGTTTAAAGATTGTTTTATAAGGCCACAAGATTTAGCTTCTTCATGTGTAGATTCAAAAGACTCCAACTGAAATAGTTGGCAACCGTGAACTATAGCCTAGAGAGTTATTTAGTTTTACTAGCTTGAAGCTCCTCACATTGTTGACTTTTTGCTTAGATAGAAGTGGAGAAGGCCGATGACTGTTTACGACAGTGAGAACTACGTAGGTTTCTGTCTCCTGAGATAAAACTGTTGTTTAGGCTAATGAAAAGAACAGGAGCAGAGGGGAAGGTGAGACAATGGTTTGACTGTTAATGATGTCCTCTCTTCAACTATGAGCATGCTAAAAGATACATTTAGACAGTGTTCGAACTATACCGTGGCCTTCAGGGGAGCCCACTTTTTTCCCACGGGTGGGGGGGGGGGTCGTGCGCTTGCGACTTACAATGACTTACAAAGATATAACAGCTACAAGTGTATGCACTACAGGATTTACCGTATTATACTTTATCGACAGGAAAAGATAGGTCAAACAGCCAGCCACAAATAAACAAAGCATCAGGCTGTCATTCAGATTTCACATGAACACCGCTTAAAGTTACTCAGGCTACCGAAGAATAACATAATTCCTCCGTTCAATTAGACCTTAGCGACGCACCCCAAGCTTCCATCCTCAACAAACAGCCATGGATACGGGCTCTTCCAGTCTCTCCACTGCTGGCTGTTCCGATTTAACGGGAGTAAGGAGCAAGAGGGGTAAGGATCATCTTCAGCCAGAGAGGACATTATTTCTTCAGCTTCTTCTTGCGTTGTCACCCTGGTGGTGGGAGGTGTCTAACAGGGCTTCCAACAGGTGAATTGGTCGGGCTATTAACGTCATCGCTACACAATTTCTTAGTAAAACCACAATGAATTCAACGGCCTTGTTTTCTTTTTGCCATGGCTATATGATGCTAACTGCAGAATGGATTTCAAGGACTGCGCGCCGATTAATGACCTCCAACGTTTATATTTTTTTCTATGAATCTTTGAGTTAACATGTACTAAACATGAGTTGAATTTGCACCCCAGCGCCGCCACGCCTTGATGCTCATAACAAGAATAGCATGTATAGTTATCTTTATTGAAGTGAATTAGGTTTAAATCGCCGTCATCCATAAATGAATATATTTGCAATTTTACACATAATAATCCACGATGATCACATTACACAAAACTGAAATTGCATGTCAAAATGACACATTGTCAATATTTTTAGAGACCCCCCAAAATTTCACAAATCACGTTTTCAGGGGAGCCCATGTCTTATTAAGGGGAGCCGAGCTCCCCCTAGCTCCCCCGTAGTTCGCACCCTGCATTTAGAGGGGTGGCTTAACAGAGGTTTTCACTATATGAAGTGTGGATGTTTAGACTTTAGGTTAGAAGACCCTTTCAGATGTGCCGTGGTACTTGTGAAACTGTTTTCTCTGCATTTGCAAATGTAAATAAATACTCAAAGACCAAACTTTGGTTTAAATTCTCAAACAGTCGTTATTCGTTTTGATTTTATCATGAATATCACTAACGCTGTTGCTTCAAGGAAAACTTCCACCACAATTTGGCATTGTCTAGCAGGACGGTTGAGTTAACAGAGAAAAAGAGCTCCGTTGGGTCGCTGATGACTGGCTATCCAGGGATCAAAAATCACCTGCCTCATACCTCTAAACCTTAAAAAGGTTTTTCAGAGAGAAGAGGGTTAGGACTGCGGAGCGCTCTTGACTGTTTTCCACTCCGATAAAAACGAACAGGAAGAGATTTCAAGCAGCACGGTAAGATAAAATTGATTAATTACAATTGGATTGTGAATTCAAGGTTTGTTCAAAACATTCTAAACAAACAACCATTGCTAAATGAATTAAGTAATGAATAATTGGCGAAATCATTCTCTTTAACTAAAGAGAATAGGCTAAATGAAACTAATTCTGACTTTTGGGAAGTGAGTAACTGGGTATTTTTTTGGGGTCATTAGATAGGACAAAGATATAACTGAGGTTATGAATGACATCTTTTGGCAGACACGGACAACGTCGGACATATTTATGATTGAATTCTCATATGGTGATAAGACAATTGATTGACGGACAAGACCAGTAAGAGAACTGGCAGAACAGTAGGCAAGGCCTAAAAATTAATCTACGAAACAGATAGCACGTTTCTTGATTAAAGAGGCGGACTGCAGAGTAAAACAAAAAAAAAAATAGTTAACTATTTAAGAGATTTTTGACTGCAGGGTCGCACCGGATTTTTCATACAAGTTTCCCAAGCAAAAACAAATAGTCTAAACTCTAAACAAGTTCTGGACCCTTTAAAGACAACCTGCAGGACGGTCTGGGTTGTAACGATACTCTAAACAAGTTCTGGACCCATTATAAGGACAGCCTGCTGGACGGTCTGGGTTGTAACGATACTCTAAACAAGTTCTGGACCATTATAAGGACAGCCTGCTGGACGGTCTGGGTTGTAACGATACTCTAAGACAGCCTCTTGATTATTTAGAGACAGACTACAACAAGGCAAAACATACTAAATAGGTTGAGTTATTTGACTATTAAGTTGATTTTGTCCGCAGGGCTGTACACGGGTTTTCACGCAAGTTTCCCGAACAAATAACCTCGCGGTGTGGTGACGATCACATCGACCAAGATAGTATACTATAAGGTATAGAAGAAGAAATTCCCCGTCCCAGTGATGCAACTGGACCCATTGTGGGTGAATGACTCATAAATATGGACCGGAATGTTTGCGATGTCTGTCATACTGGTCAAAAAGCTTTGGCTTTCCGAGAAACGGATCTTTGTGTACAAAGACACTGAGAATGTTAAAGCAAGATTTTAGAAGAAGTAGAAAGAAAATTAATGTGAAAATCAATAATTAAGACACAGGATTTAAAGCTACTGAGTACAGGAAAAACAAAGAATGCTTTAAAATATAGATAAAATAGTGATTTAGGGAGAGAATGCAAAACACACATGCACCAATAACCTCCTCATCAGTTCTAACCAAAGCCCATGTTCTGAGCTTTCTCTAAAAATCAGGAAGACAAGCTGGAGAAACAGAGGGACGAAGAGGACACAGACTCAACAATCGGACAGGACCGACAGCATCAGTCACACCTGCATCGGGTGGAAAGACCAACGAGTATGTGAGAAAACCATGTTTGAAGCGTTTGTCTGTATGTTACAATAGGCTGGTGGGCAACATATGGAGCGCGGACCCGAAAAAGGCCGCTCCCACAAAGGACGTGGTCGAGCCAGAGAAGTGCCGAGGCGGGTACCGTGGGCAAAATGATGAGCCCTACAACCCAGACCAGTGTTGGTACTGCAAGGACTTTGGACATTGGGTAGGTAACTGCCCGAAGAAAAGCAAAAAACACCTCAGACAGAGAACAACACCTGTCCCTCTGTTTGACTGAGTCCAACAGCTGATGAGGAAGGTAGTGCTGACACACACACACACACACACACACACACACACACACACACACACACACACACACACACACACACGCTTCATGCAATGAAGAAATGCTTTGCACTGATACACTGTTTTTGTTTTTGCTATTAGGGACAATTGATAGGTTAGAAAGTTCTGGAAAATAATCTATTCAGTTAAACCATTATAGTATGTTATCTTCTGAAACCTAGAAGAAAATGCCTACTACTGAGTGTAAAGTTAAAGGGGTTCCACTCACATAACTTGATTATTAGAGCTAAAGATTTGACATTGAAGATTATTTGGTCATTCTATTTGGTCAATTGGGGCTGCAGGTCAAACAGTAAGAGAACAATTCTCTGTTCCTCTCTCCTGTACATGGGAAAAACAATTCTTGGTGTAGGATTATGTCCACTTATTTGGTTTAGGTAGTGATTTAATGTGCACTTTTAACATTGGCTTAACCTCCACACCTGATGGATTGAGAATTTCTCGTAATGATGCATCTGACATAACCACTTTTGTTAATTACAGTGTGGCTAAAATGACCTCACTGAGGCGGCGTCTGTAATCAGCCCTGCCTCTGACTGCATGAAACCTGACAACCAATATCACCTTTTTTTTTAGTGCCCAGCTTGTGTTTTCTACTGTACATCTCTCAAGGCTGCATCTGCTTTTTATTCCTCAAGAAAAGTTTTTTTTGGTGCAGTGGTGTTTTCATGTAAAATGAACAGAATAGCAGCTTGTTCAGTTTAATGTTAACGATTAGGATTTTTTACTTGAGCCGGTCACCTAAAATGTCTGTATACGTTCCTGATGTCACTGTAAGACTTTTGCTGCCAAAGCTATTGAAGCATTCGTGAATATGAAACTGGCTCTGCAGTCTCCCCCGATGCTGGGACTGCCAGATCCCTAAAAACTGTTTATACAGACATACACACGTATACACATGCTTGCAATGAAGACATGCTTTTTGTACGCTACAAACACACCCTACACGATAGACAGATAAAATTAGACGCAAATGCTGCACATTGAATAGAAATGACTTTTGGAAAATAGCTCAATTTATTCAATGTGTTTGTCTGGTGTGTATACAAATTGCCTAGCATGGTGTTAATTATACAAGGAAAGAAAATTGGATTTTTAGTTGATTCAGGAGCAATAATTTGGGTTTAGTGAAGTTTTGTTCTTCAAATCAGAAGCTCTCTGGTAAACTAGTTTTTTTCCTTTAGAGAAATTATTGAGTGGTTATCCCAGGAAAGTTCACCATTCTTATGATTTGAGTATATTCAGATCCTTAGGATCCTGAACTAGATAACAAAGGAAAATGAGTTTTTATTTTTTCCTTCTCTCTTCCTTTCATCTGAGTGTCCTGAAAATTTGTTAGGCAGAGATTTGAAAATGTCTATTTGAAATTTAAGTCATTCTTTCACCCACGGGTCTTAGGAATGTTTATTCTTCTGCCCACTGGCTTTAAAGTTGTGCGGTTTGATAAAAATCACTCTTTGGCTGGCATATTTTTGTTGCAGCCTAAAAGTACGTATTTGTTTACAAATTATAATGGAACACGTACCATGTCAGTCTGTTAATCTCCTGACTACGGTAAAACAAATTGGGACACCTGTAGTTAAGTTTAAGGAATCACAAATATTACATGCATTCCTTTTGGTCACTTTTTGACCCTGATGAAGATTACGTTGGAAAAGTTTTTTTGAACAAATCAAAGGACGAGCATGAGTTTTCTTTTGTCTACTGGGATACACAAGTCCAGTGGCTGTTACCTTGACTGATAAACTACAGAAGTTTTTCAGAAATTCTAACTCAAAAGCTCACATTCATGTTTCTTTGTCTCCAACAGAAGAGGAGACAGACGCAGGACACCTTGTGACTATTTGTAAAAATTGACTGACTGGACTGACGTTACTGATAATGTGTTTATTTGTCTCCATCGACAGGAGACTATAGAAAACCTATACAACAACAGCGTAGGCCTTGTATTCACAGTGTTCACATATTCAGTGAACGTGTGACTACGACAGGCATATTTGCACGGTAAAAACGACATTTTTATCCACTGATGTTACACCACTTTTTGTCTCAGGTACAGCGTTATCTCTGGACAAAACACACAAATGTGATGTGGATTGATAGACAAATTGTCAACCTGTAGTCATCAAGCTGCGTTCGGACTACAAGCCCAAGAATACATCAGTACACGCTAAAAACAGGAAGTAATCGACAGAAATCCGACCATGTTTTTAACTCTTTATTGACGGATGGGGTTTATAGTTCCGTGTTTAGATTCTCCAACACGTACACTTATTCTCTCAAGTAACATAAATGAGAAAAATCATTTTTATTACAAATGTTAAAGTTTTGTTTTATTCAGGTCCTTCAAGCAGTAAATGCAGTGGGTCTATGCTCGAGCACCTAATGTCTCCCAAAGCTAAACATAACATTCTGCAGGGAATGTTAAATCTTTTGATTCTCTGTGGTTTCGTCTAACATTTTTCTTTTCTCAGAGTTCCAGTAGAAAAGACAGTAAATATCGTTTTATAGTTCTGGGTGATGGTAAGCTGTACACCTTGACACACCTTTATGAGGAATACATTGAGTTGTTAATTAATGATGCCGTAAATTACTAAAAGAATAACAGTGTGTTTATATGTACCCTGGAGAAACCCTTTCTTTGAGAGAGGACAGCCAGAGGAGGAGACACACACACACACCACACAGAGATAAGACACAAGCTAAAACCAAATATGAGTAGTACAAGTGAAATTTTGGTTTAAAGAAATGATTTTGATATACATTTTTGTTGAATGTTATATGGTGTGATATGTTTCCCATAACAGGTAACGATTTGGATAAATAGATGTTCAAAGTACACGTGCTTAGGTGTGCTTTATAAGGCTAAAAACTTTAATTTGTAATGAGACTTGGAACTAGCGGATGGTAATTAGTGGTACTTTGGTTTGTAAACTGTAGATAAAAAAAGGACATAAACAATGTATTTTGGGTAAGTCGTCTTAGTTTAATGGTGATATTGGATAAATGAAGGTTTAAATGAGATTTAATCCTAAAAGCAGTATGTTTCATATCGTACTCTAATGAGTTTTTGAGTTGCTATATCACCAATTGTCTAAACAAAATTAGTTGATGTTGACGTTGAAACACTTTACTGTGGTGAATTTCATCTAAAGAAATTATTTATTGAACTTTTGTTACTGATTAACAGGATTTGCTGTAAAACCTAGAACAATGTTAAGGATTAGAATATTAAACAGATTATTTATATTGGGATATAGTAGCAATGATAAATAAGGGGTTTAATAAATGGTATGGAAAAGTAGCAAGGGAAATAAATAGTGTTAAATAATTTTAGTGTTAAAATAAATTTTTTCCTCAGATATAGGTTGATTTTTCTAAAGACGTTTGAAACATTTGTTGTGACATCACTGTAGCTCCAGTTTAAAAGACCTTGAATAACCAAAGTGCTAGAATAGTTAACAATTGTACATTTAAAAAATCTGCTCAGGTGAGAACACATAAAACAAAACTGACAAAATTGATAGTTCAACTGTAAACTAAAGGATCATCTACCCCCTGATTGACACAGTAGTGTAAGGGCATGCAATAGTAATTGTTTTTGTTTTATTGGTTCTGATCTGCTCTAAAGAATTTTGCTCTAAAGATTTTTTTTCTTTATTTATACATAGGTAGGGAGAGGCCCATAATAAAAAACACCTATTTCTTCCACGGCAGTATAAGGGAAATGATAGGTTAGGGTAGGTTATTGCGTGAGAATTTTCTTCTGCTCTTTTGGCCATGAGAAACCAGGTGTCAAGCCTGGGGATTCCGTGGTGATAACAACTTCAGGAGGAAGGATTGGCAAATAGACGGTGACAGAAACCATCGAGATCCTTCCAGTGACACAGTGCAGTGAAAGGTTCCAGGGATAGTCACCTGGATACACGCATCACTACAAAAGGTTCCGGGGGAGAAGAGGACAGGTTTTTCTACAACCTGCAACAAGTGACGAGCAGATCCTCTGCTGAGTCACTTACGAGGGAAATCGATTCAGAGATTAGCCCGACAGACGGCGTTTTCTGTGCTATCTCTGAAATCAATCGGGGAAAACTGGAGTTTTTCTCACTGATTTGCAACACACTGAAGGAGGAGAGAAAGTGTGACCAACATGCTGGTATTGTAGCCTGCTGTTTAAAATCTTTCCAGAAGACAGCAGCGATACCGATCTCTTCTCTGACAACCACAGCACATGTCAGAGCACATTCTCTGACAGTGACAGCAGAATACACTTCACAATTGTAGAGGACACACCACCTCTCTCTCTCACATTCTTTTGAGGAGCATCTGACATTCCTCTGAGATAAACACACACACTATGATGTCAGCTGATTCAAAGGATTTTACAGTTTTGGTCCTATTGGACCTTTCTTCTGCATTTGACACTATCGATCATACCATTATGATAAATAGACTTTGTGATCTGGTTGGGATGTCTGGATCAGTTTTAAAATGGTTCTCATCCTACCTTTCTGGCAGATGTTTTAGTGTTCATGTTAATCAGATATTGTCTGAAACTGCAGAGTTGTCGTGTGGGGTACCTCAGGGGTCTGTCTTGGGACCTATTCTGTTCCTCTTGTATATATTTCCTTTAGGACAGATAATTAGTCAATTTGGAGACATATCGTACCATCTCTATGCGGATGATATCCAACTTTACTGTTCTTTTAAGGAAACTGAGTTCTCCAAACTGTCATCTTTAATAAGCTGTTTGTCTAGTATCAAACAGTGGTTATGTGACAACTTTCTGCTTTTGAACTCAGAAAAAAACAGAAACTCTAATTATTGCCCCTGAAAGTCGTATCCCAGAGATAAAGCATCATATTGGGGACTTAGGCTTGTCTTTCCAGCCGAGTCTCAGGAGCTTAGGTGTGGTTTTTGACTCAGCTATGTCGTTGGATCACCACTCTAAACTATTAGTTAGGAACTGTTTCTTCCACCTGAGAAATATCTCTAAGTTAAGACCACTTGTCACTAAGGATGAATTAGAGATGATCATTCATGCTTTTATTTCTTCACGCTTAGATTACTGCAACAGTCTTTTTACTTGTCTGAGTAAGAATCAGCTTTATCGTCTCCAGACTGTTCAGAACTCTGCTGCACGGCTTTTTAATGCACATTAACAAAAGAGCACACATCACGCCTGTTTTAGCAGCACTTCACTGGTTACCAGTCCAGTATAGAATTCAATTTAAAATTCTGGTCATTACTTTCAGAGCCTTGCACGGTCAAGTTCCTTCATACATCTCTGATTTGATACAGCTACATACCCCCCACCCGTAGTCTGAGATCATTAGGTCAGATGCTATTAGTGGTTCCCCGCACTAATTTTTAAAACTAGAGGAGATCGGTCATTCCAAGCAGTGGCTCCTAGGCTGTGGAATGACTTGCCTCTCTCGCTACGTTGTGTGGATTCTGTCGAATCTTTTTAAAAAGCAACTGAAAACTCTGCTTTTCAAGCAGGCTTTTACTTAGTCGATGGGTTTTTTATGGTTGTTTGTTATATTTTCTATTTGTATTTCAATGTGCTCGTATTGTGACTTCTTGTGTTGAATTGCATTTCATTGTGAAGCACTTTGTGATTTTTATCTGTGAAAGGTGCTATACAAATACATTTTACTTACTTACTTACTTTCAGAGCAGAGTGCTCTGAACACACACACAAGGAGCAGATGGACAGAAAGGACTGGAACAGGTACCCTTCAAGAAGAACATGGGGGGTTTTCCACATTTGTAGTGTGTTTATTCTTCATTACTGCATTTATGATTTTCTATTGCATTTATGGTTTTTGCATTTTATTTTTGATGAGAGAAAAGTATGATAAATCACGTGTAACCATTCTTCCCAACATTTACATACACCAACACACTAGGGTGACTGGAGGAAAAGGCGAGTGATGCGTTCAGTGCTTTCCATGTCAAGGAGTAAATGGTGGTTGGAATACAATAAGTACTAGTACAGAGCTAATATTACTGTAATGATTAAAACTATGTCCACTCTTATGTTCCAATAATAGGCTAAGAGATGTTTGGCATATGAATGCTACTAAATTGGGGCTAATTAGGGGTTTTGTACCTTATGTGGTTCCTCAGGACCACACAAATATAACTGATAGATTATTTATAGAAGAAAGTAAAATATTCCTAAAACAGCAATATTGTTAATATTAAACCAAGTTAAGTACACAGATCTAGGCTATTTTGTTGTGTGCTTTATAACTTAGGAAAAGTTCCTTGTGGATCTTTTATTACATTGAAGTAATTTCACCTTCCACATTTTGATGACACACATAAACACCACATTTGACTATCTATTTGACTATAGATTATCTAATAGATACATTTTCTACTAATGCATGACTTGGTATAGTTAAGAAATATATGCGTGATGTAGGTTATAATGATTTTTGTTATTGTTCACTATTTGTTCGCTTACAGAAATAAGCTATTTCCAGTGAAACCACACACATAGAATAACAGAATTTTATTTGTGCTCTGACAGCACTTAATGATGTTAGAGACAAGGAGGGGTCAGTCTTATTCTGATTCTTCTCAACTTTCACTCTGTGAGAGCTTTGATAATTGCACTAAGCGTGTTTCAATTGATTTATATTAAAATAACCAAAAGAGGGAAGCATTTAATGGCATTGGGTAAATTAATTACAGCCTCATCAAGAATCTGAAACATGTACTACATTGAACGACGTCGCCGTATGGGTAGATATGAAATTAGTAAATGTTCACAGTTCACAACAGGTTATTTTAATGTTTAAATACATAACACATTCTTTACACAAATTATAAGGCAGTAGTCTGATGTGACATTAACCAGTGACATTAAGGTCAAGGGTTTGTAGCAGATTATGTTTGGTCTTCGGATTTGTTTTTTTGTGTTTGCTATGTTATTACCCTAATCAAGAAAAAGAGTTCTTCATTCTTATGGTAAATATGATTGAGCCTTCTGACGTATTCCGTCTTTCTGAATATGATAATAATGTTTGGACACCGTCTCTGATACTGTGCGAGACTGATTATTTTTTATTTAGACGTGAACGCTCGCCACTACTTAAAGGTTTTTTTGTACCTCTTTGAAAAACAGCATTTGTTTCAATAGACAAGTATATCCATATGTTTGAATCTTAAGAAGTAAAATTTATTTTTGTGATTATTTTGTAATCAAAAGGGTGAACTGTGGTGGCAAATTTTATTTTAACCATTTGTTTAATGATATTAACCATTTGTTTAAAGATTGTTTTATAACGCCACAAGATTTAGCTTCTTCATGTGTAGATTCAAAAGACTCCAAGTGAAATAGTTGGCAACCGTGAACTATAGCCTAGAGAGTTATTTAGTTTTACTAGCTTGAAGCTCCTCACATTGTTGACTTTTTGCTTAGATAGAAGTGGAGAAGGCCGATGACTGTTTACGACAGTGAGAACTACGTAGGTTTCTGTCTCCTGAGATAAAACTGTTGTTTAGGCTAATGAAAAGAACAGGAGCAGAGGGGAAGGTGAGACAATGGTTTGACTGTTAATGATGTCCTCTCTTCAACTATGAGCATGCTAAAAGATACATTTAGAGGGGTGGCTTAACAGAGGTTTTCACTATATGAAGTGTGGATGTTTAGACTTTAGGTTAGAAGACCCTTTCAGATGTGCCGTGGTACTTGTGAAACTGTTTTCTCTGCATTTGCAAATGTAAATAAATACTCAAAGACCAAACTTTGGTTTAAATTCTGAAACAGTTGTTATTCGTTTTGATTTTATCATGAATATTGATATTGTTGCTTCAAGGAAAACTTCCACCACAACTCGCACCTGTAATATACAGTAACTGCGGACGTAAGAGAGGCCCGTGCAGGGCACATGGGCGCGAAAGAAATCTTCTCGACTGCGCATGTGCGAGGGATAAACCCCAATAGCACGGCTCTTAGAGGACTATGCCTATACTCATAGATTCTGAAGTATACGTAACTATTGTTTCTCAGAGTTTACGAGGTGCAGTTGAAAGCACCATGAAGACCAATACTGGTGAATTCATGGAACCAGGAGGAATTTTTCAGTTCTGTTGTTTCTCCATTTCCAAGTCAGACAGTGGCCATGGTGTCTGAAAAAATGCAGCTGCAGACTAAGGCTAAGCTAGCGTTAACCTGGTGTTGGTAGCTGCATGCTACCACCGGTAAGTTACACTGTGTGTCTTTTTCCTCAGACGTGCGCAGGTAGACAGGGGGTGGAGAGACAAAAAAATATTGGAAGAATCACCCATCTTGCTTTGGATTTTTAATAGTCGGAACCTCATTTTGATTGATTTTCGATTTAAAATTGAAATTGTGATGCTTGTGATGAATATAGTTATTATAAACATATTTTAAACAGCATAAACTCTGAAATTACCCTCACCTTTCACCTTAATGAATTTGAAGTTAAAACAAAGCCCAATGCCTTTCTTCACTCCATCTGACATTATCTTATATATCAAAGTAAAAAGTATCATACAAATACTCAAGTATACTCAAAATTGTATATGCAAGTATATGCACTAAGTAACATTTCACCACTTGTCCCCAGTATGTGTCAATCTCTAAAAACACTGGATCCTTTACACCTACAATAACACTTAATAGTAGGGCTGTGCAATATATCAATACTATATCGACATTGATATATGAGGCTAGATATCGTCTTAAATGTTGGATATCGTAATATGACTGTCACGTCTGAGGAAACACCAGGCTTGGACCCAAAATGCAGAATGTATGAGTCCCCCACGTTTGGAACAAGGTTTTCTGCAAAAACAATTTGGAGTGTCCAAATCATCAAGAGAACCTTCCCATTTATCATCATGGTTATTATAACCTGCAACTGTTTTTACAGGCGAAATTGTTTTTTGACACCAGTTGAGTTCCCCTAAAAGCATATAAACACAGACAAACAGACATGGTAAAATGTTTTAATTTTCAATAATTTAATAAGCATACAATAGTGTATGAGATACACAATCATAGTAATATTCAATAGATACGTACAAGTTCTGAACCAAGCGTGTCGTACACGTGGCCAGAGACACAAACATCCACCGCTTAGGTGTGAATGCCCAACAGCAATACATTCTCAATGCATGAAAATCAACCCTGTGAAAAAAAAACATAAGCAAACAAAAGCTGCTCATCAGTCAACTCTTGGAAACTGCTGATTTGCACATGTATCATTCCTATTTTGCACCCGACGCACAGCAGACTTTTCCCTCCACAGATGCACATCGGTAAATTAGGGAATGTATTTGCACTCCCGGGGGCGGTTCAGTGAAAAGAGGAGGCGTGCTTAGGTGCAAACGTTCCCTGGTGCTATTTTGCAGTTTCAGAAAACAATTCAGCCACAGACTACTTCAGACCAACCCATTTTAGATTTGCGTCGAGCGCAGGAGTCATTTATCCCACCAGTATAATAGCAAGATCCGCCCACAAAGCTACTTGCGTGTCACGTTTGATACTTGTGTTTCAGATCGTTAAAATAGGGCCCATAGACTGTAAAAGTAATGGACGTAGCTTCCAGGTCTGCCAAGTGAGGCCAATGCACAATTTCCTTGAACCTGCATTCTATCTGTATCCAGCAGGGGGCAACTCCACTGGTTTCAAAAATAAGTCTGTTTTTAAAGAAGTCTATGGAAAAATGACCCTACTTCTCATTTAAATAATTACCTCAGAAAACATTTGTAAAATAAGTTTATGGTCTCATTTCCTATAGTTTCAAGTTTTCAAGTCTTCAATATAGCATGCTGTACATTTTGTAAATTAGTTTGTAAAAATTGTCCCATTTATTTTAAAATAGACGATAAAGCAGGGAACGCTTTAGAGGCATGGCTACACGCCAAACTGTCAATCAGGACAGAGGCTAAGCAATGCTAACTCAACACTTCCTCAATACTTACATGTTGTCTTGATACATTTCAAATATTGTCTATTTCTTTTCTTAAAGTGGCTATATGTAACTTTCAGTTTGTGTTGATTCTAGCGGCTGCTTTGGACAAAAGCAGTAGTGTTTTTACCACACCTGCTGTGGTAAAGGTCTTTTCTTTATGGTGCTGTATTGCCCACTGTATGACTGAGTTAACGTTAGCGGGAGGTCATATAGTTGCAATGGTTTTCGTCCGTCATCTGTCACTTTCCCTTTAAGGTTTTTGTTCTTCGTTTAATTTCCTTTTTTTTCTGTGATGGCCCTGCCCCAGTATCAGCCTACAACAGATAATTTCTAAAATAGAATTAAATAAAATTAGGCCTATATAAAGTTATCTCCTGCTACCATTTACCGGGCTGGATACAATACCACAGGTCTGTCACCCGTCAGAATGTGTGACTGTAGCAGGTCTACCTGCGGTAATTCATTTTGTGACTTTGTGACTCTTGTTTGCTGTTACATGTCATTTATGATCATCAGATGAAAAATTTAAACATTTAAAAGTTACATATAGTTACTAAAATACTGTTTATATTCACTTATTAATTTCAGGTGTAAGTAAGTTAAGTTTATTTGTATAGCACCTTTCACAGATAAAAATCATAATGTGCTTCCCAATAAAATGCAATACAATACAACATTAAAACACAAGAACATTTAAATACCCATAGAAAACATAACAAACAACCATTAAAAAAACATAATCAATTGCTTTTTAAAAGATTCAACAGAATTCACACAACGTAGAGAGGGAGGCAAGTTATTTCACAGCCTAGGAGCCACTGCTTGGAATGATCAATCCCCTCTAGTTTTAAACTGAGTGCGGGGAACCACTAATAGCCTCTGACCCAATGACCTCAGACTATGGGTGGGAGTATGAAGCTGTATCAAGTCAGAGATGTAAGGAGGAACTTGACCGTGCAGGGATCTAAAAGTAAGGACCAGGATTTGAAATTGAATTCTATACTGGACTGGTAACCAGTGAAGTGATGCTAAAACAGGCGTGATGTGTGCTCTTTTGTTAATGTGAGTTAGAAGCCTTTCAGCAGAGTTCTGAACAGCCTGGAGACGGTAAAGCTCCTTCTTACTCAAACAGTTAAAAAGACTGTTGCAGTAATCCAAACGTGAAGAAATGAAAGCATGAATGATCATCTCTAAGTCATCCTTAGTCACAAGTGTTCTTAACTTAGAAATATTTCTCAGTTGGAAGATACAGTTCCTAACTAATTGTTAAGAGTAGAGCTCCAAGGACATAGCTGAATCAAAAACCCCTAAGCTCCTGAGGCTCGGCTGGACAGACAAGCCTAAGTCATCAATGTTCCACTTTGCTCTTTTTTTCCAATTGATGTTAAGCTATTGCCAATGAAAATCTTCCAGCCTCCGCTTTTTGACAGGCGTTTAATATATTAACTGATGGTAGCTTGAATTTGATTATGAAAAGCACCAAACTAAGTCTGACCCCTCTAGGTGTGTAACCATAGACTGTAAAAAGGGTGTAACGCACGTACACAAAATTCATGGTTCGGTTCTCGCTTTTAGGGTCACTGTTCAGTAGGCTTTGTTTTCGGTTTAGCTCAAGCACTTTGACCATATGCTTTAATTCGGTATTCTCTATGACTGAGTATGGTCAAATATCCACAGCGAACAAACAATACATCTGACATTTCCCCTACCAAAATGGTTGGTGAATAACAGTAATAATAGTAGTAATAGCTACGTCAAAAAATAGTAATAGCTACGTCAAAAAAGAAAACCAATACAAAAAGTCCTACAAGACAAACAAAAATAACACCCAATCTACACTCCTACAAGATAAACCAAACCAGTAGCCACTATGTCTAGTTAGTTAGTTAGCTAGCTTGCTACTGTAATTTCTCTGCCATATTTGCATGCTATACTGTACTTGTTCCAGAAAAATAAACTGAACAAAGTTATCAGTCATCTGGCAATAGCAATGTGCTATCCTACATTCACATTAAGTTGTGAAATTTTACTAATTTAGTGGCCAGCCGGCCCGGCCAGCCTACCGGTTGGTAAGCTAGCTTGCTTGCTAGGTGGCTCTGTCTTTAGTCTAGAGGGTGAGGAAGACAGGTTTAAGGTCTTTAAATTAAGTTTTACGATACAGGAGATTATCAGTTTATTTTGTAATGTGTAGATATGTAGGTCCTTTAAGGCATGTTTATGTTGAAATAAATATACCTACACAAGTATTTATGTATCTGTGAGTGACACAAAAGCATGTCTTAAGCATGTTCCAAATGTAGGCTTGAGAGTAATCCTTGGAATTAGTGCTGTGGACATGAACATTATGCTGAATTTACGCCATTACAATACGTCATTAATGGTTTTACTCAACCATTATCAGCGACTGGCCTTTGTGCTGGCCAATAGCTATCATTTGAGACTTGGTCATTATTTCAATACCAGCTTTTATATGAGAATTCTATGGAGTTAGAATCATGCCAAAACCTCACACACACACACACACACACACACACACACACACACACACACACACACACACACACACACACACACACACACACAAAACGTGTTTAACTCACGCCCAACGATTCACAAACAAACTCAGTGTGGTTTGCAAATACAAAACATCATTCACAAACTAATGCATTTTGTTCTGCAAATAACAAACCTACCTACCAAACAAATACAGTATGTTTTACACATTCAAAGAAACGTATTTCTTCAATGACAAAAAATATCCTGCAAGTACAAACTAAAATCTTTCAAGTACAAAAAAAATCCTTCAAGTACAAAACAAATTCTACAAGTACGAAAAAAAAAATATCCTTCAAGTACAAAAAAAATTCCTACAAGTACAAAACAAATTCTACAAGTACAAAAAACTGTCACGTGACTTTTGGCACTAATTTTCCGCCTTGCTGATCCACACACAAATGCCCTCAGATCCACACACAAATGCAGGTAAATTTACTAACAAATGTCCTGTAATTTGCACTCCACAACAGCAGGTGGCGCTGTTAAGTCAATTTAAGCCTACCAGGACCATAGATACACGCAGATTTTTTTTAAACTTACTGGAACAAAGCTGAGCAAGGTGTTGCTTGCGTGTTGTTGCTGTGACAAAACCACTGATCATATATATGTATATTGTAGCGATACTGGTGTTAAAGACCTGCTGATCGTTGTCTGATTCTCTAAAATGAATGCCGGCATTGCATTGTGGAAAATCGGCATTGCATGCGCCCAACTCTGATCATATCTGTTCTGTCTTACAGCATACTGTAATATTTCACCAGTAATAAGACCAAAATAATATTATTAAAATCAGAGGTGGGTAGAGTAGCCAAAAATTGTACTCAAGTAAAAGTACTGTTACTTCAGAATAATATGACTCAAGTAAAAGTAAAAAGTAGTCATCCAAATAATTACTTGAGTAAGAGTAAAAAAGTACTTGGTGAAAAAACTACTCAAGTACTGAGTAACTGTTGAGTAACGTCTGATTTATTTTTTTAACATAAGCATTCAATCAGACGGACAAAAAATACAAAATAATCATATTTAGACAAATTATAGTTCATCCAATCAATTAAATTAATTTTAATTAATTAATTAATTATAAAATAGCTTAAATTAAAATAATCCAGGTAAATTCAAGTACTTAAAAAATAATATCAATAAAATAATAATACATAAAAAATAAATAAGCACAAGTAACACAAATTTCCAAACCTTTACACTTTTTTACCAGACTCTGCAGGCAGAACTAGAACAAGGTAACGGAGCTGCTGTTTGGTACTTTTACTAAGGTAAACATGCTTTCATTCACAAAGGTGGATCACTTGTTACCGGGTTCAATCGCCGTGGTAACTTATGCTGGACGCCTAACCTGGTCGGGAGCAGGTTAAGTTGGAGATCAGAGATCAACTGGTGTAAAAGCACCGCCTACTGACCGATCAATACTCCACTGATAACGGCTTCACCGTTCTTAGAAGATCAGGTGGAGCTCGGTGCGCGGAGAGAGAGAGGGGGAGAGAGAGAGAGGGGGAGAGAGAAAAAGAGAGGGGTGTGCTCATACAAAAAATATTTAGAGACCGACAGCCCCGTTAACATTCCCTGATGTCGATATTTGCCTTGTGTAATGCGCACAGCGGTTTTATGTTTTTTATATTTTTTATTTGCTCTCACGATCGCTCTCACTGCCATGGTTGCAACTGAAATAAAAGGCTAAAGCAACGACAGTTTATGGAAAGTACAAGTGTAATTATGGTCAGATCTTGTGCCTGACTGATGGGGAAGTGATATTGATAAGAGTTGTGCGCATCTACAGCGTCGGCAATTGTTTTTTTTTTGCCAGCTTTCCTTCCCGTTTTAGGAAGCAGCGACTGTATTGCGTTTTGCCTGTAAAACCATGTATGTGTTCATATTTATGTAGAATTATAGTTTGCTCTTCTTATGTAAAATATGTGGCTATTGTTGGTCATGTTGTGCAAACATCACCTCTTTTATGTGAACAGGCGCCGCTGGATTGGGAAACCCTGGGTTGGTTGAACTGGTTGATAACCAGCGTCATGACACAGTTTATGCGGGACCGCGGTGGTTAGGTTAGGTGAAGCCGGGTAACTGAAATAAATCCAGGGCATGTTGATCTTGCTTCGTAGTACAGGGCGCGGTTCCTCCTCGTCTGTGACGTTTCTGACATTGCCATTTTTGTTTTGCTGCGACTGTAAAAGCCAACCCATCCCGCTGCTAGGTTTGAGGAAGGTGACGAGACTGCACAACTACGTTTGATTGGGTGAAACACAGTCACGTGGTAGAGGCTTTAGCGGAAGTCTCTCTCTCTGTCAAAAATAAAACATTAAAATGAGGCGTACGCGGGGGGATAAAAACAATGACTCGTAGAATACCAAAGAGGTAAAAAGAAAAGTAACGAGCTCATTGTAGCCTAATGTAGCGGAGTAAGAGTACAGTTTCTTCTTCACAAATCTACTCAAGTAAAAGTAAAAAGTATAGTGATTTAAAACTACTCCTAGAAGTATCATTTTTTCAAAAACTTACTCAAGTAAATGTAACGGAGTAAATGTAACTCGTTACTACCCACCTCTGATTAAAATAAAGAAAGGCATACTATGATAATATCTACATATATGTTGCTAGATGTAGTATTATAGTTTAAAAAATATCAAAACAACAAAGCAATCCAGCTTCCCTTGCTGAAATAGACCGAAATAATAACATTAAAAGAAATACAATTAAACCATGATAAGATCTGGTGAATAAATGTTGATTAAAACAGCGGTTATTGGGCTAAAAATACCAATAATAGCAAAGCTGTATACAGCTTCTCTGTACAGAAATAAACGTGCTGTGATCAGGGAATCTGTGCGTGGACCACGGATGATGCCTGTCATTGACCTACATGCATCGCATCCGTGGGCCCGTCACAGAATTTTCGGCAAATCTGTGAAACTGCCACAGTTTTTGAGTTAAGGGGCCGTGTTAATTTCACAGAATTCTGTGAGACCTACTACGAAGCAAGATCAACATGCTGGATTTCTTTCAGTTACCCGGCTTCACCTAACCTAACAACCGCAATACAGTCGCTGCTTCCTAAAACAGGAAAAAAAGCTGGCAAAAAAAAATAGCGGACGCTGTAGCCTAGATGCGTAGGCCTAAATCACATGGCTTATCAATATCGCTTCCCCATCAGTCAGGCACAATATCGGACCATAATTACACTTGTGCTTTCCATAAACTGTCGTTGCTTTAGCCTATTATATGATCAGTTGCAACCCTGGCAGTGGAAACGATCGTGAGAGCAAATAAAACATATAAAAACATAGGTTAATTCAAACCGATGTGCGCATTGGCGACACACAGCTCAACAAGCGGATATGCAATTCCCTCCCATTAAAATCTAGCCTATATATTTCATAAAAATACCCATCAGGGAATGTTAACGTTAAAATCTAAAATCTGTTGGTCTCTAAATGTTTTAACTTTTATGAGCGCATCTCTCTCTCTCTCTCTCTCTCTCTCTCTCTCTCTCTCTCTCTCTCTCTCTGCACCGGGCTCCGCCTGATCTTCTAAGAACAGTGACGGCGTTATCAATCGAGTAGCCTATTGACTGGTCAGTAGGCGGTGCACCAACTTAACCTGCTCCCATCCAGGTTAGGTGTTCAGAATAAGTTACCACGGTTATTGTACCCAGTAACAACTGATCCACCGTTACCATCACTGTGTCACTAGTTGATAACCAGCGTTGTGACACAGCTTATGCAGGACCCCTGCATAAGCTGCAGAAGCTGGATTGCTTTGTTGTTTTGATATTTTTTTAACTATAATACTACATCTAGCAACATATATGTAGATATTATCATAGTATGCCTTTCTTTATTTTAATAATATTATTTTGGTCTTATTACTGGTGAAATATTACAGTATGCTGTAAGACAGAACAGATATGATCAGAGTTGGGCGCATGCAAAGCCGATTTCTCACAATGCAATGCCGGCATTCATTTCAGAGAATCAGACAACAATCAGCGGGTCTTTAACGCCAGTATCGCTACAATATACATATATATAATCAGTGGTTTTGTCACAGCAACAACACGTTGCTCAGCTTTGTTCCAGTAAGTTATGAACCGTAATAACGTTTAAAAAAATGTCCACAAGATGATGGGATGGCTGACTTAGCTGGTTCAAGACCTGTCAACAGGGTTAATATGGAGCCTTGCAGCACCTGAGGTTTGGTGAACCCTCGTTCAGTTATTTCTCCACCATGCTCCTGAACTCATCAAAGACGTCCTGATTGTGATTAAACAGGATTAACATTGTGAGGGAAAAGGCTAAACATGCCAAATTGACCAGGCCAATGTCAAGACAGTGATCCTCTGATGAAACATTAAGCAGGCATTTAGCCTTACAGTTATGTTGATTTGACCCTGCAATGATTTGCTGTTTTCTACACAGTCAAGACAGAGATGACTGGCCGTCATGGTATACAGATCTGCTGGCTGAGCCCTTGATTCAGTTGTTTAAGCTACAGGAAACCATTAAAAATGTTACAGATGGGTTTACCAGAAAAGAAAACAGTGGAAATAGCCGTGTTTGACCTTGCCCATGCTGCCAACAAGAGTTCTCTGTGACACAATGTGCTCAGGAGAGTTGCAGATCTGCAGAGGCCAGAAAGGGAGCGGTTGATTGATGATCGGTTCAATTTAGCATCCTCAGCTGGTAGTTTGACATAACCAGAATCACACCAATCCAATAGAAAGCATTGCTTGTTGTCTGTCTGTGTCACTTTTCCATCTCTTCACCTCGCTACACTTGCTCCTCCACCTTGTTGTGGTCCACGTCCACAGTAGGGGCCACCTGCATAGGCTTGCAGCAGCCGGCACAGACATACTTGAGGAAGCAGAGGTAGGCACTGCCAGACACGATGACCGTGATGATGATGATGATGGTGGCGCCGAAGGCTGGCGACACAGCGTCTTCAAGGACAGATTTGAGGCCTCCCATGCTGATCCCACCAGAGCCCCCGCTTAGTAGGCTCTCGTCAGGCCCACTGGTATCTTGACCTGAAACAGAGAGAGGAGGTCAAAGGTCAGAGTTCAATTCAGAGTTCAATTGCATTGTTGGTATCAGGACTGTTTTTATCCACACAGTAGTGCGACCGTCTGGAAGGGTGTCTAAGAGGCATGTTACGTTTTTGTAATTCATTTCAGATGCTCAAGTCTGACTGCCACACTGACTTCCATTGTGCACATTACATTTACAAACAAACTAGTCTATATTGACGACGATTCTTTTAGAGGATTGCTCTGGTGCCGCTGCAAGATCCGCCGGATGTCCCTCATTTTCGGCCAGATGTTCGTCACCTTCCACTTTCTTATGTGTTGCCGTTCTAAACTCCGGTGGATTTATGAGCATTATGGCTCCGCAGATCTCTGCAGGGTGAATTGAGACAGCTAGCTAGACTATCTGTTCAATCTGAGTTTTCTTTTGCACAACTAAAACAACTTTTGAACGAGCACATTCCACCAAAACAAGTTCCTCCCGAGGCTATTTTGCAGAGGCACCGTTGTTGCGTCCGGCGCTTAGTGCCGCCCAAGACGATTGTGATTGGTTTAAAGAAATACCAATAAACCAGAGCAAGTTTTTCTCCTATCCCGGGTTGCTGTGTGGACTAGCCAGACCTTTCTAAGCAGCTCACTATAAACAAACCAACAGCTCACACTGCACTACCAGCGATTATAGTGTGCCAGAACAATCGATTACGCCAAATATCCGTGTTTCCCCTATTCACTCTCAGCAGCGCACTTCTGTGAGTCCATGCACAAGGCAACTGTCTGTGGTTAGTTCACATGCCTGTAATAAAAGCAGGGCAGTCACAGACTATCTGGTGAAGTCAGTGAACAGGTGAAGATCACATTCTCGGGAGCCTACTGGTTACAAACGTGCTCGGTAGTAAACATTGTTAACGTGCCGCAGAGCCAGTGTTTTCAGCTGAGCTAGACAGAGAATATTTGGCTAAAATAGATTGGTGAAAAAATAGATCGAAATTAATGTAGCCCTGGTGTGTTTTAGGTGGAGTGACTGTGGCCAACTAAAAGTAGTCTTTGTAATGCTTGTCAGCAACCGCCTTAATTTGGGATGCAGTTAACACACCAGTTCCCAGGGTTTCCCCACCTGCCAGATCCCACTTTGGCCCTTGTGCACTACACACCTAGCAGGCGTAGGAGGGGAGTCTTTAGGATAAATATATAAATAGGGGGAACTACACTGAGAGGTGACACTAACTAATGTTTGTGCATATCCAAAAACCTGCCAATACTGTTTTGTCTGTCAAGTCTTTCATAATGTTTAAAAGTAGCTGTCTTAATCAGAAAATGCTATATTTGGGAAAAGGCCTTATTATGATTATCCAAATGACTTAAGCTGTTAACGACCTGCATCAGATTCAGAATATTGTCATATTTGAATAAGTGGAATATTACTGTGCCTGTAAACATACTCACTGTAAGGCAATGTGGCTATTCGAAGCAATATGGCTGCTGAGGGCAGGTGTGGTTTGTTGGGCTCCACTCATGCCCTCTGTATTTTACAACTTTTCTTGCTATTATTATTTGCTTGGACTTACAACTTTAAGGGTAATGTGGCCAACTTAACCAGTTGTGAACAAACCAAATTGTATATGTTTGGACATGGACATTGCACACTGTATTTTATCTGGTCATCAAGAGGCCTGAGCGACAGAAGTAACGCCAACAGGTTATGCTCACGGCAGAACAAAGTGTATGCGTCTAAAGTTATACTGGTGCTCATACTTTTGGCTGGAGATATACACATCAATCCTGGACCGACCACGTTTGAGAAAAGGGCTAGCGCTGAGGTGGAGATGGGGGCTCACTACAGGTGGAGCAACGCAGGTGACATCGCCCTGGCCTACACCAAAACCACACGGAGCGGAGCTGCGGGAGCTGTTGGCCCAGAGCCAGGAACCACTGGAACAGCGGCAAGCCGAAAAACGGAGTGCATTTAATCTTAACTGCTTGTGTACAACCAACCGCGGCAAGTCCGGTGAGTTATCCCGTCTGATAGATCCATATAGGCCTACGGGGACTGTACCGGGAACTACTGCTAATTGCGAGGCTGTGGTGCAGTGGAATTATAGCGTGGACTTTCGGCCGGAAGACAGAGCTATGGCTAATGTGAGGCGTGCTGCTTCACGTGGAGGACCGGATAAAATGCCTTTAACGCACTCAAATGGCTTTGTCAGTAGTGCTGTTCAAAAACAAAAGCAACATCTATTTTTTCCAAACTGTGAATCATGCTAAAGTGCTCTGGGATGTTACGTGTAAACCAAAAGGAATACTAGGTGGACACTTAAACATTCGCAGCCTAATCCCCAAAAGGGATCAGATTTCTGTACTCCTCTTGGACTCAAATTTGGATTATCTTTGTCTAACAGAATCCTGGCTTCACAGTAAGGTACCAACTAATATGATAGACATTGTTGGATATCAATGTATTAGAAAGGACAGAAATACCGGAAAGGGGGGAGGAGTTTTGATATACATAAAAGATAAATTTAAATGCAATATAACTGAATTAAAAACCCCTCTGGAATGTCTAGCTTTGAATGTAATTTTATCACCTACAATGAATTTTAATATTGCTGTTATTTATAACCCACCTTCACATAACACTGTTTTTTATGATGAATTAAGTCTTGTAGCTAAACAACTTGATTCTTATAAAGAAACTGTATGGTATGGTGATTTTAACATTAATTGGTCTGAAAAAAGTGGCAAACAAAAACTAAAAACAATCATGACAAAATTTAATTATCTACAAATGATTAAAGGGCCCACTAGGATAACTAGACAGACCAAGACCCTGATTGACATGGCGTTTACTAATAAACCAGAACGTATAATAAGGACGTACAATCTGATAACAGGTCTCTCAGACCACAACATGATTCTGACAGTTAGAAAACTGACCAGAAAGCGGTTACAGTATTTTGGCAAATTTGGTTGTGATAAATTAACATTTATCATTCCTGAAACTAAAACTGTGCAGTTCGAAAGAGAACTTAATAACTTAAATTGGGAGCACATCATGGCTGTGGATGATGTAGACGAGTGCTGTAATTCCATGACTACAGCTATCTCAGGACTAATAGATACATTTTTAATAAAAAAATGATGTAGTAAGAAAGAAACTGTACCATGGATAAGTAATGAAATCAGAAAGCTTATGAAGAAGAGAGATTTGGCTCTGAAAAAAATCATTATGCACAAAAAATGAATACTGATCTGTTAACTTACAAAGGCTTAAGAAATAAAGTGGTACTAGAACTACGTAAAGCAAAAGCTTCCTATTATACTCAACTTATAGGTAAGGCTAAGGGCAATAATAGTTCCATCTGGAGACACTTAAACAATCTGACTAATAAAACAAATAAACACAAAGGAATAAAGGAACTTCACATAAATGGAAAGAACATAAGTAATAATGCTATTATGGCTAGTGAATTAAATTCGTATTTTGTGCACTCAGTAGAAGAACTAACAAAAGATTTTGAGCCTATAGACTTCAATTATCCAACTGGAGTTAATTCTGTAGATTCTTTTTATATTACAGAGGTTCAGGAGGCAAACATTTTAGAAATTATTAATAAGTTGTCAAATTCCAAATCAAATGATTTCTATATGATGAATAGCTGCTTTTTAAAAAAATATAGAACTGTGTTAGTTAAACCACTAACACGTCTTGTCAATCTTTCTATAAGGACTTGTACATTTCCTCTAGGATGGAAAAAAGCAGTTATTGTGCCAGTATTTAAATCAGGAAATCAGGACTCTATGAGTAACTATCGGCCAATATCTATTTTGCCTATTTTATCTAAAGTAATTGAGAAAGTTGTAGCGGCACAACTGGTTGACCATTTGGAAGCCAATCAGTTCCTCCACCCACAGCAGTTTGGTTTCAGATCAGGTTACTCAACTGAAATTGCAAACTGCTGTTTTATTGAAAATGTGAAAAAATCCCTGGATAGGGGTGAGGTGGTGGGAGCAGTATTTCTTGATCTTAAAAAGGCTTTCAATACAATCAACCATAACTTGCTTTTAACTAAAATGTCTTTTTTTAATTTTTCTACGGAGACAATACACTGGTTTGCATCGTATCTTCAGGCTAGAGTACAGTGTGTCAAAGTTAACCAGGAAAAATCACCAATCATGAACATCAAAATGGGCATCCCACAGGGCTCTATACTTGGTCCTTTACTGTTCAGCCTTTTTATTAATGATCTACCGTTGAACTGTTCAGGTGCCAGCGTCCAGCTATATGCAGATGATGCAGTTCTTTATGTACCCGCTAAGACACCAGAGTTGGCAGCTGATGTACTATCTGCATGTCTGGCTAATGTCGGACAGTGGCTCAATCATAATCAGTTGGTGCTAAATTTTACAAAAACAGTTTCAATGTGTTTTTCTATTAAGAAATTGGATTTAAATGAGAGATTTAAGATTGAATTACAAAATGAAAAAATTCAATCTGTAACAGAATTTAAATATCTTGGATTGGTCATAGATCCTCAACTTAAATTTGCTAAACATATAAAGAAAATTTCTAAAACAATACAAAGCAATCTAAACTGTTTCAAATTAATTAGAAACTATATACCAAACCAGGCAGCCTTGCTGTACATGCATGCTATGGTCTTTTCACATATTTCATACTGCATGACAGTTTGGGCGCAAGCAGCTCCGTCTGAAATAAAACATATTGGCTAACTTTACAATCGAGCAATAAAAATTATGGATAAAAAGCCCATCCGCTACCACCACTGTTACATCCTGGAAAAATATAATATATTAAGTTTTGAAAGCTTTAGTAATTTATGTTTTCTTAAATTAATTTTTAAGTGTATTAATAATTTAGCACCTGAGCCACTTAGTAGATTTATTCAAATACAGAGCAGCCAAAGAGTTACCAGAAGCAGTACAAATCATAACTGTACAATACCATACTGTAGGACAAGCTTTGCACAGACTGCCTTTTCAGTTAAGAGCTGTAGACTATGGAATTCATTACCAGCTGACATTAAGGTCATATTGGACTTCAAAAAATTTACATCCAGCATTAAGTTGTGGCTAAAGGCAAATCAGAACTGTAACCATTTTTAACTATTATTAGTACTTTTTTTTTTTTTTTCTTTCTTGTGTAGTCAGTGAAGGTGTGTGTGTATGAAGAAATGCCTATGATTTGTATCTGTTTTATAATGTTCTTAGAAATGCCCAACCAGGGACAAGAGTTGAGAATTAGCTTTAGCTATAAACTCTATATGCTGCGCATCAGTTGCAGGCTTTGTATTGTAACTATGTTTGCTTGTATGGTCCCTGTTAAATAAACAGATAATAATAAAAAAAAAAAAAATTGTAAATATTGGATCAAAAAACATGGTCAGGAGTAAGAAAGTCTGACACTGGTCATAGGTAATACCTGTACCTCAGTAAAGAAATGACAAAGACTGCACGCTGAGCAGACATGCCTGTAAAGACGATCAGAAATCTGAATAACGTTTAAATCACTTGTATGAACTTACTACTTCTGTTCCATATAAACATATCCTTAATAATAGTAAAGCCTTGAAAGTAAAGCCTGTATAATAAGATCAAACTTATTGCCACTAGTGGATGTTTGGCCTATAGTGGATGTCTGGCCTAGCGGTCGGTGCACAAGGCCGCGCAACAAGAACCAGGGTCTGCCTGAGGTTTCTGCCTCTTAAAAGGATTTTTTTCCTTGAAGCCATCCAATTGTTGGGTCTCTGTAATTTATAGCGTAGTGGTGTATACCGTAAAGTGTCCCAAAATAACTTCTGTTATGATTTCACACTATACATAACATTTTATTTAATTGAATTCAAAGTGGTCAAACAGCCCTGGTTGGTTAGGGAACATTGCAATAACAGAATAATGTAAAAATATGCCAGAGAGTGAACAGCAGTAGCAATCAACGGACTAACAGTTCTAAAGGTGCAGCAGCCATTAATTAGTCCCCAAAAGGCAAAAATAAATCCAACATAGCCTCAAACATCATTTTAACCTAAAATGTCAGCTGAGCGTATCTGAGTAACAGCACTACACTAATGCATACATTTTAGCACCCCCATGGTTACTTTGACACAGCAGTAATTTCAACAGAGCTAGAGCAGAGATCTTCCACAGGGGGTCTGTGACCCAAAGGGATCTCAGAGCATAAACTTCCATATAAAACCCACTTGCAGCAAGTCGTGGAGGTGAAGTTTTGCAGCAATGGACAAACGAGCAGTGGAGTAGTAAACAAGGTAATGTTAACGGGGCAGAGAGCCAGCCGCTAAATGAGTGAAATTAAAAAACGTAATGTTTCATCCACACATTGCTATGGCCAGATGAGTGACAGCTGTGTTTGGCTTGTTTTCTGTGACCAGTGTGGTGTAAGGGCCTGGCAGAGAGTCACGCTGAACGAGATTCTGGAGCAGCGGCTCTCGTTAAGTTACCCTGGCTTTTCTGCACAACTGTGCATGCACCACACGGAAGCAGGATTTTGGATTCACTCCCATTTGCTAATCTGGATTAAAAAAAGAACGATTGGTTCTCAAATCTAAAATCACTAGTCAACTCGGCACATCATCATTTGAAATGCTTTTTTATAAATCTCTGCTCAGTCTAGCTCAGTCCATAGGGACTTGGATTGGGAACCGGATGGTCACCAACAGTGGACAGAGTGTGGACTGGTAGCTGGTTAGTAAGGCATCAACCCCCCACCTGCTCGGGGCGCCATCCCATGGAAAGCCCCTTCACTCTAACATCTCTCTATTTGTGCATGTATATGTCCTGAGCATGTGTGTGTATTTCAGGCCTGTGTGTAATCTGAAAAAGTTGTAATTTCCCTTGTGGGATTATTAAAAGTATGTGAAAACAAAAAAGCAGAAGGAGCTATATGATGGAAAAAAAAGATGACAAGGCAGTGCTCAGCGTTAGGGAAACAATCATGTCTGGCTATAATTACAGTATGGTACAATTGTGCTGTCAGAATAGTAATTATTTTTGACAACTTCAAAAAGGCTGGCTCAATAATGGATGCAGTACCATCCACTATGAAACAACTGCTCCAACCTTCACACCATTAGATGCTTTTCCACGAGTAAGAGTGAGTTTACTGCAAACTTCAAAGAGCCAACCACAGTTTTGTTCAGACTGCAGCTGAACCCAGCCACAGATCGACTACATCTCCTCGCTCATTACTGGGGACTGTCCTGCCTGCTAACAGCGCTGAGTTGGAAAGTGATACAGCAATTGTTGTCAACCTTTTAGGACACTCATTGGTTAAACTCCCACTATCGTTTTAAGACTAAGGGCGTTTTCACACCAATAGTTTGCTCTGGTCCGAATCAGTTGATGAGTTTGTAAAGTTGGAGCGGTTTCCCCTTGGTTCGGTTTGGTTTCACACCTGGAAAAATTCAAGCGTCATTACAAATCACGCAAGAATGTCGTTTATCAGTGTTTTTTTGCCCCCAATGGTGCCTTGGGAGGCACTGGTTAGGGTTAGGTTTGGGTTAAAACGCAGCGCCCAGAATGGGTGCTATGAGGGGCACGGGCACAAGGGGACCACTGGTGTGAATAAAACACTTTAAAAAACTCCTTAAAAAACCGGGTTCGGTTGAAATAAAAAAGAGGCGTCCGTTTAAAAGACGGCCAGATATTAAAAGAAGGTCAAAAGAACCACTGGACAGGAAGGACAGCGGGAAATTAAAAACTTTAAATAAAAGGTCACCTCCACAACTACCCTGGTGTCTCTCCTAGAGAATTAATAAAGTAAAAAAAATAAAAAAAATATACACCCATACATACATACACACACATATATATATATATATATATATATATATATATACATACACATATACATATACATACATACACATACATACATACACACACATACACACATATCCACATATATATACATACACACACACACACATGCATACAAACATATGTACAGTCGTGTAATAAATAAATAAAAATATAAAAAGCCTGGTGTCCCAATATAAAATAAATTCTATCCCAATATTAAAACCATGTTATTTAAATTAAAAAATTAAGACATTTAAAAGAGGTCATAAATACTGTCAGAGTTACTTGCCCTTGAGGTTAAAAATATAAATACACATACCACTAAAAGTTAGTAGTAAGTGCTATGTTTAAAAGTGCTTTAAAAGGTAAAAAGTGCCACACAATAAATAACTATAAATAATTTAAAATACATCATAGAATAAAACCACACTGTTAGTAAAAAATGCATCAAACCAATGGCATGTGTTTCATTATGCTAAAATATTGAGGCAAGTAATTCAATTCGTAAGAATAATAATAATAATAATAATAATAAATATTAGCAATAGACAAAAATACAATCAAATTCTTAAAATGTAAATAAGGCAGAATAAAAGTTATAAAGGACAACCAAGGCATCTTCAAAATATTTATTAAAAATAATTAAATTAAAATATTAGGTAGGACCTCCTCTGCAGGAAGAGATTAACCCCCAAAAGGAAAGAATAGTGAAATCAGAGAAAAACATGCTATAAAAGAAGTAAATATTACGGAGCCCCCCTGGTCCATGGAAAAAACAAGGAAAAGAGAAGAAAGGTTGGGTATAATGCGCTACAGAGTAGGTCCAGATAAAACCTGAGGAGAGAGGAGACCAGAGCAGTGGGAGGAAGTATTTCTAAAAGGGTTAGGGTTAGGGTTAGGGTTAGGGTTAAGGTTAGGGTTAAGGTTAGGGTTAGGTGCCTTGAAGGCAGCGGTCGCAGCGCTGTCTGGAAGGAGCAGTTGGGGGCTAAAAACACCATCGAGCAAGAATATTTACTCCTCTTATTGGTCGGATGTGTCTGGAGAAAGAAAGTGTAAAACAGGAAGAAGGTCCTGTGGTCTGGACTTCCGATATTTCTTGCATCCCCGTGATCAAACCAGCTCATTTCATTTAAATAATCAGACATTGTTTCGCGAGCGACGTTACTTACTATGTCTGCTCTGGTCACCGAGACTTGGCTCTGCTCTAACGACGTCTGTCTCCAACTTTAGCGGTAGCTGGTTTGACCACGGAGATACGAGTGATGGACGGCGAGCTTAACTGCAGTCTATTTCTGTGAGAGAAAGACTGCAAGCTGCTACAGTTTGCATGTTCTGCTTGCATGTCAGATTGCAAAGCACACCTGACTACAGGAGACATCAGCTCAGACTTGCAGAGTTTATATAGCTGGTGCGGTTGGAGGTCAGATCACGTTCTCACCTGCCCAAAGGAACAGCACCAGCAGGGGCTCTAGTGGGATTCAACCGAAATAAACCAGGCAGGTGTGAAAGCGTCCTGAGACAAATTAAGTATGCTGTAACAGTATTGTATCATTTTTTATTAATTTTTTTCTTTTAGTGCTGTTGTTTGTACTCAGACACTCAGAAGACCAGTCTGATAGTCATTTCTCACAGAGGACATGAACATGACATGTTGAAATGTCACTGCAGGAAAAGCACAGGTGTAAATAATACAATGAATGATGGCATGCTGGCTCACTGTCACACTGCCGTGGCCTACTGCGGCACTTGAAAAGAACCGAGCCATTGTTAATGTAATTAGTAACACCTGTGCTTTTATTTTAAGTCACGATGTTTGCAGGGAAAAGGGTCTATTGTTCATTCAGACAATCAGAGGGGAAATTCTCGGTGGATTTTGTAAAATATTCTAAAAAATGACCAATCCCTTTTTTTTAAATCCTTTTTGATTGCCTTGAAAATACCTTTTGTACATATTTCCAACCCGCTACACACAATAAATCCTCATTTACTGTTCTTTTTTTAAAATCATCAAATTGACTTGAATTGTAATGAAGCTCAGCGTAATTTCTTTCCAGGGAGACTTCTATGCATCACATTTCTCCCTCACTCCCGACCTAAACAGCTGCAGTGTCCTCAGCTGAATGTGGCCGTTTACTCTTTCGGTTAAACCAACCAGATTTTTGTCATTTCAGGGAAAATCAATGCAACCCTCCTCCACCCCATTCACCTCCAGTTCTTATCATTCCCAGCGCCCAGCGTTCCTCCATCAGAAGCCCAGCTTCACATCACATCCATCCAGCTCTTCTCTTCCTTTATCCCTTCATCACAACCACCAGTGTTTTGACTCCATCAGGGGGATATTCCTATATATCCATGGCCTCTATACCCCTTATAATTTAACACTGCGATAGAGTCTAATCCCCAAAGATCAACCTATCATGCACCATGTTCGGTTCTTATTTCACTCTCAAGTCTCTTCTGATTGAAATCACTTCCATACAAGCAGTACAGTTAAAATAGACCAGCAGAGTGAACCCACACTGAGACAATGTTCTCGTCACTATTTCTGACGGCAGCAGCGACAACAACACTCAGAGCGTATTTAAATTAAAAGGTCACAAAATGCATTTCACACAGGTTGCAGAAATTTACCAAGCCAATGTAGGCAATATTTTAAATGGTTATTTTTTGATATTGTGAGACTTCTGATTAGCAGTCACTTCATCAGCAGCAAGATGCCAATATGTATTTTTTTATTTTTGCAGACGTTGCTCAAAATCCCAATATACCACATCCCTCCTAATTAGCTCTGACTCTCTTCTGGGTGCATTAAACACTTCTGGAAGAAAAGCAGTAGCAAATGTTGCAACTATGACCTCCAGCCATTTTCACATATTATTATATTTTGACAGAGAGTGGGGTATTAACTTAAGAGGAAAATTTAATTTGAAACAACACTTATCTTAAACATATGTGCATATAAATGTGTGGGGTGATTTTGTGGAACTGACTGAAGGAAGAAATCAAACAAAATGTAATATCAGACAACTTTTTTTTTTCTTCAAATTTTCTTTTTGCAAGGTATAGAAATGAAGAAGGGGAATGTAGCACACTAATGGTGATGATTCTCCATTGGGCTGTGTTGTTGATTATCCATGAAAAGGATGGACATGGACGCTGGAGCGGAGACTTGGTTTATGTAACTGATTCAGTATTTTGTTTTTGTTCATATTTAAATATTATATAATTCTAATATACTTTTTTATTATCTTTACTATTTCACAAGGGAAGCTAATAATTGGGTTCTTAATATTTGTATTGGTATTTGTACAGTACCACAAAGAAGGAAGTGATAATAGTTTTCCATTCTCACCAACAATCTTCTGTTCTAGCCATATCCAACTACCGACATCGCACTGTTCTTGAAGGGCCCAGAGCATTAGGTACCTACCATTAAAGGCCAAATAATATGTATGTATTCATATATATTTGAGAGCGTTAAAGCTTTAGTCTGCAACTTTTGGATATTAATGAACGTCCGTTACATTCCAGCCATTGCCAAATGAGTTTCTCCAAAGCTAATTAAGAGCTCCACACAACTCTCTCTGGATTTCTCAGTAGGACTATGTTCAGAAGATTGGGGCGTCTGGTGACTTTCCCACGCAGAAACTCGAGTGAAGATAATGACCTCTTCTGAAGAGTCCATCATGTTTTTTTGATCCTCTGTGTCCTCCTTGGCTACTGGCAACTGGGTGGGGGGGATCGTGCGCGATCACGGAAGGCTTGTGTCATGTGGATGCGTTGACAGTGTTGTTGTCATTACATAGAATTCCTCATGGGGGAGACAGAAACTACGCACTATAGCTTTAATAATAAATCATCTGCATATAAATGTATTTTTAAATCATACCTATATATATTAATACCGCTTATTTGTTGGTTAGCCCTGATAGCACATGCGAGGGGTTCTAGAATCTGAGTATTGGTAAGATTAGCATAGAATAGGGGCAGACTAAACAAGCATGGTGCTTATTTTTACTCCTCGTACAGGAAATAATAATTTATGGTGCTTATTGTTAGACATATCTACCGTGATGATTGGTTATTTTATGTTTAGTTTTTCACATATATATTTTAAATGTTCGAAATAAATACATCCAATGTCAATTTTGTTTTTGCTATGACACGAGCTCACTAGATCTATTAGGTCCAAGTCCTTTGTTGTTTTAGATGTATGAGCAGAAGAGATCTCATTAGAAAACAACACATCAATCAAGCAGCACACGCAGTCAGACCACCTGGGTATCATTACGTCCTCCTGGAACCTCCAATTACACATGGTCGACTCAGCCGCAAACACACACACTGCCATTCCATTAATCTTTCAGCCTGATTCCGTCTCCATAATTAGGAGTTGTTTGATTGAAAAATCCTACACAAATATGCAAGGACACACGCCAGCTTGATGAATGATCAATTTACCAAAAGAATAGACTACACACACTCACACACACTTCCATTCATATTTGTACTGATCTAACAAGTATTTGTACAGTAAATCATTGACACGGTAGATGTATTCATCAATCCATTCTAGATTCCTGTAACTCTTTCTTGTCAATCAGCATTGTTTCACATGTTATTTGATGTATGCAGCTGTTAAAGAGCCCCTATTATAATCATTTTCAGTGTCATATATGTATACTCTTGGGGTCTGCTACTGTAGAATAGGTTAACATGCTTTTAGGTTAAAAAAAAATTCTGCTCAATGCTGCAGCTCCTCTGCCTGAAACAGAAGGCTCGTTTGAGATGAGCTGTGTCTCGCCTGTAAAGTGGATGAGAGCAGGCGGCGGCAGCAGCGGGCGGTGAGAAAAATCGGCGGTCTAGTCGGACAGTTTCCAGCCGTTTCCAGCAGCCTTCAGTCTGAACAGGAGGTCACAGAAACACTCCCATCCTGTTAGGTCCGATTATTAAAATGTTATCAGACCCTTATATCAGCTCGTCTCCAGTGGTTTTTATTATGACAGAGTAGCTGTCAGAATGCTCTGATGTTAATGAATCTGAATTAGCCACACGTTGTGTTCTGTACACAGTGAGCCTTTAAATCAGACAAATAGCAATTAAAATTCAAAAACAATAAAAGGTTTATACAAAACGTCATCATGCTGAGTCGATTGTGAACCAATCAGCTGTTAGATCAGCTGAGAGCCAGGCGTTTCCCAATCCCATCATGCCCTGGGTCTTGCGGTTGCAGCTTGCCTCTCAAACCTGCGGCCGCCTTGATCTCGTGAGGTTATCGTTGCCCACGTGTGCATGACGTCAGAGCAAGTCAGGATCAAGTTGGACACAAATCTAACTGGCGTGCAACGGGCGGTGATCGCCGGTGATGCGCAGGCCTAGCTCATCTCGGACAAGCCTAATGCCTTCACAGGGGCGTGGCTGGTCAAAGTGGGTTCAATAACAGTACAGAAGCAATGGCAAAATTCCTTTGTTCTTTTGACTCAATATTTTGTGTAGTTTCAGTACACAAAAAATGGCAAAAAAAAGTAATTTAACTAATTGAATCACTATACAAATATGTATGTACTTGAACTACCAGCAAGCTGCTGTAAAACGTATATTGCTGCGTTCATGCCACCTCGGAATAACAGGCACCGCCCACCAGTTACGTTGTTTTTCCGACTGGCAGCGTTCACATGTTCGGGATGAGTGTTCTTCCTCTTCTGTTATATTGGCGTTAGGCATAACAACTTTTTGCATGACTGCCACCAACGGTTGGCCGTAGCCTAGAGCATCAGGTGTGTGAAAACATGGAGGCAACAATAGCAAAAGATTCTCTACTGTTTTCTTATGCGAGCATCCAAACAGCACATCGCCAGGTGTTTTTTGTGTTATCTGCAGGACAACGAACGGGAAAAGACACGGATAATATGTTTGTTTTTTTATACATGGGCCTATTTATGAATACTTTTAAACATATTATGTCTGTTTCTTGGCAGAGCATTTGTCCACAATAAACAGTTTATTATCATTGAAATATGTTCAGTGAACCAAAGTCGCCTCCATCAAACGTCAGTTGTCAACAACGCGTCACCAACTCGGGAACTCGGGTATCAAAATCCAGCCCGACATTCCCACCTCTGATTCCCACGGGACGTTATGTGAATGGTGACGATTTCACTCGGAAAAACGTTTTTCCGATGTCCATGAACAGCCAGTGCTGTGACTCTGTGGTTTGTTGTTTGTCTCTTCCTTCCTTGGACATGGTGGAGAGCCGAGTGATTGCACTCAGCTGTATGATTGGACTCAGCTGCACGCAATCTCCTATTATCTGTGGTATCAATATAGGTATTTTACCTCAGGCCAACAAACTCAGTGTGTACTATTCTCCTGTTGCAGCTACTCATTGCTAGTCTGTGGTCTTCAGTCATTCCTTTCTGGGCAGGCAAGGCAAAATAGTGTGAGTGCTTTTTCAGAGACACAGCGTGCATCAAGGAGCTCTTTATCTAATCACAGTTTATTCTACAGCCATGCAAGCAAAGACTTTCATTAGTACAGTTCCATATGCAATAATATGATTTGTTTTGTGCGTGGTGGATGGGTACACTTGAATTCAAATTTCCCTCTTTCTTCTTCTTCTGAGAAAACAACCTCACCTCAACAATGTAGCTTTAACGCTATTTTATATTAATGCACATCTGTTACATTAAAGCCATTGCCAAATGAGTTGATACAAAGCTAATTAAGTCTATCAGCTCCACAAAACTCTTGTGTATTCTTAGTAGGCTTGCGTGATGCGTTTTAGGTCACTGCTTAGAAAGGACAACAGCAGCGTTCAGCTTTGGAGATAAAGAGGACATAAAAATCACTGTTAATGTTCTGAAGAGTCCATCATGTATTTTTAATGATCCGTGTTAGAGGGGTGGGGGTGGAGCCTTTTGATCAACACATGATTTTCATCATAGTCACCAAATTGAGTTTTTTTGGTAGGGCCTGAGTTATGCATCCAACCATTCCCTTTTCCATTCCCTATTTTTATACACATCTGCTCTTGGTACTGACAGAATCAGTGTCCCTGTGAAAGTGTCTGCTCCGCTCCATACAGCAGCAGCAGCACGCTGTACTGCGGGGGCTGGATCTCATGAAACCTTACTGTACCACTACTGTAGGCCTACAGCCTATTCAACATCACTGACAATATATTAATCAATAAAATGTATTTCAAAGTAGAAAATATTACACTTTATAAAGTTTTTTTTAATTAACAAAATTGTATTGTAGCGAGCTACGTGTAAGAAGTCAGAGAGCCAGAGCTACTTAAATTGAAGGTAGTTTATTCACGTTCTACACACACTCGATACACAGAGGTCATCAATCTATGCCAGTGTCTCAGTCATGTAACCCAACAAATGTAAATAGACATGAACACTAATGACGTTTTTCCATTACATGGTACCTGCCCGACTCGCCTCGCCTCTACTCGCCTTTTTTGGTTTTCCATTATGAAAAGAAGTCCCTGGTACCTGCTAACAGGTACTTTTTTTAGTATCACCTCTGTTGAGGTTCCAAGCGAGCTGAGGTGATACCAAAAGGTGACGTGAAAACCTGCAGACTACTGATTGGTCGGAGAGAATCGTCACTAATCACTGCATCATCATTGCTAGCGACAGACGGGGGTGTCCTGAACTAACCCGCTATTTTTAAATAGTTTAGCCAGCTGTGTTTTTTTGCTGCCTCCAGCTTCTTTTGAAACTAAATTTGTCTTCTGGCTGTGGCAACAACAACACACCTTCAACGTTCTGTGTGTGTGTGTCGCGTCGGGTCACGGCAGTTTCCTGTGGCGGCGCTATGACGACCAGCCACGCTCGCCTCAGGCAAGGCGGTACTTTAAATCTGCGATGGAAAAAGGAGGACGGGGCAACGCGGCCGAGTCGAGCCGAGCCGAGGAGAGCTGCTACTAGCAGTGGGTAAGCGCCATTTATCAAGACTAAAACCCAGGTACCATAAAAGCATAACGAAAACACTAACAGAACATAATTTACACACTTAAACTAGGACAGGAACCGTTAATAACATAGTCCCATGATCCTTTGCACTGCAGTGCAGAACAGTCAACACAACACCATCCTGCCGGCCATTACAGTATTATTGTAAAAATTAGCTGCAACAGTAAAGCAGTTACCTTATGTAAGTCACTCCTACATCACATGTTAGGGGCAAAATGTGCGCCTTGGGAAAAAAGTTACCAATATGCCCTGTTCATACTAATTAAAGCGCCCATATTATGCTCATTTTCAGGTTCATAATTGTATTTTAAGGTTATACCAGAATAGGTTTACATGGTTTAATTTTCAAAAAACACCATATTTTTGTTGTACTGCACATTGCTGCAGTTCCTCTTTTCACCCTGTGTTCAGGTCTCTGTTTTAGCTACAGAGTGAGACATCTTTTCTTCTGTACTATCTTTGATTGCACTCGCACATGCGCAGTAGCTCAGATGTAGATCATGTCAGCTAGCTCCACAGACCGTAAAAGAAATGCTGTTTCTCTAACTTCGGTCAGTTACAAGGCAGGATTGGCTGGGAAGCTTCTTCTAAACGAGGGCGCACATGGAAGTAGTTCTTTTGGAGATTATGGTGAACTTGTGTGTGTTGTAGCAGTGCTTTGCCATTGAGAACGGTTGCGGTTAGCCAGCTCGTTTTGGCTAGTGACGTAGAAAGCCGTGCAGATTTTGACCAGCTCACCCGGAGACTGAAGGCAGAAGACATTCAGAAAACGTATCTCACCCAAAACAGCATGGATGTTTTTTTTCCAAGTTTGTATGCGTGTGGAAGCACCAGAGACACAAAATAACACCCCAAATCCCAGAAAAAGTGATTTTTTTCATAATATGGGCACTTTAAATGAACTGGACTTTGTGGTCAAGTGTAGTAGGATGCAAAAGCCCCCTTACTGCATTATATTCCATTATATTTTATATTTTGAATTGTTGGGAGGACCCCCAGTCTATACAGTCTATGGTTAACATGGGTGCTGAAGGGAAAGGGGCAGCGCTTTGCGGCGCTTTCGCCTCCTGTCTCACCGCTGCTGCTGCTGCTGCTGCCAAAATGGGCGGTACAGCAAAAGCTCGACCAAAGAGTCGCAGAGGGGGAGTAATCAGTAACACCAGTGTTTTCACGACTTTATTAACCCGGTGGGAAAATTTCCTCACCATGGCATCCCTAGTTGGTATATGAAATAGCACTGCATGATGCACTCATCCTAAAGAACAGCCTCATCTACACTAGGGGGACTTACCCTCTAGCTTCGTAATTCATCCTATAGCCGATGGTGGTTACCCATGTCTACAGAAACCCCTGGCCCTTAACACACTATAAAAGAGGCCTGGCATGGCAGAACAATGGTCAACGAGACCACACAATCACAACAAACAATTATTATCACTCCAGGGATCGCCAGTCATTTAACATAAAGAACATACTGATCAACAGGTGTTTTGTATATCTACATTTTTACAATGTCATGACGGGTAACCATAACAATCACTTTTGTTGCATTGCAGTAATTCCTTTGGTATGATGAAAAACCGCTTCAGGTGCATCTTTTTAGAAGCACTGGAAGTTCTACTATTCTACTATTTCTCTCCAAGGCATCACTCATTCCAATGTCATCTGTAGTGAATTACTTAAATTAAATCCCAATATCCTAATCCAAAAAACACTTAATGCTTAACAATTGCTAAATTCTTATTCAGTTTAAGTTATTTCATAGGTTCTATTTTACTCCTTCTAAGCTCCATAGGATGGGTTTACTGACCAGTTATTTATGTTGGAAATGCCAGGGAGAACCAGGAACTTGTTTTACATGCCATTTAGGAGTGTAAACTGGTTTATCCATTTTGGGAAAAAGTATAAGAATACATAGGCATGTGGTTAGGTTCGACAGTACCTTTGTCACCAAGATTATGTTGATTGGGGGAACCAAACAGTAATGCCCAATGTTGCAAAGTATGATTTCCCAGTGATTAAGGTTGGGGTGGTCACGGCTGCCCAAATTATTCTCAGATTAGGGAAAAGTACATCACATATTAAAAAGTTAATGGAATTTATTTTAGAAATGTTATTGTATGAACACATGCAATTTTTTTGCTTATAGCACCTCTGGGACAAGGTAATGCATGGTTGTATTGTTATTACTGGTAGATGTTTATTTGTTTATGTAATGTAGGCCTTTGTACATTTTGTAACCAAATGTAAGGATACTATACTGTCTGTTTGTGTATACGTAAGTGAATAAAAACTTTAATGACAAAAAAATTTGAACTAAGTACAAATTTACTAAGCATCCCACTATTTTTGTTTCTGATTGTGCATATATCGACACAGTTTTGTCTATTTTGCTCTGACTGGTGCAAAGGTGGTGGTGACCGCATGTGTTATTACACACAACATACTGTATGTCATGACGACCAGCCACCTGCTGAGCGTGAAAGTGGGGAGAATCGGAGTGGAGCTACATGCCGTGCTGTCAATGAGGTGTAGCCGCTTCAGGGCCACCTTTCAACCAAGACTACTTTGCCCATGTGAATAATGGCAAGGTTAGTGTGCCACATGACTTCCTGCTGCTTGAATCCAAGTTGCCCTGACTTCCCATTACACAAACAAAACTTTCTTCCAATACCAATTCCAATACAGGTTCACCAGGGCATCTTCAAATCAGCGTGTTGTGTTTCTATTGCTATCAAGACGTATAAAATATACATTTAAGTAAACAGCTGGCACTTTTAGTATTTTCAATCAGGACCCTATTTTTCCACGCATTGGTGGCTAAGTGACAAATTTGAACAAGAATATTTGAAAATGGTCCAGTATTGAGCAAGAATTGCATAGAATGTTTGTTTTTAGTTCAGAAACTGAGGATCATAGAAGGAAATTTAATTTTAACATCAGTATGCACAAACAATTTTAAAGCAAATGTGTATTTCAGTATGTGGTGTCAAACTTTGGGATTCAATGGATAATGATTTCAAGGGTAATAATATCTTTCAGTTCAAGAAAACATATAAGACAAAAAAAATTGACAATATGAAGTTGCCAGATAAATTTATTTTCTTTATTATTTTTATTATTATTATTATTATAATTATAATTATTATTGTTATTATTATTATTGTTATTGTTATTGTTATTGTTATTGTTATTATTATTATTGTTATTATTATTATTATTATTATTATTATTATTATTATTATTATCATTTTCTTTCACAAACTACTTTTAAGAAAGCTGTGTCTCTGAAGAGAGAGTAAAATGTGTGCCGCATCTGCTGCAGCACAAAAGGTTTATCGAATCTTTAGTTAAGAATTGCATACCCATCTCGGCTCTCATGAATTGCTTTTCTCCACAGGTTCATCTAATTTGGACTTTTCTATAAGCCAGCAACAAGCTGGCTGTGCAAAGATACATCAGTGCCAAAGAAATAAATGTAAATCAGTAATACAAGCTGTGTGTGAGGTTTATTATTGTAAATGGACGTGAAATCCAATTATTCTCAGCATGCAGAAAGACTAACAGAAGAAGGAAGATTCAATAAATTCAGCACTGCCGAAGCGGCTCATACAGTCAGAAACTGTGATGAATCCCATGTGCAAACACTTCCATTAATACTGGCAACACACAAAACAATGGAGGTATTCGCTGCCTACTCTCTGTGCCAATACTGTTTTTATTTCTTTACTGAAAACTGAGCAGAATACAGAGAGACTCTGACAAACATGTCTCCTATGTATTATGTACTGTAAATCTGCTTTTGTATTCCTCCTACCTTTGTGTCAGTGAGTGTACAAAGTGATTGACCGTGATCTTTCACCGAGCGCTTTAGTTGACCCTGCCTACTTCAACAACAATTCAGCAGCAGAACTCAGAACCACAAGCTAGAAACAAGATGGATGAAGGTGATTCTGTTGAGAGTTTTGATTACTATGCTCAACCTCAGTCACAGGATAAACATACAAACCCCAAATGTTCCTATACCAAAGGTTTTCAATAGCAAAGATGTAACAAACCGCAAGAGACTTACTGTGAAAAAAATAATCTCTGTACTGTTCTGTTCGGGGGGGTTGAGCAAAATTGAAATTCTGAGTGTCAAACACTTCATTTTCTGCATTCTGCATTGTTTAAAGTCCCACTCCACATACCTTTTAAAGTACTAGAACAGTGCCCGTTGAAAATGTGCCTGTTTGGAACGGGCTGATTCCTTGGCCTGTGGTATTGCTGCTTGTAGAATTCTCCAAAACCTAACTGTACCCCAAAATTACTTACAGAAGGACACCAAACCACTTAATATGCAACTCCCCTGTATACCATAATACTAACTTACTGATTTACCTGAAAGAGGACGTGGCAGATTCAGAATGTAATCATAAAATATCACAATGAAAATGTGGAGTAATCAGCCTCATGGAATCATGGCAGTGGGCTACCCACCTAGCCCATTATGAGAACTAATCAGCACCGGACCGTGTGTGTGTGTGTGTGTGTGTGTGTGTGTGTGTGTGTGTGTGTGTGTGTGTGTGTGTGTGTGTGTGAGAGAGAGAGAGAGAGGCGGTGTTGTCTCGTGTCGTATGATCATTAACGAATTTAACATTTCAGCAGAGGTGCTCATTTCCATACACGTTTAGTGGCTTGACGATTAACGGTAAAGTATTTGATTTGATTCACAGGGGTATTTTGGTGACCGTAATGTTATTAGTGTTGTAGGTTAGCAGTAGACTTAATTAACCCGACCCGGGGTGAGTCTGATGAAAACTGATGTGTCTCAGATTGATGTGTCAGCTCTGAGATTGTCTCGCATTGCACAGCGCTGTGAAGGAATATAATCTCCGAGATTACGTTATGTTCTGCTTCCGTTTAGAAGTGGTGAATGTACAGCTCACAGCAACTCAATAGGATATAGTGTCTGGCTTTTGTTTGATATTGAGTGTTGGCAAATGGCTTTTTAGAGTTTTCGCTTAGCAAAATAATAGACCTTTCCTTTCAGCTATGCGCTCGTGCTCCAGGAAAGTGAAGAAAAGTTAGTTGTGTATATCCAGCAATCATGTACATAACGTTGGAAGCAGGAAAACAGTCAAATACGCACGTTTGTGCTAGTTTGAGAGTATTTTGTGACTACATTTGATCTATCTTTCTAGGTTGACCCGTAAAATCAGCGCATCAAGATGGCTAGAAACATTAGAGAGATTTAGCGATAGGCCTACATGTTTGAGCCTCACTGGCGGTTTGAGCCGCACGTCTCGCAGTTGGACTGAGCCTGGACAGCCTGTTCTAGAAGCTCAATGGGCCGGCGGCCAGCTTGCAGAACTATAGGAAGCTATAGGTCCTAAAAATCGGCGACTAGCAGACGTATCAGAGTGTGCAGCGTAGTTAGCATCTTCTGTTTGCTTATGTTTGTTAGCTTGTAACTGTAAGTGGCTGACAGCTACGATGACGGTGTGTTTTTGCTCTCTGTATGTGCTGGAGGTTTGAGGTTTCTTTGCTGGCTTTTGCGTATTAGACAGAGATTGGTTTACTTGGCAAGGATACACTTAAATCTCAGATTTCAGGAAAGTGGACAGGCATCTACCTCGTCAGTACAAGGATGAGAAAACACCTCTCTAGTGACAAACTTAGCAAGGATACAAGTCTGACATTTTAGGGAACATAAACATAAGAAAACACATTTTTGAGTGGAGGGGGACTTTTAAGTTATTTAGTGAGCTTATTCAGGGTGGGAGCTACGGGGGAGCTATGAGCTCGGCTCCTCTTAATAAGACATGGGCTCCCCTGAAAACGTGATTTGTGAAATTTTGGGGGGTCTCTAAAAATATTGACAATGTGTCACTTTGACGTGCAATTTCAGTTTTGTGTAACGTGATCATCGTTGATTATAATGTGTAAAATTGCAAAAATATCATTCATTCATGCATGACGGCGATTTGAACCTAATTCACTTCAATAAAGATAACTATACATGCTATTCTTGTATAGTTATCTTTATTGAAGTGAATTAGGTTCAAATCGTATATCGTTTGTATATCAAAGCGTGGTGGCGCTGCGGTGCATATTCAACAAATGTTTAGTACATGTTAACTTAAAGATTTGTAATAAAAATATAAACGTTGGAGGTCATTAATCGGCGCGCAAAGTCCTTGAAATCCATTCTGCAGTAAGCATCATATAGTCATGGCAAAAAGAAAACAAGGCCGTTTAATTCATTTAGTTTTTTAATAAGAAATTGTGTAGCGATGACGTTAATAGAACGACCGATTCACCTGCTGCAAGCCCTGTTAGCACACCTCCCGCTGGGGGGGGGCAACGCAAGAAGAAGCTGAAGAAATAATGTCCTTTTTGGCTGAAAATGGAGGTGGTAACAGATCATCAGAGGCCGGTCACCATCCTAACCCCTCTCGCTCCTCTGTCCCGTTAAATTGGAACAGCCAGCAGTGGAGAGACTGGAAGAGCCCATATACATGGCTGTTTGTTAAGGATGGAAGCTTGGGGTGTGTCGCTAAGGTCTAATTGAACGGAGGAGTTCTGGTATTCTTCGGTAGCCTGAGTAACTTTAACTGTTGTTCATGTGAAATCTCAAAGACAGCCTGATGCTTTATTTATAGACTATTTGTGGCTGGCTGTTTGATCTATCTATTCCTGTTGATAAAGTATAATAGGGTAAATCCTCCTGTGTAGTGCATACACTTGTAGCTGTTATGTATCTTTGTAAGTCATTGCTAGTCGCAAGTGCACAACCCCCACGTTAAAAAAAAACAGAAAGAAAAAAAAAGGGGCTCCCCCGAAGGCCACGGTATAGTTGCGGCACCATATTTTAGATAGAAGAAATGTTTTAAAATAAGTATATGTTTACTTTGAGCTCTTATTCCTGGCAGTGTATAATATTTTAAGGAGATTCGGTACAGCATTATTATGTACATTTACTGGAACTCCAGCTGCTACATGACATTCTGCAGCTCTTAATCAAACTGGACTTTCTCTAATTGTCGTGTGTGTGTGTGTGTGTGTGTGCATGTGCGTGTATTTCAATTACAGTCATATTATACTGTTTTCACACCTTGGCCTTGGCATTTGATTTGCATTAACGAGAGGAAAGTGATGATGGTGGTGAGGGGGAGAATGGGGGGAAGAAATGCCAGTCGAGGCGTTTAGATGAAGTCAGGACTTCACAGTCTCTCAGGATGACATGTCGTAGCTGGCGGTGTATTCCACTGGTGGTGTGAGTGTGAACAAGCCTCCTGATGCAGCCCAACAGTGTGATTACAGATGAACATGGTTAGGGGGTGTTTGAGTTCATACATGTTAATACGAACGTGCACTGACTGCACACTTTTGCAGTGGGCTGTCATGAATATTGATCTGTGTAGATTTGGAGGTGGGTGTGTGTGTGTGTGTGTGTGTGTGTGTGTGTGTGTGTGTGTGTGTGTGTGTGTGTGTGTGTGTGTGTCTGTGCGTGCGTGAGTGTGTGTGGTAGAGGTGATGAAGTGGTCACCACCTGCCTCGGTGTAATTTTCCAGATAATGAGCCTGCCGGAATGCAGTTTGACTTGTGCCAACTGTGTATCTCTGTCCCCCAGCTGTGTCTCGGATCCCACATTTAATGAATAGAAAAATGTAACAAGGGCTTACAGTAAAAGATTTGTGTTACTGTAATATTGTCATTTTTCTTACCAGTCAGCTAAAGACATTTTCAAAATCAGCTGGGAAATTCAGCCATAAGAATGTTATTTTGTGATGTGAATCATATTCACACAGTGCAAGCGCTCCACTTTGACCAAGCTTTCTAAAAAACCATAAACACAATTACAGGCTTTAAAGGTCCTGTCTATGACAGAACATTAATATACAATAGCAGCAAACTAATATTTGCTATGTAAAGATATAGTGCAGTAATGGCGTCCTGAGAATTAAAGTGATGGTTCGGACTAATTTCACCCTAGGGTCCTTTGCACCATGACCTCGAGCCAAACACCCCTCCAGAAGCTTTTTTCACCTGGGTCGAACATTGGGAGAGTTAGCGTAGAGTAGCGTTATCAGCTGAATAGCTTAGCGCAGGGGCTAATGGATCCGAAGTGTCTCTTTACCCCACTAATAATGCCCGAAATGATACCAAACGTCTACAGTAGTACAAATAGGTTATGTACTCATAAAACGATGGATTGGAAAGTTTGTATGTACACCAGAAGTTTATGAACACTTGCCTGCTGGCTTCTGCTCTCTGCTGCTGCTGCTGCTACTACTACTCGTCTTACAGCAGCAACAACAGCAGAGAGCAGAAGCCAGCAGGCAAGTGTTATTTATACAAACTTCTGGTGTACTTACAAACTTTCCAATCCATCGTTTTATGAGTACATAACCTATTTGTACTACTGTAGAAGTTTGGTATTGTAACGTCCCTCAATAAGCAGCCGGTGAGACGTATAGCCAGTTTACTGTCAGTTTTATTATTGACCCGAATACAGGCTACTGTGGGCCGTAGCAAACGCCAAAAAAACAAGAACAGTTAAGCCAACTCACGTTACCTGACCTTTTCCTAGCTCACACACTTACATTCCTTTCTCTTCCTGCGGAAATCTCAGTGTTTAACTCAACATCTCTAATCTGTATCTGAACGGTGATACTCTTTAACATTTGACATTAACATTTAACATTAATCTGAAGGATTAACACAGTCCGTTACACCACCCCCCCTTTTCAAAGTCCCTCGCCCCCGAGGGGGCAAACAAAGTCTCTCAGGTGAACGGGTGGCCTGCGGGTCCTCCGCGGCCGTGAGCAACCTGGGGCAGGGACAGAAGGAGATGAGGGGGGGGCTGGTGGAGCCAGAGGGAAAGGGGGCAAAAGTCCATTCTGTGGGGGGTCAGAGGGGGAATTCAAGTCACCAGGGGGGGCATGAGGACGGTGCTGAGATTGTGCCGTGTACGGGGTTTCACGTGCCCCTGTGGGGGTGGCCGTACCCCGATAGGGGGCCAGCCTGTCTCGGTGTAGGGCAACTTTCCTGCCTCTTGGCGGCAGCTGGACCTTGTATACCACTTCACCCAGTCTCTCCAGAATCCTGCAAGGACCGACCCATACACTGTCCAGCTTTGGGCATCTGCCTTTTTTTCTCTGTGGACTGTACATCCAGACCAACTCCCCTGCTTCAAAGTGACGCCCTCTGGTATGCACGTTGTAGTTCCGCTTCTGTTTTGCCCCTGCCAACTGCAGCTTGTCTCTGGCGAACTCATGCGCTGACTCCAAGCGGTCCTGGAGCTTCCTGGCATAGTCGGGCCCCGGCGGGACTCCCGGGTCATCAGGAGGTCTTCCAACCATCATCACAGCCGGAGTCCTGATCTCCCTTCCTAGCATTAGAAGGGCAGGGGAGCAGGAGGTGGAATCCTGTGTAGCAGAGCGACACGCCATCAGCACGAGGGCCACATGGTTGTCCCAGTCCCGTTGATGTTTAGCCGTCACTATGGCCAGCTGCCGCGCCAATGTGCGGTTAAATCTCTCGACCAGTCCATCACTCTGCGGATGAAGGGGTGTTGTACGGGTCTTGTGGGAGCCAAGCTTTTCACACATGACTGCAAACACACGGGACTCAAAGTTCCTGCCCTGCTCAGTGTGAATGACCTCGGGCACCCCAAATCTTCTGAACATTCCTCCCACCAACGCGTCCACCACTGTCTCTGCCTCCTGGTCTGGAATACAGTACACCTCAGGCCACTTAGTGAAATAGTCCATGGCAGTGAGGATATAGTGGTTACCTTTCTCCGTACGAGGGAACGGACCGAGAACATCAATCCCCACTCTCTCCACAGGACAGCCTGTTGGGAACTGCTGGGAACTGTTGGAGCTGGGCGTGAGACCTGTCTGTGGGGCCTTTGCGTGCCGTGCAGCTGTCACAGCGGCGGCAGTAGTCTTCCACATCGCGTTTATGCTGGCCCCAGTAGAATCCTTGACGGAGGCGGCGCAGCGTCTTTCCGACCCCAAAGTGGCCAGACCCAGGAGCCCCATGTACCGCCTGAAGCACCCTCTCCTGCAGGCTCCTTGGCACCACCACCTGCCACTGAGTCTCACCCACAGCTGGTTCTTTCCAACCCCGTTGTAGCACCAAGTCACACAGACGTAGTAGACCTCCTCCCGTGTGGGTCGGCGCTGCATTGTCACCCATGTGAGCACCGGCCTGATGTCATTGTCCTCCTCCTGCTTGCGCCCACACTCCGCCACCTCCACAGTTCGCTCTGAATGGCGGGGGGCATGTGGGCATAGGCGCGGTGAACCAGCCTCTCAATGTCATTGGCCAGATCCCTCAGCGACTCCCCTGGTCGTTGCTGTCTGCTGCACAGCTCTGAGCGGAGCAGGCTATCAGCAGAACATTGTCCAAACCTCCTCTTTAAGGCTCCCACCAACGCATCATAGTCACTTCTATCCTGAGGGCTTAGTAGCAGCAGGCTTGAAAGAGCGTCACCAGTAAGGCACATGGCTAGTTGGAGGGCTTTAACTTCTATGGACCACTTGCCTGCATGAGCCAACAGTTCAAATTGAGCATGAAATGCCTCCCAGTCAGTCCTGCCATCGTATCTGGGAGTCTTAATTGAGGGTGGCCCGACAGCTGTGACTTCGACCGCCACTGTTCCCACACGGCCGACCCGTCCAACGTCAGCGCGGCCAAAACCGGCGTCTGCCGCCATTTTCAGAGTCATATTCCTCACCCGCTCTCTGTGTCCAGTGTGCTCCACCGCTCTCCAAGCCCCGGCAGAGGTATCATAATCCCGCTCATCAGCTCCCTCCTCCTGCTTGATATTTGGGTTTTTTCCGTGCAGCATTTCCTCACCGTGTAGTGGTCACAGCGTCAGCTTTCCGTTAGCTCGATGTGGGGAGAAAAAGAAAAGAAAAACACTGCGGCCGTCGGAAGCCTCGCGGCGACGAGTCTATTCGTCTTTTAATTTCTGACACCAGTGTAACGTCCCTCAATAAGCAGCCGGTGAGACGTATAGCCAGTTTACTGTCAGTTTTATTATTGACCCGAATACAGGCTACTGTGGGCCGTAGCCAACGCCAAAAAACAAGAACAGTTAAGCCAACTCACGTTACCTGACCTTTTCCTAGCTCTCACACTTACATTCCTTTCTCTTCCTGCAGGACACAACAACAGCCACACCCCCTTAGCTCTCAGCCAACTACAGGTGTACGATCTCCCGCGGCTCACTCTCATAGGAAAATGACCTGTAGAAGGTTCACAACATCTGAACTCAAGTTTACTTCACTGACAGGCGGAAATCTCACTGTTTAACTCAACATCTCTAATCTGTATCTGAACAGTGATACTCTTTAACATTTGACATTAACATTTAACATTAATCTGAAGGATTAACACAGTCCGTTACAGTATCATTTCGGGCATTATTAGTGGGGTAATGTTAAGAGACACTTCGGATCCATTAGCCCCTGCGCTAATAAGCTATTCAGCTGATAACGCTACTCTACGCTAACTCTCCCAATGTTCGACCCAGGTGAAAAAAGCTTCTGGGGGGGTGTTTGGCTCGAGGTCATGGTCCAAAGGACCCTAGGGTGAAATTAGTCCAAACCATCACTTTAAGTCACACCCCCTCGTGTGTGCATTTGAGTCCCTCCTTTTGGCATTGGTATTTACTGGCCTTTGGGAATGAGAATGGGTTCTTGAAACTGAAATCCCCTCCCTTCGTGTCCGTGTCCCACTGGCTGGCTGATCGCTAGCGCTCTGCACTATCTGAGCACTGCGCACTGCCCTTGCCGGGCTAAAGTGGGAGGTCAGATCGTTGTTCTGTTGCCATTAGCGCTGTTGGCGCCCCCCATTTCTTCCACCCATTCCCTCCTTTTGTGATCTGCTGATCAGTGGTGACCTACTTATGAGCACCGATCTCCCACGGAAGCCTGGCCTGGGTAGTGCGCCGTGCAGAATGGCAGCAATCCATGGTTTTCCCATGTCTACTATTTATAGCCTCAATACATACATACATTGTATGTATTGGCTCTTGGACTCCCCGACAGGTCCAGATATTTAGCCTGCTTGATATCTGGAATTTTTTGCGAGGCATGCACAAGTTCTTGCCAATTTGTTAGTGTCAATTTGCAAGCAGCGAGCCAACGCTGACTTGCCTCTGATCAGGGGCTTTTGTTGGGCATTAATGCTTACATAATTCCTTATTATCAGGTTACTCCAAAAAGTCCCTCCAGTTGATCCACAATGCTGCGGGACGTGTACTGACAACAACTGGCACTGGCTCCCTTTAAAATCCACAGTTAAAATTAAAATCCTTCTACTCACTTATAAAGCACTTAATTTTCAGGCACCGTCATATCTTAAAGAGCTCATAGTACCCTATTGCTACACAAGAACACTGCGCTCCCAGAATGCCAAGTTATTTGTGGGTCTTAAGCCGGTTACACACTGGCTGCGTGGCTTGACCGTTTATATTTTGGCTCCCGTGTTAACAGGTCAGAGCTTACACACTGCCTGCGTGACACGCACGTCTCAGACACGCCGAAAACGTGCCTGCTAGAAATAGAACCGACGCCTATTTTTCACGCGACACGCAAGCGTGTTGGAAGCGTTTACAGGCAAAATAGAATAGGAAAAGATGTTTATATGTCATTTAGACACGAAAACATATTAATAAATGACGTGTTGATGTTTGAAAGTCTCTAGGTTTTGATATAAATGCAGATATATAAATGTAATTAAAATAAAAAAATAGATTTTCTAATATTGCACCTGTCACTACAGAACAAAATATACTGTAGCCTATTTTGCCGTCAATACTGCCGATGTTGTCTTTGCTGTAATCAAATTTATGTTTAACATGGTATTTCATTTTATCAATGGGAAACATCCATGAGTCCAGACAAGGCTAGCAGCAGCAGCAGCACCGCGTCAGACACGTTTCTGGTGTGTAAAGACATAGAAAAATCCACACAGCTGACATGCAACAGAAACGCCACGCTCACGCCATGCAGGCAGTGTGTAACCGGCCTAAGAATCTCCTTTCCTAGAGATGAGAGCTATCAGGCTCATCTCCTATGGAACCAGTCTGGGTTTACGAGGCAGACACTGTCTCCACATTTAAGAGTAAGCTTAAAACTCTCCTCTTTGATGAAGCCAATAGTTATAGCTGGCTCAGGTTTGCCTTGGACCAGCTCTTAGTTAGTGCTGCTATAGGTTTAGACTGCCGGTGGACTTCCTTTGACACACTGAGCTCCTCTCTCATCCTCTCTTTCTCCTTCTGCTGTCTGCGGTCCTAAGTCCATTGCCTCCCCTTCAGTCAGGTGTTGATTTTACCAGACATTAAATGTCTGTATAACTATCAATTGCTTTTTTACGAGCCAATAGCGATGCAAGGCAGGGGCGGCCAACCAGCTAACCATAAAGCAAAGCTAGCTTAGGCCAGCTGGCTGGGTCTTGGCTGCACAGCATGGATCTGCCGTTGGTTGCCTCGTGGTGTTGGCTGAAGGACAGATTTGTAAACGGCAGGCTAGGTCTATCCTAAATATGATTGTAGTTTATTTTTCAGCATCCTATCAACATGATGTCAGTCAATTACGTTCATTCTCGTGTTTGTCACATCACTGTTTTGGCTGATACTCGCTTGCACCTACGGAGTGCGAGCATGCGACGACATCAACTTAACAGCCGACAGTATCGTTAATAAGGAAAATAGGATTTCCTGAAAGTTAACCTACACTTAGAACCTTTAAGCCTAAGTATTTGTAAAAGTGCTATGGATGGAACAGCTACGGAGCAACTCTATCTACTGATGAAAGTCATGTGATATGGTCTAATGCACTGGAAAAAGCTAGAGACCATTAATCGGGCCAAAACATATGGTAATTGCACTTTTTTTGGTACATGATGAACTTAATTACATATAATCTCATCAATCATGATTACTTGTTCTAATGCAACTTTCAGGTAAATTGGAAGGACGATTATATGCCTAATTTATCCTGGCTGGTTCTCCAAATGCTCTAACTGATAAAGAAACAATCACCGCTGTGGTGGTAGGTAAAACGCCCTGAAACGAGTCTCTCTGTCTGCATCTTTGGTGCGGAATATGTCTCAAAGGGCTTTTATTCTGGGTGCAATTGCCTGCAGGCTTATCAAAATGCTGGCTGTACAGAGAGGCTCCATTTAAAGTATCCGCACCACACGTGACATTTTCTCACCTGAAATTGCCTCATTAGTCATCTACAGGCAAGAAAAGCAGGCACCTTCCCTTAGAGGACTTATTAGTGCACAGACACACATTCACACAGGCAACTATTTGGTAGCTGGAATTTCCAACAGCTTGGTAATCAGCAGAACACCACCACATTTTTAAAATGAACAACATTTGTGAAGTCACTGTGGTTTGTTGAGTTTCACTCACTGCCATCATTATGAATTTCTCTTTAACAGACCTCAACCCACAGCCGACTCCGAAAGTAAAAATTGATTTTCTCCATAAGGATTTAGAATATCAGTCATAGGGCCCTATTTTAACGATCTGAAACGCAAGTATGAAACGCAAAACGCAAGTATCTTTATGGGCGGATCTCGGGCGCTGTTGCTATTATGCCGGCGGGATGAATGAGTCTTGCGCCCGACGCAAATTTAAAATGGGTTGGTCTGAAGTAGCTAGGTGTGGTTTGGGCGTAACGTGAAAATAACCAATCAGAGCGTCATCTCACATTCCCTTTAAGAGCAGGCGCGCTATTTCCATGGCGGATTGCTATTATGATGGCGGATTTGCCTGGCGCACGCCAGCGGGAGCTGTCTGGGATGCGGCAAAGTAATAAATGCCCGTCTTGTCCGGTTGGCGATGTCGCTGCGGCATCTCCTCAAGTCTGGAAAGGATTGCTGCAGCCATGGAGCGTGGGCCTCCAAACGCACCACCTGCACCTGTTGTGCCCCTTCCTCTTCCCCCCACACCATCTCCGTCTACCCGCTTTATCAGGAGCGCATCGCGCATTACTCCCGGACCAGATTCCGCCGGAGTGTCCAATCCCACCGTAGTTCAACATCACGTCTCCTTAACTCCTCTAATATTTCCTCATTTATGTCATCAACACATCCATGATTCATGGAAATGTTGTGTAAAACACAACAAGCCACAAAGAATGCTGCGACTTTTTCAGGACTGTACTGTAAAGTTCCTCCTGATCTATCCAAACACCGGAAGCGCATTTTCAGTAATATTTTCCTTTGTAATTATGTATGGTTTGCAAAAATGGGAACTGCTGCGTCCGTTTAGATGAGAGAAGTGTATGCGCGTTGTGCCCACGCTACATTATGGCCAAGCATGCGCCCCTAAAATAGCATCTGAATAACGCGCTACTGACTTTAGACTAGGACCACTGACTTTAGACCAGGTTTTTCCTGGTCAGTGGCGGAATGGTTTTCTGAAACTGCAAAATAGCACCAATAACGTTTGCGCCGGAACACGCCTCCTCTTTTCACTGAACCGCCCCCGGGAGCGCAAATACATTCCTTAATTTACCGACGTGCGTCTGTGGAGGGAAAAGTCCGCTGTGCGTCGGGTGCAAAATAGGAATAATACATGCGTCGGTGTAAAAAGGCAATTGCGCTGAGTGCAAGATAGGGCCCATAATGTCTAAACCATCCGAGGTAGACTGACCCCGAGCTATGGGGTTGTGAAACGAAGGTTTCTGCTCCTGTAGAAGCTAGAAGTCCGTATCAACCTCGTTTTAAGAAAAACATGTTTTATCCACGATCTTATTAGACTTAGACTTAGACTTAGACTTCTCTTTATTGATCCCTTTGGGATGACTCCCGCAAGGAAATTAGATTTCCAGCAGCAGATTTTAGCATCTTACAAAAACACTCTTTAAATAGAAAAAAGATAGACAAAATATAGTTTAAGAATAACAAAACACAACAATAAAAATGTTTAGCTAAATATTTTTTCAAAAATAAACAAACAGTAAAACAAACAATAAACTACAGATAAATAAAGATAGATATATAGGTATAGGACTATGTATGGTATTGTGTTATTATACAGTTAATAAATAAATGACATTTAGCATAAATTAGCAGTTAAGAGCAGTTAGAGTGTCCAGGTATGTATGTGAGTAGATTATTAATAATTTATTGCACAGTGTTCTGTTCTGTCCTCTTTACCCTATTTCCTCCTCCCCCGAGTGAGGAGTTGTAGAGTATGATGGCATGAGGGACAAAGGAGTTCTTGAGTCTGTTGGTCCTACACTTGGGAAGGAGCAGCCTTCCACTGAACAGGCTCCTCTGGTTGCTGATGACGGTGTGCAGGGGGTGGCTGGCATTGTCAGTAATGTCCAGCAGTTTGTCCAGTGTCCTCCTCTCTGCCACCGTCACCAGTGAGTCCAGCTTCATGCCAACCACAGAGCCGGCCCGCCTGATCAGTTTATCCAGCCTGGAGGTCTCTTTCTTGGATATACTGCCCCCCCAGCACACCACAGTGTAGAAGAGGACGCTGGTAACCACAGATTGGTAAAACATCAACAGCAGTTTGCTGCAGATGTTGAAAGACCGCAGTCTCCTCAGGAAGTACAACCTGCTTTGTGTCTTTCTGTACAGGTGGCTGGTGTGTGTTGTCCAGTCCAGTTTATTATCCATCCACAGCCCGAGGTATTTGTAGGATTGCACAGCCTCCACCTCAGCTCCCTCTAGCTGGATTGGTTGCAGTCTTGGTCTGGACCTCCCAAAGTCAATGACCAGCTCCTTCGTCTTAGAGGGGTTGAGCTGTAGGCAGTTAGTGTGACACCAGAGAGCAAAATCCCCCACCAGACTCCGATACTCCTCCTCTCTGTCACCCCTGATACACCCGACGATGGCTGTGTCATCTTCGTACTTCTGTATGTGGCACAGCTCCGAGTTGTAACAGAAGTCCGAGGTGTACAGGGTGAAGAGAAGAGGAGCCAGCACTGTGCCCTGGGGGGCTCCAGTGCTGCTGACCACAGTGTCAGACGTGGTGTCCTTCAGCCTGACGTACTGTGGCCTGTCAGTGAGGTAATCCTTGATCCAGTTTACCAGATAGGGGTCCACTCCCATCCTGTTCAGTTTGTCCTGAAGTATAGGGGGCTGGATGGTGTTGAAGGCACTGGAGAAGTCCAAGATGGAGAAAAACTACTCTAGCCACAATCCTAAGCGTAACAGCAACATCTCTGATTGGTCCAACTCGCTTTTACCATAGAAACGTTTACCGTACCCACAAAACCACGAACGGCTAGAGCGAGCTTCTACCATTGAAGTCTACAATAGTTATTGTACACGGTCTTGTAGCTTTGCCTTTTTTGCCGTTTTCAAAATGTTTTTTTTCGCCGAATCAAATGTTTTATGCTCACTATTCATCTCGTAACTGGTTGGCTTGGTTCCAGACTTAAAACTCTATAGATAAGCAATTTTTGACACGTCAATGAAACAATTGAATGGGGAATAACACTTCCGGAGTCAGAGCCGTAAAAAAGTGGGTGGTCCCTGTCCCTATTTCCACTGACGAATGACACAGCACAAGATTTCCTATTGGTCGCTAGGCTGAAGTGGGAGTGGCTTGCCTACGTCACAGAGCTGTAGGAGTTTACAAAGCGGAAGTTAACAGTCGGAGACAAAGGACATGTGCTTCTAAATGTCATGAGGAAGGAATCTTCTTTCCCCCATCAAGCTGTGTTCATGTTACTTGTCCACGTCTTCAATGGTTACAAATGAACTGTCAACGGAGCAAGGACTGAGCTGGTCAAAAGACAGAGCAAAGTGGCGCCGGGGCTACGATGAGAGGTAGACCACCCTACCTTTAACTTTAGCCTGGCGGCCTAGCACTTAGCTCTGCAGTTTCATATGCACAGGCTGCTAAAACTCTTGAAGCCCTTGATGTAACGATAGTGTAGGATTCCCTTAGGGTACAGATTTGATCATTGGCAAATTATCAAAGAGGTTTTATCAATATTAATAAAGTTATGAATATGGTTATTAATAACTTTATCAAATCGACAAACAATCAAAAACGGGGAACCACCCTGCAAGTCAGGGACCAATAATCAAACTGTGGAACAGTCTCATTTCTGTGAATATCCTTTAAAAAGGAAATAAAGGAAGGGGTGAATCCAAGCACGGACCTGATTGACCAGCAATTGTTACAACCAGTACACAAATAATCACAAGCAACTGCTAATTAAGTATAATAAGATTTATTAACGTCACAATTATCAGTAGCTAAACAATAATCCTTCAATAATAAACTATATATATATATACCTTTTACAATATCACAACCAAAACAACAAAGCAAAACAAAAGCAGCATGGACACGTATGTGTCTCTGTGTGTGTGTGTGTGTGTGTGTGTGTGTGTGTGTGTGTGTGTGTGTGTGAGCGCAGGGGCGGTGTGTTCATTAGGGCGATATGGGCGACGCACTGCCAAACGGAAAAAGGAAGGGATTTTTTTTCTAATTAATTATATCACGGCAACAGTCGTTATCAGTGTTCTAATCTAGACGTCTGATCTGCCACTAAATGTCCAATCAGGCTAAAGTCGTGCTTCAAATGGCCCCGCCCCTTTTGGGGCGATTTCAGTCAGGTTGAAAATCGCCCCAGAAGTCTCTCATAGACTCTCATGTAAAATCTTTTTTTTTCAAATATCAGAGCTTTCAATACAATCTCTATGGGTTCCGGGAGGGCTTGCACTTACGCGCTTTCGTCATACGTAACATAACCATGAACATAACTAAGAAAAGAGCGGGTAGCAGCATCAATCAATTCACGTACTACTGTCAAGATGGCTAGCGTTCAGTGCAACTCGATTGTCTCTTTGAAAGAAGTTCCTTTTTCTCGGCGAACAAATGAAGATAAATTGGCAACGAAACAATTAGGACCTCCCAGACCAAATTTAATAATTCAACAGGTTTCTACTAAAGGGGGAAAGTCCTACACCCGAGGATTTTCCAAAAATTGGTATGAACGAAAAACCTGGCTAGCAGGCTGCGATGTGGCTAATGCAGTCTTCTGCTACCCCTGCTTACTCTTTCACCCTGAAGGCGGCACGGCAGACAGCACCGCTTGGACAGCGACTGGGGTAACGGACATGCACCATCTTTCAGAAAAGATTAAGAAACATGAGCTGTCAAAGACCCACATAGATAGCTGTTTGAGATTGTCTGCTTTGGGGAGAGTGAACATTGCCACTCAACTGGATGAAGGATACAGGCTAGCTGTCCGCCGCCACAACGATGAGGTTAGCAAGAACCGCCACATCCTCAGCCGGCTAATCCAGTGTGTGAAGTTTTGCGGAGTGTTTGAGTTAGCTTTGCGAGGCAAAGATGAAACTGAGAGCTCCACCAACCCTGGTATTTTTCTTTGACTTGTCAACTTTGTGGCACAGTTAGATGAGGTGTTTGATGACCATCTTAAAAATGCTAAAGTTTTCAAGGGCACATCAAAGACCATTCAAAACGAGCTACTGGAGTGTATGCTAGCGGTCATGAGGGAACATATTGTGGAGGAGGTGAAGTCGGCGAACTTCGTAGCTATCCAAGCTGACGAGACCACGGACGTTTCTACACAGACACAGCTGGTGCTTGTGCTGAGGTACATACATAGCAACCACAAAGTGCAGGAGCGCTTTTTTGAGTTTCTTCCCATCTCGGAATCAACCTCAGTCTCAATTGCCAGTGTGCTTTTGGAGAGACTGAACGGTCTTTTTGCCGACGACGAGAAAGTCAAACTCATTGCGCAAGCTTACGATGGAGCCAGTGTGATGAGGGGAGAGAAGGCTGGTGTGCAGCAAAAGGTGCGTGAGCATTTCAAGAATGCCCATTACGTGCATTGCTATGCGCATCAGCTGAATTTGATCATGCAGCAAGCTACTTCTCTCATCAAAAAAAGTGAACATTTTCTTTTCCGATCTGAGCGGGATTGCAACTTTTTTTTCCCGGTCACCCAAACGCACCAGCATTCTTGACCAGACTGTTGCACGAAGACTGCCCAGAGCTTCATCCACACGGTGGAACTTCAACAGCAGAGTCGTGAACACTGTCTACGAGAATCGAGACGACCTCATAGAATGTTTTGAAGCCATCCGGACGGGTTCATTGGGTTCATTTGACCAGCCCACCGTGAGAGAGGCATCTGGCTACGTGAGGATGCTACATGATGAAGATTTTATTTTTTTCCTGGGGCTTTTTCACAAAATCATGCCCCACGTCGACATTCTGTACCAGAAGCTACAGAAGAAGGACATCGATGCTGTCTTCATCAAACGTGCCCTCAACAGCTTCACAAGCAGGGTGCAGGCCATAAGGTAAGATTAAACAATATCATTCGATCTTTCTCAAAGCAGAGCTTTATTTGAAAATGTATGCATGAAAGGAGACTGCATTTGTGTTTTAAATTACATTATTCTTATTATATATGGCCAGTGGTGTAATCTAGCTTACTTTATATACTATGTGTACTGTACAGTGGTGCTCATAAGTGTATGAACACATGCTAAAGTTGACTAAAAAGAGGAATAAAAAAATCATCTTTTGGAAATTGATCTTAATGACTTAATTAAAAAAGTTGGAAAATCCAACCTTTAAGGACACCAATTTTCTTTTCTTTTTTTATTCCTCTTTTTAGTCAACTTTAGCATGGGCTCATAAGCTTATGAGCACCACTGTATACTGTGCTGAACATCCAGGCTATGTGAGACACAAAGGCTAACTTAAACACTAAAGACTTTATGCATCCCTGCCCATTTTAAGTGGAACTGAAGTATGTGTACTATACATGGATACATTGTATATACCTGTGCATCACATAGACAACAATACTGTACAAAGCCAACAAACACATTGGTCTGTTTGCCTTCAGGGACACCTCTCAACAGCAGCTGCAAGAAGCAACAGGAGCCAAAAGACCCAGAACAGCTTTGAGAGAAGAGGAGAAGCAGAGGCTGTCGGAAGAGGTCTGCAACACCATCCTGGATCACACCAAAGAAAGGTTCTCTTTCTCTGGCCACCTTGTGAGTGCTACCTTACTGCAAGCAGACATGTTTGAAAGGTACTGCCATTCATTTCCTGATGAGGCTCTGAATGCCACTGTGAATGCATACCCCATGCTGAGCAAGGCAAAGCTCAAGACAGAACTCTCTCTGATCTATGAGAATCCTGAATTCAAGGGCTGCTGTGGTGCACTGGCACTGTACCAGGTTCTCATGAGCTACAACCTCCAGGAGACGTTCTCTGAGACTGTGACTCTGTTGAACATCCTCATAACTACTCCCATGACAACAGCTGAAGCTGAGAGATGTTTCTCAACTTTGACACGAGTTAAGACATTCCTGCGAAATTCAATGGGCCAGGAACGTCTGAATGCACTGGCCATGCTTTCCATGGAGAGGGAACTAGTCCTCAGCATGCCTGATTTCAATGAGAAAGTCATTGACCGCTTTGCTGCATTGAAAGAGAGAAGAGCACAGTTTCAGTACAAGTAATGTAGCCTCTCTCTCTCTTTGTCCCTCCCTGTCTGTCTCTTTAACACACACACACGCCCAAATCAGTTCACTGTTGATGTTGTTTAAAATAGTTATTTTTCATTCAAAAAAAAGTAAGAAATCTGTTCATGTTCATTTTTACAAATCTATACAATTGGCCAGAATATGGTTGTGCATATTTGCAAATCTATACAAATGGCCAGAATATGGTTGTTCATATTTGCAAATCTATACAATTGGCCAGAATATGGTTGTTCATATTTACAAATCTATACAATTGGCCAGAATATGGTTGTTCATTTTTACAAAGCCATACAGATAGCTGTGTTTACCTTTTTCTAGAAATTATTTTCAAATTCTGTTTTCAGGCAAAATGTCTATTTCTGTTCATTTTCACAAATCTATACAAGAGGGCAGAATATGGAAGTCTAAACAGATTTCTTATTACCAATAACTTGCATCAATGTTTTCAGTAGCCTCTATCAAAAGCTCCTGCTTGCTTGTTGTGAATTATGCTCAGGTGCACATATTTCCAATTCAACCATGAGGCCTTTTTGAAGCAAGTAATGTGTATATCAGAATTCTTTAGTTAAACTTAGCAGCACCTCATCATTCTGGTTTGGTCTTCAATGTGTAAAGCCAAGATGCCCAGACCAAACTAGGTCAAGCCTCACTTGTTCATTCCCCTATTTGGGACAACGTTAATTTGCTTTTATTAAGTAGCACTTTGGTCATATCCTACATTCCACAAAATGTAGTTCTAAAGATCCACTTCTCTCAACAATTTGTCTACTTGTTATTGCCATGCTGTTACTATTTATTGTGTAAGTGTGGATTTCTCTTTTACTCTTAAACATTATTTGGCTGCACTACTATTGAAATGTTGTAAATGTGGTAAAAGCTCTTGTTGATCCTGCAATCTGAACAAATACCAAGATGCTGTATTTTCAGCTGATATTTCATTTGTTTATGGAAATGCATATTGTTTATGCAGTGTTGAGGAATGTGAAAGAACACCCTTGATTATTTTTACTGTGATAACTTATTTTGCTTTTGTAAGCCAACACTTTTGAGATCAGTCAATAAATGCTTCTGGTATTGACTTATATGCTGCCCCTGTCTTCATGTTGTTGCTGGACATATCTTTTTGAAAATGTGTGTAGGTCACCTAAATCATCAGAAAAATTGCCCCCCCTGAGAATTTTTTCAAGAGCCGCCACTGTGTGTGCGTGTGTGTGGGTGTGTGTGTGAGAGTGAGTGAAAGATGTAGTTCTATAGCTCTAACACAGAACTACCAAAATGGCTACTCCTGTGAGCTGCACAAAACTATTTAGCCTCGAGAGGGCGGTAGTGGTGCTGGGTGCGCGGAGAGGGCTGAAGAAGCCGAGGGGTTGCTAAGCAACGCGCACGCTTAGCCGATATGGTAGCTAGTGTGTTAGCTCTATACAAACGTAAGCGTATTCCACGTGGTTAAAACTAGCAGCGTTAGCTCGAGAGCTAATGCTAGCTTGTGTCCGTGTGTGTGTGTGTGTGTGTGTGTGTTAGTAAAAGGAACAGAACAAAGGAAGGAAAGAAAAAGAGGCACCCTGATCTCAGTTATGGATAATGACCCAGTTCCCCTCAGCCGCTCAGGTCTGGCTAACGTGTAGTTAGGACAGACTCTGAGACTTTGGTTTTGCTGAGGAAAACGTCACTATACCCACTTCAGTGGCTAACAGCTGATTTTCGCGATTCTATCGCAGACAGTAACTAAACTCCCTGAAAGGAGTGAATACAACAGGTAGCGATTATGGTTTCAACCCAGCTACTTTAACACAACATGAATCAAACGGTATAATGATCGGTTATACATTCACAGCACAGATTAATAATCACAGATGGCCAATACATGATTACAATCAGATCACATTAATGGCGACAAGTGGTAGCGAACCCTTTTGCTCATTAGTAACAAAACAAAACGCACTAGTTCTATTATCTGCCCAGAACTGTGTAAAAGCCTCCTTACTGTAAATGCGTTGTTTGTCAGTCAAAACTCTTGCCAGGTTTTAACATCCGTTTATCCCGAAGCAGAGGGGAAAAACGTGATCCAGGTCGACCAAACAAGAAAAAAAGAGCACCGTCCTTTTCTCGAATCCAGGCTGATTAAGCCCGCTGCAGATGAAGGAATACTTCGACAAAGTATTTCCTCGGATCCCCTTTTGTATATCAGGCCGATATACTTTGTACCAGCGAGGTGATGCTAGTTTGCTAGCCCGGAACTAGTGTACTCCCTATTGCGACCGGAGTCACCGTGGAAAAGCGAAGACGCACACAGTGCCGACAGCTTTTATCCTCCCTCCGCCTCCTTGTGGCGGGTGGTGCATTCAAGGACCGACGACCAATGGGAAAACTGCAACCTGGTCCCAGGTGTGAAGCAGTTCTTTGTCTCACCGCCAGTCTGCCGTGCCGTCCTCGTGTTAAATGCACATTCTCCATGTTGCGAAGTGGCGGCTTGTATGAGTTTCGTGAGACTGGCTTTGGAATTCACATGTAGGCCAGGATCCTTTGTCTTGCAGTCAATTCAATCTGAGCCAAATCACTGTTTAACCAACTCTTGGTCCCCAACAATAGCATCAAGTTTTCCCAGGGTTGAGGTTACGCCGTGACTCAAGCAAAGAAAACATGCTACACCCTCCTAAAACCGCAATGGCTGCACCTGATTGGATGAAGGCTTCACTCGTGAGATCTCAAAACTGACCAACATTGGCTGCTCGTTTCAAAACTTTCGCTTATTTTACGAAAGTAGTGTTGAGTGTCAGTGACAGTGGGGGGGCCGGGGCCTAGCTGCTTTTATGGCATGAGATTTTGGTCCTGATGGACCGCAGCCTCCTGCCAGAGGGGAGAGGTTTAAACAGTTTGTGTCTGGGGTGAGAGGAATATCAAATGAACAAAATTAGTGAATTGACTGTGGTTTGTTGAGTTTAACTCACTGCCTGTGTCTGAGTCTAAATCACACCCCATCACCCAGTTATTTCCCACCACTTATTATAACAAGTAAATGATGTACAAAATACCATACTCAATATCAGTTTTTAGGTAACAACTGCTGAATAGTAACGCAGAGCTGACCGTAAGCCGTAAACAGGCAAAAGGCGGTAAACTGTCACAAACTGCAGTAAAAACCCTGATTGAGACACGCTTATCCCAAATGTATTAATCTGAAAATGCTTTATTCAGAAAAAGGCCTTATTCTCAATATCCAAACGGAATATGCTGTTTGCGTATTTACAGAATACTGTCATATTTGGAATAATAGTGGAATATTAGTGTGTGCGTACACATACTGACTGATTCTAGACATTCATTGGAGTTTTCATTTTTCAATGTATTCACTTGTTGGTGTGGCACCAGAAATCTCAGAGTCAGATTACTTGATTCCTCAGAGAATTTATCTGTTATGGTATTCACCTGTAACCATTATTATATTGATGTTTTAAAGCATTTATATTGTAGACGCTGAGGACTAAATGCAGTTATTTGCATGTGTGGACAAGTTTTTATGCTGCTGCACTATGACCCACCCAGACCTCTCAGGTCGTCTGGGACAGGTCTACTTGTTGTCCCCAGAGTCAGAACTAAACAGGGGGAAGTAGCAGTTTTTATGCTCCACATATTTGGAACAAAATCCCAGAAACCTGTAGGTCCGCTGCAACTCTCAGTTCTTTTAAATCTAAGCTAAAGACCTATCTTTTTGATGTTGCTTTTCTTTAAATAATCAATTTTATTAACTTTAATTTCTTATACTGCACTGTACCTTTTATTCCTATACTGCACTATCAATGTTATTCTTGTTTTAAATTGTTTATTAATGTTTTAAAATTGTTTTTAATTGTTTTCTAACTGCTCTTTAATGTTTTATGTAAAGCACTTTGAATTGCCCTGTTGCTGAAATGTGCTATACAAATAAAGCTGCCTTGCCTTGCCTTGCCTTGCCTTGCCTAAGAGGGGTGAGTGGGAAAATATTCATATAAGATTTGGGGGTTTGACTGAAATGCCACTTTTAGGTACAATGGGAGTGAGATGAATAAAACTCCAAGTACATTCTCTTAAGAGTGGAGCAAGGTACAAGCAACAAAGCCCTGTTCAGACAACCTCTGTGACCTCCTGGAAATATAACGCTGCAGTTACCCAGTAATGTAAGTGGGAGTTCTAAATGTTTGACTCAAATTCTTGACTCTGGAATGAGAACTATTATTCACTAATATCAGTGGTAAGATTGGGTGTGGATTGGGCTATTGGTATAGAGTTTAATTGTCATGATACAAAGTTTATTATTTTAAATATATACACTCCGTATGAGTGTTATCAAAATGAAGCTGAATACTTAAATAGATTAGCATTTTTGGGCTCTTTTATTCAAGACAATGTTTTTGTTGTAGGAGACATTATTGAGACTGGTTTAATACCGTCAAGCAAGGTGCTTTTGCCTAATAATAGTTATACTTACATCAGTGAGGCATGGCATACTACCTCGTGGTTAGATCACTGTGTAATGTACAACTGATGCACATGCTTCTTTGGATGCTATGGAGATTCATTATGATTTTGTCATTGCCGATTTATACCATTTTCTCTGTCTCTAAATGTTAAGAAGCTACCAATTTTATCTACTGTGGCTAATAGCATTAACACAGGAAGATAAGACTGGACTAAATTAACCATGGAAGATTTCCAGAAGTATCATATTAAGACTGATGGGTTGCTGGGAAACATTGCACTGCCCAAAGACGCTATAAGATGTTAGGATATTAATTGTAAGAATTCAAAACATAGTAAAGATTTATGTCTTTTATATGAATCAATTGTGGAATCACTTAACATTGCCAGTAGGCATTTCTATAAACCTCAGTGTATGGCATATAGCATGTAGCAGAACTTCATGCCAAAGCTCATGTGCATTTAAAGCCTGGATAGAGTCCGGTAGAGATAGACAGGGCCCTTTATTTGAAGAGAAGAAACAGGCAAATGCAAATCTTAAATATGCACTTAGATTTATAAAAAGGAATGTGAACTCGATAAGGTCTGACTCTTTGGCATGTAAGATGCATAATAGAAGTTATGACTTCTGGAAAGAAGCCATGAACAGTAGTAAAATGTCTTTACCCTCAAATATTGAGGGAGTCAGTGGCTCAGATGTAATCTGCCAGATGTGGCGGCAACATTATAATGAGTTGTTTAACTGTATTTGGAGGAATACTTTTAATATTGATAATAATGAAAATGTGGTTATTAATTCAGAAGAGCTACAATCTTCAGTACTGAGATTAGATGACAATAAAGTGTGTGGCACTGATAAAATAACTGCTGAACATCTAAAATATGCAAGCAAGAAACTTATTCCTCTGTTTGTTATTTGTATGACAGGTTTCTTAGTTCATGGGACTCTGCCTGAAACTGTCTTATCTGTATTATTAATGCCCGTCAACAAAGACGAAGCTGGCAAAATAAACAGCATGGACAATTATAGACCTGTAGCCCTAGCTAGCATTGTATGTAAAGTGTTGGAGAGAATTATTCTCAACAGGTTGGAACAGTATATTCTTACCACTGACAACCAATTTGGTTTTAAACGTCAACACGGTACAGACGTGTATATTTGCCTTAAAGGAAATTTTAGATAATTATATTAGCCAGAATTCCACAACTTTTATGTTTTTCATACATGCCACTAAGGCCTCTGAGCGTGTAAACCATGAAAATTATTTCTTAAATTGCAACATAGAGGACCCAAAAGTCATTATAAGAATTCTAGTCTTCTGGTATTCTCATATAGCCTGGCTCCGCCTTCCTACGTACTTCCGTTCAATTTTCATTTTCCTTCAGTACGTCATCTGGGTTTGCGGTATATTCTTGGGTTTTTTCCGGTCAAAAAATTACTGGTCCAATCAGCGAACAGAGGAAGTGGCTGAGAACGATGACGTTGAGGTTCGGTAACCTTCGGTGAGTTCCGTAATGGTGGTGGAGAAAGATGCAAGTGAAGCCATTCGTTCCATTGTGCCAACGCTGCCATATATCCAGAAGTTAAAGTCCGAGCAAGAACAATCTTTGCTGAGTTGTGTTGGTGACCAAGATGTTGTGGCCTTCCTCCCCACGGGGTTCGGGAGAAGTTAGATTTTCCAGCTCGCTCCGTTAGTGGTGAAGGAGTTGGCTAAGGCTAACGCCAGCGATGCTAAGCCGACGTCACAACCAAACGTTAGCGATTGGTTATGGCAGATCCAGAGTGGCACTGGGCAGATCCAATAGTTTTAAACTTCAACAGAGTTAATCAAGAGTTAGTCAAAGAAGTTAACACTCGTCAATGGAGAGTGGCCAGACTCTCTGGACAAGTGAAATGTACCAGCGTCTGGTAGGACCAGGCTAGTGTACCAGAGTCTGGTAGGACCAGGCTAGTGGACCAGAGTCTGGTAGGACCAGGCTGATGTACCAGAGTCTGGTAGGACCAGGCTAATGTACCAGAATCTGGTAGGACCAGGCTAATGTACCAGAGTCTGGTAGGACCAGGCTAGTGGACCAGAGTCTGGTAGGACCAGGCTAATGTACCAGAGTCTGGTAGGACCAGGCTAAAGTACCAGAATCTGGTAGGACCAGGCTAGTGGACCAGAGTCTGGTAGGACAGGCTGATGTACCAGAGTCTGGTAGGACCAGGCTAATGTACCAGAATCTGGTAGGACCAGGCTAATGTACCAGAGTCTGGTAGGACCAGGCTAGTGGACCAGAGTCTGGTAGGACCAGGCTAATGTACCAGAGTCTGGTAGGACCAGGCTAAAGTACCAGAATGTGGTAGGACCAGGCTAGTGTACCAGAGTCTGGTAGGACCAAGCTAATTCTCATCAGTCTATGCAGGTGAAATGGGGGGGTTCTGTATCAGAACCATTTTTTGTTGGTAACGGAGTTCGTCAGGTTGGTATTTTGTCACCTTTCCTTTTTAATGTGTATAAGGATAATTTGTCACAACAATTAAATAAATGCAATACAGGATGTATGATAGGCTATACTCTCATTAATCACCTTATGTATGCAGATGATTTGGTAATCATTTGCCCATATAGTGCTGGGTTACAACAACTTTTGAAGGTTTGTTCTCAGTACGGTGTGGATTTCGATATCAAATATAATGCAAATAAGAGCAGTATTATAATTGTTAGAAGTAAAGAAGACAGGAAATTAGTATTTCCTGATTTCTTTTTATCTGGTATTGTGTGTGATGAGATTAAATATCTTGGCCATCATATTGTTAATGATTTATCAGATGATAAGGACATTGTTGCTCAGCACCAACAAAGTTGGTTCCATTGTCTGAGCGTAATTCCAATATTTGTCCACGTCTTGCTATAAAACGTCGAAGAGCATTAACAAAGGAATCGGTGTCCAACGACGATGCTACTTTAATGTGCATGGCTCTTATAGAAAGGCACATGAAGAGCACTCCATACCTTTTCAATATACTCCTTCCCCGTTTAACTTCATAAGGTCCAAAGTAATCCACTCCAACACGAGTGAATGGAGGTTCATCTGGAGAAACTCTGTCCTGAGGTAAATCCGCGATCTGCTGTTGCCCTGGAGCTGCATGCAGTCGTCGACAGACAATCCACTTTGACAGGGTCTTCCTTATAGCCAAACTAGCCCAAGGGATCCAGTATCTTTGCTGCAGTCTAGCTACCATATGGTTGCGACCATCATGTCCCACCTCTCTATGTATATGCTGAAGAATGAGGTCAGAAATGTGTAAATCTTTTGCAAGTATGGCAGGATGCTTAGATTCTTTGGGCATAGCTGCTCTGCTAAGTCGTCCTCCGACTCTCAGGATACCGTCTTCCAGTACTGGATTAAGCTTTTAAATGTGGCTAGTCCTTTTCACATTTTCTCCCCTTTGCAAGCTGTTGAATTCTTCTGGAAATATCCTTTTCTGACAAAACTTTATAATCTCCATCTCAGCCTTTCTGAATTCCTCAATTGAAAGAGGATCACCAACAGAATGAGCCTTGAGACTCTTGAATGGTTTGTATTGCACCTTCATGCTGGCTCAACTCTGGATATCCTGATGATGTTATTTGGGTTTGGGTTGGCTGGATGATATTTTCCACTTGAGGTTTTGCACCCAAAAAATGTGGACTAGGCTTTACATGTACTGGGATATTTATATCAGGCACAAATGATTTTGCATTAGCACAGAGCATCTTGTACTTCATTTGTCCCCTTTCAAAATAAGAATCCATGCCATTGGACTTCACAGATGGATGACTTGAAACACGAGAACCTCCAGAGCCTCTTAGCACATTCACTTTAGCCATTGTTGCGGCTATTTCCACTTCCAGAGCAAGCTGTTCCTTTTTTTTCCTTATCTGCTCCTCCATGTCTTCTAACTCATGTTTATCCTTCAATAGCCTTTGTCGTGCAATGAGAGCAGCCATGTTGGCCTCAGCTTTAATGCGTGCTGATGAAGTTGTTGAGACACTTGACCTCGACCCAGCCGAGCTCCTCCCATTAGACCTTCTACTTCCAGTGTTTGACACACTGTCACTTGGTTTAACTTCGTCTTGTATGACAGAGGCTTGAATATTTTGTCCCAATTGTTGTGAAATTGTTCTCATCTTGATTTACATCCAACTCCTTAGGTTCCTTTTGTGATACAGACATGGGTACATCATATGTGGAAATATAAGCTATATTGCTTCTTTGTCTCCCAGTTTCAGAAAGCCATCTTTGTGCATCCTCATGCAGTCCGTTGTGACGTTTAAGTACACTCATAAACCACTCATTTTGTTTTTCTTGTTCCTCACTAGGAAGTAGAGGTATCAAAAACTCAAAGAGTAACTTCATTCACCATTTGATTCATGTTCTCCAGATGCAATCGCAACTGTGAGGCATTGTCATAATTTTGCATTAGATCCTTTAGTATCTGTGTTAGACCTTTAATTCTGTGAACCTTTCCTTTGCGTTCCTTCTGAAGTTTCTCAATTTTATTCGCCAAAGCTGTAGAGGTGAGTATGCTTTCTCTTTTTTGTTCTTCCATCTTTGAGAAATTGACATTTAAAAATGGCTTATGACCCACTTGTTGCTTTTTCCCAATGTTCCACAAATCACATGAGAATCCACTTTTAATTACTCAATCCACTGATGCCTCATCAACCACATCAAGAGACCAACAATAAACCACACAAGCATACAACAATGCGTCCCCAATGGACGAGCGGCAGTAACTAATTGACACAAAGTTACTACATACCGCTTCTGTGGCTGGGCTGCTTGCGGGCCGGTCAATTAATTGTTTTCGGAGCGCTATTGAATGCACCGCCATCCAATACAGCGGAGCTCCGTGCCTTCAATGTTTCCTCCAATAACAAATGCATCCCGTTGTGGTCCAAGGAATCCACAGAGAATATTCCATTTTCCATAATTCCACTCTGATTTAGAACGTTTTTGTTGCGGCTGTAAGCAGTCCAAAAAGTGCTGCTGCGAGGGGCTAAACTCTGAGAGACACACTGTGACGCGCTCGAGATTGTATTGCAATGATTTTTAAAAATCCACTTAGCACTGCAGTTACCAAATGTAATTGTTACATGGTGAGTAGAATAATTGCGTTAATGCAGCGTGATGGGTTCAACAAAAAGTGTTCGCTCCCAGGCTCACCCCCTCTCTGTCAGTGTCCAAAACCCAGGTGCACAGGTGAAGCAAACAAATAGACTATCACTTCCGCTCAAACCGCAATGAAAACGCCCACCACCCACAACATCAGAGCACAACACAAATAATCAACAAACAACATGAATGAGACCATAAACAACAGCCAATGTGGCTCCTACAGACATCAACAGACAGTGTTGCAAGAAGTATGCTCAGGCTAATGTGCTTGCACATAAATTTGGCATGTGTTCTGCTAATGTTAAGGTTATTCAAAGCATTCTGTACACCACACTGCCCACTTGTGGCGGTCTTACAGAAAAAAGAACATTCAGAGACTGAATATAGCGTATAATGATCATGAGACTGCTTCTAGAACAACCAAGATGGTGTAGTGATATCAAATGTTTGTTAGTGTTGGTGTGCCTACCTGTTCTGCCTTAATAATAAACCTTAATTGATCGATACATGTGTAGAACGTCTGTCTCAGAAAACAGAATTATACAAGCTTTAGCCCACATTGATTTTAGCTCTGTCAGGTATGTATCTAGACTGTGGAGACATTGGCTCTCCTGTTTGTATATTACAGGTGAAGGTTGTTAACCTTTTATTAATTTATATGAATTGTACTGTATATTTATTGCTCTATGTTTGTAAATATTGTCATTTTAATGTACTATGGACCTTCCATTTGTGTCCTGAAAAAAGAATTAGATAGATATTAAATTATTTATATCTATCTATCTATCTATCTATAGGATACCTGAGAGCCCTACTGCTATTAATATTACTATTCCCAGTATTCTGTTACATGTTTATACTTTGAAGTCACCCTGCATCTGTATTTTGGGCTTTCCTTTTTAATTTATTAAGACATGTCCACTATAAGTTAATGCAGAAAAGGCAGAAATCTGAAAAAGAAAAGAAAAATTGTGTGGTCGAGGACCTCCCCAGATCCCCCACTTAATATGTGTCCCCACCAACGTTGAAACGAAACCTACGCTTACCTTGCTATGGTCTCCCGAGACTGCAATGCCGACGATCATTTGCTAATATGAACTCATCCGAGTATAAGAACTTATTTTATGATGAATATAATCTGCATGAAAGTTGTATATTCCGGCAGTGGGGAGACATGAGAAAGTTGATCAAGCCAGAGAGAAGGGAGGGTTAATACTCACAGCACACGGCTGGTAACGCCACATAGACGAAGAGAACAGTCACCGAGGAGAAACACCCTGGCAGCATTTTAAATCTTGGTCCTGTCAAAAAGACACAAATTCAAGAGCATGAAATATGATCTGCAAGAAAACGCACGAGTCTGCTCCATGACTGTTCTGATTAGGTTTTTAAATGAGCCCATGCAGTGAATTAAAGCGAGATATGATTGATCAGAACAAAACTCTGAACAACAGGATTGACCGTATATAGAGCATCATTCCAGCTTTAAACTCACTTCTCTCTGTAGACAGGATAGGGCTACTAAAGGAATATGATAGGGCACGAGCACGGAAATATTGTTATAAATTAACTGTAGACATGAACAGACCAGAGGAATACTGTATGAAGCACAATCTCACTCTATTAAGTCAATATTCATAATTAAGTCCTAGAGTATTATTAATAAATTGACTATTGTTTTACACACCTCCATGTGGAATCTGTAATACATTGGCACGCAAAGTAAACTTAATTTAGCCTACCTGAGTTTTCGATGTCCTCACAAACCCATTGCGTTGTTTCCGTTTAGTAAAATTAAAAATATGGCAGAGAAAACTTCCACGGACATGGTTCAGGTGCTGCAGGTGATATCCAGATGGATGCAGAATCCACAACTGTAATCTGCTGCGGTGGCGACGCACGTCCGCGGATCCTTTTCAAATCCGAGAGGACAGAACAGTGAGCGGAGGATTCGTCTATGGAAGACCATAGGGGCCTGAATTAAAGTAGGCTAATAATGTAAACTTAAAAATTAAAAATGTGATTTCTCAATAGCATTTTAATTTGTGTTTTTTCTTTCTTTTTTTTGAGTAAAAATGAAAATGCAATAACACAATTTGCATTTTCACTTTACGGTAGAGAATTAGGGCCACATGTAAAAAAAATAAATAAAAAAAATGTATTCCATTTCTGAGTCTAAAGCCAGAATTCAGACTCTAATCTCAGAAATCTGACTATAACCTTCTATTGTCTTCCTGTCGACCATGCACTTTTTCTCTGGTTTGGTTTGCCTGTTTATAAAGCATAAAATAGCTTATAAATGATCACCCAATTCTGTGTTACATCTTTTTGGCCAACTTCATAACTTTTTATCACTAGTTTTACACTTCTTTATGGAATTGATGGTGAATAAATCTCCTTTACATGGAATTACGCCTAATTATTGAGTAAAATAAACCGCAATTAGGAATTATCTTGACTAATAGTTAAGGTCGGAGAAACATATGTTTATGCATGATCCCAGATTTTTTCCCTGGTAGACCCTAAAAGTAGTGATCATCAATTAGCGTATGGAACCATCCATGTTATTTTTAGAAAATTTGGTTGAAAGAAAGCCATGTTTCTGACAGAGAAAGTTTGAAAACGGGTCAAATTTGACCCGAGGACAACAGGAGGGTTCATCTCAGTGATCCCATCGGTGACTACTCTGTTTATGACATTGCGGCTGTGCTTTCGAACATGCTGTCAGTGTGCTAACTGAGCACCGTTAGCCTTTTACAACAGATCCGCTTCACTTGTGAGGTGTTTCTTTAAAGGGTTCTCTGTTGATTTGTGTTTGTCGCTGTGCGGCGTGCCAGAAATGCAATGCGCCATGACGTAGTCCCCTAGTGGACACAACAACAACCGCATGCTGATAGTGGCATTGGCACTGCATACGCCTAAGTAGTGTAGTACATATTAATAATAGCCAAATTTAGGCATTACATATTTGAACATAATTTGGAATTTAAAAAATAGCAAAGATGAAGATTGACAGCTCTACTTTACTGGAAACCACCATCCACATTGTCTGATGCATGGAATCAGTTGCATGTTGTGAATCAAATGCAATACAAAGGCGTCCATAATGGTCCACGTAACCTTATTGTTAATTGGCAAGATGGTGTATTCTGGATGGTGTGTTCTGTATCATCCCTTCCTTTTGTTGACAAAAATACATTAGGAGATGAAAGGCATGGGAGTTTGGGAGAGAAAGGGAGACACTTAGACACTATATGGAGTCAGCCTCTATCCATTTGGCCCACATATTGAGAAATGTCTCGGTGACAGTGAGATTAAAGTCTGGAAATAATGTAAGTGGAGACTAGAGAGCCCATTATCTCTGTGTCCTGACCTAGCTGTCATAGATTACAGCCTTTTCATTTCTCCACTGCTGCCCTGATGGAGAGCAGGCAAATCACATATATGTGGCAAATCCACTGGAGGTCTGAAGGGCTGACTCTAGAAAGGCTGCAATAGAGCCATGCCATTCATTAATAGCATCTCTACTGACTGCCACTTCTGTCAGACTGGTGTCTGCTGATAACACACTTGGAATCTCCTGGAACTTCAAAAAGAAACAAGCCTCCAAACAGCAAGGACAATCTGAAAGAACGCTGCAACGTTTCCCAGAGTGCCTGAATTGGACCAATGGGGCCAGTACCCTAATTCAGCAGTTGCATGTGTCTGGGATATTCAATTCAATTAAATTTTATTTATAGTATCAAATATATGTACAGTATATGTGTATCTTGTTAATACACTGTATATCCCACTTTAAATGTATTCTTGAATGTATTTTATTACAAACAACATAGTTTTCCACCAATGTTGAAACCAAACCTAGCAACCTGGGACTAAATCAGTTCGTTTCAATGGAATTGCCATTGAGTTGGAGTGTGTGTGTGGTGAGCAGTGGTGGGTAAGTTATTTCCAAAGTTACTCTGACCACGGGAACAGTGACGGGACAGCTTGCTTCAACGCAGCGTAATAACTCCTGAAAATAATATCCATCTCACAAAAGTATCCGTCTCTGCAGTCATCTCAACCATCGAAAACAGCAACAGGAAATAACACTCAAGGACTTTTTTTTCTCTGCCGAAAAATGTTTCGTGGTGTTGGTGAATTCTTAATTAAGGATTAGAATGCGTAACTCGCGTTACTGAGATTGTAACGGGTTGAATATTACCGACATTTAGTTAGCAATGCATTATATTACTGCATTACGGCAAAAAGGAATACATTACTGTAATTGCGTTACTTTTGCAACACGTTACTCCCAACACTGGTGGTGAGGGAAGTTTGTGTTAAAGATCCAGTGTGTAACATGTTTAGTTGTTCATTATCAAAATCTGTGTTGCCCGTTCACCAACTTGTCCTTTTTCATGAATATTTACCTCCACCATCAATTCCAAGTATTCCTTTTGCCTTGAAATTTTACATTTTCATTTGCATGAACTGGGGTAGACGCTCCATATTCATGCTCCATCTTGAAATACGGTAGCCGGTAAGGGACATACAGGACATACTGCTCCGCCTTTCACGTTTTCGCTGTCACATGATAAACTCACAGGTGCTGCTAATGCTGCTAATGGGTATCGTTTTTTTTTTTTTTAACCTTTTATTTATTCAGGGGAGGTTCACTGAGAGGCAGCCCCTCTTTTGCAGGAACGCCCTGATCACATTCACACAGTTCCACATTCATACCTGGAAGCTGCCCAGTACAACCACAGTCTGATCTGCTGGACACTGAGCAGCTCCACTGGAGCTGTTGGGGTTAAGGGCCTTGCTCAAGGGCACCTCAGTGGTGGTAATGAGGGAGGGACAAGTGCTGTTCTTTCACTTTCCCCACCCAGATTTTTTATCCTGTTGGTCTGGGGATTGAACCGACGACCTCCCGGTCACAAGCTCGCTTCTCTAACCTTTAGGCCACCACTGCCCAAGAAGGAAACATGGAGGACCACACGTATTCAAAATCCAAATGTCAGGAGCAGGAGTCACCCACTCTCATCCCTGCTTCCTACTGGCTTTACACTTAATAACACACCTTAGATTGGAAGGAACTTATGTGGCCTTCTACTGTACAAGAAGCGTCACTCTCTAACACACTGTCTGTCACTTCAACCAGCACCAGACATTAGCTGTTTGGCCAGTTTTACACTAATTCTAAGCAGGTTTTGAGTATGATGAAATTGTTCTCAATGGAAGAGTAACACTATTATACTCAAAAAAGTCAGAATGTATAGTAAAAAAGTGTGCTCTTGGTGTAAACGTTCTGTCACACAATGCAACGTACAAAGGAAATGAAGGAATTATAATAGGAGTACTAAATAAATTGAGGATGGTGGTGAGAGCAGCTTAAGAATTTTTGAAAACAAAAAAGGAAGTATTACATATTTAAAGCAGCTATCATTTTTTGATTTTTATAATAAAGTATGAAATGACAATGTGAAAGCAATTCGTAAAAGGCTCTGTCACGGTGAAGAAACCTCCATAAAATGATCACCTCGGCTTCACAGAGCTCTATAGTGATTGTTTTGTTTTGGTTCACTCTAACGGCTCTCATAACGTCATATTCGGCCACTGCAGGCAGCTGTTTTCTTTCAATCTATTGATTTTTCAGTTCATACAGGTTACGCACCCAATGTTACACCTAAAAAAAGAATGGTACATTACACAGATACTGGACTCAGACAACAGTTTAAGTGGGATTTATGCTTCTGTGGAGGCCCCACGCAGAGCTTTCGCCGCAGCCTACGTAAGCGGACTGAGGTTTTATGCTTGTGTGTTGGTGTCTGCGTCGATCTATTTGAGAATAGCAGGGCCTGGCACGTGTGCGCGCGTAGGGAGTGTGTGCAGAGCAAGTGAGAGTGACGGGGATTAGCTTTGGAGCGAGTGCCGACACATCTCTTATGCCGCTTTTCAATCACATGGTACCTGCTCGACTCGCCTCGACTCTACTCGCCTTTTTTGGTTTTCTATTACGAAAAAAAGTCCCTGGTACCTGCTAACAGGTACTTTTTATAGTACCACCTCAGTCGAGGTTCCAAGCGAGCTGAGGCGATACCAGAAAGGGGATGTGAAAGCGTCAGACAGGGGTGTCCTGAGCAACCAGCGGTGTTTTTTTTTTAAACATAATGTGTCTTGTGGCTGTGGTGCTGAGGCGGTACTAAAATCTGCAATGGAAAATGGACACAGTGCGTCGAGTCGAGCAGGTACCATGTAATGGAAAAACGCCAATAGTGAGAGAAACAAAGTGTCTCCCCTGAGCTTTCTGACCTCGGTCGAGAATCTGTAGCAAGAAAAGTTCACCCTCTCCTTGAGTTCATGTTGATTACTGAGAAGGAGAACCCGGAAAAGAGTCGGGGGAAATGCAACGCTACCAAGCCACGGGCCGAGCGGACCAATCACAGCTGGTGTCGCCCCGACGTGTAGCTACGTTTTTTAAGAGATGCACATCAGGCTACAAAGTAGGGTCTGTATCTCCACGTACCTACATACTGTACGTACCCACAGCGTTGATTTAACGCAGAAGCATAAATCGGCCTTTACCACGCAAACAATCAGACGAAAGAAAAGAAGAGATTAAAAAAAAAGAACCCAACCCACAGTGCCCAGATACTCCCCCAGACCACGAACAACAGAGTGAGGGAGACCCACCAGCTCAGGCAGGAGCCCAAGAGTTTGAGACGGCGGTTCAAGGAGGCCAGGGGGGGGGCTCTCACGCAGCATCCTCTGCAGGAAGCTCGAGACCTTGAAGAGAGTTGAGTGGCAGTGACCCTTTATAGAGCACCCATGTGGGTTTACAAAACAGCTGCTAGAGCAGATGTGCCACAGCCAGCGCACCTGCTCCTAAGCTTAGATTGGCTCTGACCTTAGAGACACTATCAGTGATGAATCCAGGGAGCAAGATCTGGGCCGCTGTGGGTATTTGATTGATTCACCTGCAGAAAGGAGGTCCAGGAAGCAAGAGCAAGATCTCCCTCAGGACCAAGGAGGTACCTTATATAAAGGTATACAAAACCTCCCAATGTTACTCCACTGGCGCTGGAGGCTCCTGATGGTGATCTGGAGGAGAGGCGAGGTAGCTAAGGAAGAGTCTAAGAACATTGATCAATTACATTATATTTTATTTATAGTGTCAAATCCCAACAGGAGTTATCTCAGGACACTTTACACATAAAGTAGGTTTAGACCATATTGTATAACAGGGGTCTTCAATGTTTTTTAGGCCAAGGACCCCTCAGTTGAAAAAGAGATGGAGCAGGGACCCTTTACTACATACTATACCTATTGTATAAAATATGAGAATAAAATATAAATTTCATATTAAACTAGGCCTAACGTGTAGGGCGGCCTGTAGGGCTTGAGATCTATTTTCAGATTCAAAATTGCTTTATTCACCAAACGTACAATGTACACATGAATTTGACTTGGTGATCAGTGTAGTAAAAAGTTAAATACAGAATTACGTTGCACACCCTCAGTTAAAATTTAAATAAATGCAACATGCAGGGTGGTAGGTCATAGTCACGGACTGTGTGGGCGTCTACATGCGCAACCTTCTATTTTAGTTCACGTATGTGGCACGTACAAAAGGGTGGAGGTGAATATAGATCAGCGGTGATTATTGAATACTCTCACCAGTCCCATCACTGGTCTCAGCTCTGAAACAGCTGTACCAATCAGTTAAAAGGACAGCTCAGCAAACCGAAGGTTTTACCTCAGGCAATGTCTGGTTGGTTCCAAACATCATGACAAACACACACATCAACACAACATCTACATCTACATTTTAATTTTTTAATTTTACTTTAATTGTGATGTTTTGTGAGTAAAATCTGAATCTGCAAGGTGTCTGACCGTGACCTGGGTATGTGAAGAGACCGTGTCATGGTGTGTGTTGCCCAGGACCCGAGGAAGTGCAGGGTTTATGGTGCATTCTTTTTGTCTTGTAATCGCGACTAGTAGCTCGAGTGTGACGTCACATCCATGTCGAAAAACGAATAACTGCGGGTTTGTTGCGTTCTTTTTGTCACACAATACTACGAGTCGGAGAAAAGATGGATTTTTGTAACATTTTTAGTAACATTTAGGATTCTATTCACCCAGTTATTGACATATTACACACATATTTCACAGTTTGATACATGAAAATTACGTTTTGATTAACATTAACGTTAGGCTACTGCTCTGCTTTCTGCTCAAGACTCGGCTTAAAGCCATTGTTGTCATATAGCAACCGAGCGTCTTTAGCCAATTTCAGCTGCACAAGCTACAAAATAACTAATTAGACGGTATTTAACTCCTAATAAGACTGTAGAGACATGTCTATAGGTAGCAGTATACAGCACTATGTTTAACTCCTAATAAGACTGTAGAGACATGCCTATAGGTAGCAGTATACAGCACTATGTTTAACTCCTAATAAGACTGTAGAGACATGCCTATAGGTAGCAGTATACAGCACTATGTTTAACTCCTAATAAGACTGTAGAGACATGTCTATAGGTAGCAGTATACAGCACTATGTTTAACTCCTAATAAGACTGTAGAGACATGCCTATAGGTAGCAGTATACAGCACTATGTTTAACTCCTAATAAGACTGTAGAGACATGTCTATAGGTAGCAGTATACAGCACTATGTTTAACTCCTAATAAGACTGTAGAGACATGCCTATAGGTAGCAGTATACAGCACTATGTTTAACTCCTAATAAGACTGTAGAGACTTGCCTATAGGTAGCAGTATACAGCACTATGTTTAACTCCTAATAAGACTGTAGAGACATGCCTATAGGTAGCAGTATACAGCACTATGTTTAACTCCTAATAAGACTGTAGAGACATGCCTATAGGTAGCAGTATACAGCACTATGTTTAACTCCTAATAAGACTGTAGAGACATGCCTATAGGTAGCAGTATACAGCACTATGTGTACCACTTCTTCATTTGGTTACAACAAAGACAAAAGTGCTTAAAATTGTAGAAAACCACAATGTTTACTACGTGTGATGCACGACGTAGCCATCTTTGAAAGTGAACTCGGGGTCCTCTGAGTTCAGATGACTTGACGAGTCGTATATACGACCTCAGTGGCGCCCTTTTTGCAACTTCCAGTTCGTAACTCCGGAAAACAACTCGTAAATCGACTTTGGTGGACAAAAAGAACGCACCATTAGTGTGGAGCAGCAAAACGGGCATGATTTGAACGGGCGCCGCACTAGTACAAATAGAAGTGGCGTTCCCACCGGAGCCCGATCCTGTCTGAGCAGCACATTTTTTACAATAAAAATGACTAAGTTATACAGAGGTACACATTACTATTCTGTTTTACGCTCTTCAGACATTGGTCTAAACTCTGTAAAAATGGAGTACACTTCATGATTAATTCTTTTGTTTTATCCTTAAAGGTGCCCTGCCACACATATTTCATGACTTTGTGGCAATGTCTGAAGTTCTACCATGGACTAACATTTTTCGTGGAAAAAATGCCTTGGTTACCTTGTTTCAAGCCATTTTAGCGTGGTATAGAAAGCCTACAGGAAGACTCAGCTCGATTTGTGCCAGTTCTCATTAATATTCAACAAGCTAAGCTGTGTGAATCTGATTGGCTAACAGCTAGCCAATGAGAGCCTGACTGTTAGAATCCTTTACCCAGCCCAACTGGGCAAGCTCATGAATAGTAATGAGCTCAGGCAGTATGATGTCAGACTGACCAGCTTTGGTCTGATTTCTCTGCTTATTTCTGTTCAGTGGCTAGAGATGACAGAGGAGTTAGCAGTTCATTTTCATATTCACCACATAACACAAACACATATTTCAAAAAATACAAGTAAAAACGGTTTTGTATGGCAGGGCACCTTTAAGCTCTAACCCAAAATATATTTTCTTTTGATGTATGCTGTATCAAACTCAATCACACACACATACTGAAAAGTTGATAACATTGGAAAAAGGAGTAACTTTATTAAAACGTCGAGCCACTGAAAGAGGCAAAAACAACACTGATCAGATAAACATAAAAATACTTCTATATATCCCTCTCCAAAAGAGGATGTAATTGAAATGAGTCTATTGACGACTTCACAGAGAGCATTACATCTGTTATCTACAGTCTGTCAGCGGGGGACGTTAGAAGAAGTCTGCTGCTGTGGGGCGTCCTTTAGGAGTGCTCTTTGGAGTATTGGAGCTGGTCTTCCTGTTGGCCTTGGGGGTCTTTCTGGCAGAGAGTGGTGTGGGCGGAGACTTTAAGACCCCAAACTTGGGTTTCTGCTTTGGGTCAAAGGGCACTCGTGATGACCCGTCCGGACTCAGCAGAAGGCTGCGATCGGTCTTCCTAAACTCTGCACCACGACAAGATAAACAGTACAGGCAACACGGTTACCAAGACATTCACTGGATTTATAACGTTATTATCTGACAGAACCACAAACTCCAGCTAAAATACTACTAAGATGAGGATTTAAAGGTCATTCTTGACTTTGGAAACAGTGGTTGAGAATACGATCTCTTTTATAGCATGCATACAGTGTGTGTTCCCATGGTTACTCTGTGAGTAACAATCACTTCAAGATGCCATAATTATCACAGTTGTACTCATTGGATAGAGGCTGAGGTTTTGAATAGGGCTGCAACTAAAGGTTATCTTGATTCTCAATTTCCTTTCAATTAACTAATTATTCTCTTGGTTGAATTTTTTATTTTATTTATTTTAATAAAAAAAAAAAAAAAAAAGAAAGAAATGGAAAATGCCCATCACAATATCCAGAGCCCAAAGTGAGGTCTTCAAATGCATCGAACGTTTTGTTCGGGGATTTTATTTTTAATTTTTTTTTTTAAACAAAATTACTTAAGACAAATCCAGCAAAAAATGAACCTAGGGGTTAATAACGTGTGTACCGAGTCGACTGTTCTTTCGGATACGTTTTCATGCTAATTGGCACGCATGTCTGCCACTGCTTGGAATTAAATTAAAACCAATTAAACAAGCAAAGATTTTATTTTACTTTTCATGCTACGTTATTTTCTTAAACTTTTTTCCAAAGCTTTTCTTTTAGTCCATTGTCTACGCGTTTAGTGTCCATCACTGGGGACAGTTAGTGATCCTTCACAGCAGCCACGGCCATTTAACTTTACAGTGGGATTAAATGAGTTATTATTAGAGGCTGCCGTTGAGTTTGTACTCTGTGGATTTGTATTCCATCAACGTGTCTGTTTCTCCGTTATTCACATTTGACTTTGTCGTGCTGTAGTGTTTCCCAAATCAAGGGAGTTACTCATGACAACAAAATGAAGTCTATCCAAAGAGCCATTTTCCCTAACTTCCACATCCTGCAACATGAACTGGAGACAGGCTGTACAGTCTGCTCTGAACACTTCTGGAATGTTTTGACTTAAAAAGTGATCCAATTTTATTTTTTTATTTACATTGAATACAGCTTTAATATTGATTATAAATATCAAATTGCATCCAATTTCTTACCAGCTGTCTTATTATTCTTGAGACCGAAGGTCACCTTCTTGGATTCTGATTTGGGAGTTTGACTCTTCTGTGGAATAAAAACATAGAAAACGTTTTTACCATCAGAGAACGACGCAATGAAGAGAGAGAGAATCTGAAAGGACTAAATCTACCACTCAACCTGACCACAGGCAGGGGCTGGAGACTTTGCAGATAAAAGACTGTGGAGAATGCTACAATACAATGCTACAAACTTATTGTACCTCTTAGTTCTTTGTAGCTTCTACACTTGTATTCCGTCAAAACATAACTAAAGATTCTGTAAAAACAAAAGTACTCCAGTTTTGATGAACGAGGAGCATATTTTCATATATAGACTACTGTGTTTTAGATTTAGCTTTCCATTCGCAGCGTCCGATTCGGCAGTTAAGGGTAAAGTTAAGGGAAACATAACTTGAATTTGTGATCCTCCATTTTTTTGCATTACCCCTTACTGTTCTCTACTTCAGCATCAGTAAGTCTGTTATTGACCTTGGGGTCTGTTGACCAAGCATTAATCTGAATTTTCTAACACCTGGCTTGACCTAGTCGCCTCCTCAGCCTGGCCAACGTGAAACGCACAAAGCCAGCATGCGCCGACTAGACTAGGTCAAGCCTCGCCTTTTCGGTTAGCCTGGATTCCTGCATTCTGCTTTTGGGAAATATCCCTCCATGACACCTTATCACACCATTTTGTGTTTGTAAACTGCCAAATAATCCAAATGAGCCATTCGCTCAATATAGCCTCAGCAAGGAATGCTTTTTATTAGTTACATTTTCACAAAAAGAATAAAAAAGGTTTAAAAATCTGAAACCATTTTAAAAGAAACTTTAGCAAATCTGGGATTATGTACTCCTGATTTGTCAAATTTAGGTATACTGTTTTTTTGACCTGGACCAGGTCCAGTAATAATACATGTATTTGTATAGCACTTTTAAAGAGTACTCAAAGGCATTCCATATAAAAAACAAAACAAAAACAGTACAATCAGTAAAAGTATACTTAATACAAATACAGCTATGACAAATAAATAATCACAGATTAAAAGCAGGTTTAAATAGGTGGGTCCTGCAGGAGAAAGTCTGAGGTGTTCGGGGAAAGAGTTCGAGAGAGAGAGAGGGGGCAGCGATGGAGAAGGCCTTGTCTCCCCATGTCACGGTGCTTGGACTGGGTGAGAGGGGTGAGGTGTTTGTCGTCAGTGCACCTGAGGTTATGGGTAGGGGCATGTCGGGGCAGGAGGTCAGTGAGGTAGGAGGGGGCGAGGTTGTGGAGGGCTTTGCAGGTGATGAGAATTCTGAACTGGATTCGAACTGGATTCGCCAGTGGAGGTTTTAAAGAACTAACGGGGGATTTGATCTCTGGTTGGGGGGTGGGTGAGCAGAAGGGCAGGAGGCGGAGTTTCGGCTGTATTGTAGTTTGTCGAGGTTTTTGGTAGATGTGTAGTACCTATACTGTACAGGATGCTGTTGCAGTAATCCAGTCTTGAGGTGATGAAAGCATGGATAAACGTTTCAGCGGCTGAGGAGATGGAGGGGCGAAGATGGGTAATAGGTTTGAGATTGAAGAAAGAAGTTTTTGTAATATGGTTAATGTGGCGTTCAAAGAGACCTTAATCAAAGATTACACAAGGTTAAAGTTGTCTGTGGAAGCAGGAACAGTGGAGCCATCGATGCAGAGGGAGAAGTTATGGCAGAATCTGTTGAGGGATTTGGGGCTTAGGGTTTCAGATTTGTCACTGTTGAGTTTGAGGAAGTTAGCTCGCATCCAGGTTTTTATATTCGCGAGGCAGTTTGTAAGGGTGGAGCGAGCGGCGGCAGTAATGGATTTGGTGGAGATGTAGAGCTGGGTGTAGTCGGCATAAACGTGGAAAGGGAGGCCATGTTGGCGTGTGATGTGACCAAGGGGAAGCATGTAGAGGACGAAGAGGAGGGGACCGAGCACTAAACCTTGGGGGACACCTTGAGAGACTGGGGCTGGATGTATTGATACTAATGAACTTGTGGTGGTCAGAAAGGTAGGATTTAAAACAGGAGAGGGCAGTGCCAGTGATATTGAGGGAGAAGTCAAGGCGGGGGGAGGACAATGGAGTGATTGATGATGTTGAAGGAAGCACTGAGGTAGAGTAGGATTAGGATGTTGAGAGTGGGCGTAGTGTTGGGATCTAAAATAAATCGGATTGAAATGTTTCGTAGAGTTGGTTGGAGTCCACGTGGGTTTTGAGTTGGGAGGTGACGGTGCATTGCGGAATTGTGGACAGAAAGAGGAGATTGGAGATGGGTCTGTAGTTGTTGGGGCTGTGGTCTACATGTGAAAAAAAAAATCTCTGAAATCTCCCCTTTTCAAAAACAGGATAAAGCTTTCAGAAATCTTAAAGTTTCAGATTCAATAACTAGCTTTATTGCTTAACCTAAAATGTCACACTTACACTAACAGGCGCAAAAAAATCGGTGGGATGATCCCCCCCCCCCCAGTTTCCCTTTAACTGCCGAATCGGAAGTGCAAATCGGAAGCTAACTTAACAGTGACCCAAGTATCAGCAACATAAGCTACACTGAGAAGCGTTTTCATGTAAAGAAAATGTGTATACCTTTTAAGCCTGACAAACGTGTTGAATGCATTTCGTTTCTCACTAAAAAATGTCAAGGGTCAACTTCTAGCTCACCAGGTGCTACGTGTCATCCCCCATCTACCCCCTTCCTGTACTATTAAATACAAATGCATAAAAAACCCAATAACGATTTTAAAAAAAACAAGAAAAAAAAAACACATCAACAATAGATCAAATGACTATGTAATATGAGGGGGGTGCTCATTTCCATGCAGCAGGAGTATTGTACCCTACCTGCTCAGCACCAAACAGCAGACAAAGGTAGCAGCTAGCTGGTGAACATAGTGGAGCCTTAAGTATCCAGATTACACATTTGTGTGAACTCTTTGATGCTTAGTTCTGACTGTTGTTCACTTTTACCTTCTTGCTGGACAGCGGGGTGCTGGGGCTCCCCTTGGTTTTGCAAAAGAGTGGTGTCGGGACTGTAGTATTGCTCTGAAAGGTGATGAAAGCAGAAGCGGAGGTAGTCTTCGGCTTCTTTTGTGACTTTTTAGTGCGCAGAGGTGTGGCTGCATCCTGAAAACGGAAAAGGATTCAAAGTTAACGAAGTTTCGGTGTTATCAGATAGTCACAGGCAATTCAGTCTCATCTCCTCTGAACCATTTAACCTCATTAAACACTCACCCTGCCTGGTTTTAACTTCTTGGCAACAGTTTCTTCTTCTGCGAGGCCTTTGATTGCTGTAGCCTCCTGGGCAGCCGCCTCCAGCTCATCGGCCTCGTACTCAAACACCACAGGGATCTTCCTCTTCTTCTTCTTGACCACTTTCCCAGAGGAAGAGACCATTTCATCCGACGGGAGCTCTGCATCAACACTGCCAACCGCCGGCGACTGGGTGTGATCTTTCTCGTCCACTTGGGCTTCCGCCATCATCTTCTTCTTCTTCTTCTTCTTTTTTTGCTGGCGTTGTCATGCTGACCTCACACGGCAGTTCCTCAGTATCCACCGCCGCGGCTGAAGTCTCAGATTGTTTTTGATCCTTTTTTGTTTTCTTCTTCAGTGGGGTTACGGTGCTTTCATCTGCAGCAGGTAAAGCTTCAAGGCCTGCATCCACCTGCTTGCCTTTTTTCTTGGTCTTCTTTTTAAGTGGCACTGACGTGATTTCGGCGTCCGTGTGCTTTCCCTCTACCTCGAACTGGGCCTCGGCCTCAACCTGTGGAGCTACATCAGCCTCCAGGCTCTTTTTCTTACTCTTCTTGTTGCATGTGGCCGTAGAATCTGATTGCTTCTCGAGTCCGGTGCTTGGGCCATCTCCCTCTGGACCCTCACAACGTATTGATGGGAAATCTACTTCTGTGCCGACGCCATTGACTGGTGCTTCGACCTCGACCTCCGTGAGATTCTTCTCTGCCTTCAGGTTCTTCTTTTTCTTCTTGGCGGGGGTTGGCGCATCGATGTCCGGTGCATTCTTTGCAGCTGACTCCTCGCTACTTACTGGTATGATCTCTGCTTCTGTGTCGAGCTGCGATTTGGCCACAATCTCGTCCGTTTGGGACTTAGCCTTCAGGCCCACCTTCTTTTTCTTCTTCCCAGAGACTGTAGCGTCAGCATTAGAGGGTGTCTCCGGCTCTGTTGGGACAGCGGGCTGCTGCTCTTCTGCTGCTGCAGGTTTGAGCTCAGAAGTCTCCCTCTTTTTCTTGTTCTTTGAGAACTGTTCCGATTGGTCCTTGTTGTCAGTCGTGCAGGGAGCGGGTGGGCTAGTTTCTTCTGTGACTGTGACTGTAGGCGGTTTCTTTACTTCAGAGACGAGCAGAGTTTCCCTCTGGCCCTCGGGAGTAGCTGCCTCTGTCACTTCTACAGATGAGACGGAGCTTTGCTTTGTCGGCGCTTCCTTTTCTAAATCTTCCGTTTGTGAACACTCTGCACCTCCTTCTGTCTCTTTAATTTGAGCTTGAGCCTGTTCAGACCTCTCTGCATTTCCCTCACCACCTGCACTTCCACTCTGCACTGCCTTCTTTTTCTTCTTCCTCTTCCTCCTCTTCTTTTTAGTTTCATTATTTGCAGTTAGGTCAGCTGGTTCCTTGTCATCTTTCACCGGCTCCTCGTTTTGCTTGTTGAGTGTGGATGCCTCCTTTTTCTTCCCTGAAGTAGCAGAGAGACATGATTAAATGGAGAGCAAGGAGACAAAATAGTTAAATTTCTTCATTTAAAAAAAAAAATAAAAATAGAGATTAACTGATTGACCGGCTGGTCAGTCTGACATATGCCGATTTTATGCCGGTCAAATGCTGTAAATAAATAACACTGTAAAGGCTACCATACACAATGCATAGGAATTATATATACATACATAGTTACAGGTAGCACTGTGTTCTAGAGGCCAGTTTTATCCGAGGAGGTAGAATTGTCATTTCTCCTTGTGATAACTCTAGTTGGTCAAAACCAAAGCAAGCATCCCTCTTTAAGTGATGCTAAAATGTCCCAGTAGTGTTCCCTCCGACTCAAGAGCCCTACACAGAAACAGAATGCCGGCCCATATGCGGGCCCAGGCAATACTCTCAGCAATTGTCACACAATCCAGTCGCTCAGCCACGTCTTACTCAAGACAGATGCAACTCACCGGATGTCTTATGTAATTTTGCAATTTTTAAGTTTTTGATATTAATAATGGCAAAAGCATGTCAACCTGTAAGTCTGAGCTGGAAAAGTTTTTACAGTGTCCAATTACAGGTGTTCTTAAGGTCTGGTGTTGTGCAGTTTCCGGCACATGGAAAACATCTGAGCCAATCAGAGCCTTGCAAGCGGAATAAAGTCTGGAAAAGTCATCTTCCGGTGCCACAGTTGGAGACCACGGTCGAGGCTGATGCAGCTTTATGGCTTGTTGTAAGTGGTCCACTTACTAAAATAACTCTGTCCGCCTCCACTCAAAACCTGTGTTTTGCTTTTTGCTACTTTACTGTGCGGAGTTTGGTAAAAAGATTGTAAAATGTTCCTCTGCACTCACCCTCAATCAGTTTAACAAGCAGGAGTCATGGCATCAAAGCTAGCTTTGAAGCCAATGATGGTTTAATATGGAACTCACACAAGTCGTGCAAAAATTACAAATAATTACTATGATCTTAATATAAAAGTATACCACAGTGTTTCCTTTAGGATTTTTTTAGCAGTGGGGGCAGGTCTGTCCGCTGACGGGGCTCGGAGTGGCGCCGCACTTCCGCGGTGAGAGTCCCTGCATGTTGGCCAAAGCACTGAGAGCTTTGTAAGTGTACAGACAGTTGATTTGGGGGATATCGCGGCTGGTCGAGCAATGAGCCTTGTGCTTGAGCTATGTTGCTGGTTGCGTGCCGTTCGTGGCCGTTTTCCCGGGTTGGCACCCGCCTGTGTGCATGGCCGGTGCCGTCTTTCTAAGCAATCTTTTTAGTGAACTGTCTCTGGGCTCTTACAACCGCACATGCGTCTGCCCTGTTTCTGGTGCCGTGGCGACAGAGGTTTGGCCGTGGCGGGCCACCACTGCAGGGTCAGCATAGAGGAAACACTGTACCATATTCATTACAGTTTCTACACCAGATGCTTAATATTAGTGTTTCTGTGGTGTGTAAGTGTTTGAGCATTAGGGTTAGGTACCGAAATCTGTACTTTTTTGGGGTACCGGCCGAATTACATCGATACTACCAAGGACCGATTCACGTTAAATCAAAACGGTGCCAAATTTCGGTACCTGAGAGCGCCAAAGTCTGAGCTGCGATCTGTCCGTGCAGAGCTGCGGTGCGGACGGAGCGGAACTACGTCGACTCAGCAGTTTGTTAAAGTCACAGTGAGTCAGTTAAGCGGTTGCAGTGTTCTCTAAGCCCTGTGACAGGCTGGAGGTTGTAAGGTAAGGGAACTATATAGCACATTTCAGCAACAAGGCAATTCAAAGTGCTTTACATAAAACATTAAAGAGCAATTACAAAGAGATCGAAAATAAAACCGGCTAAAATAGAAGAAAATACAAGAATAAAAGTTCCAGTACAGTGTGAGAAATTAATAATTATTGGATTCAATGGGTTGTAGGGACCGGTTTGGGCGGGGGGAGAGGGAGGGGTTTTATTTGTGAGGAGTGTACTGGAACCGAATTTCAGGTACCGGAAAAAATGTCAACGGTACCCAATCCTAGCGAGCATGTGTGGAATGATTATGTAACCTTAGGAGATGCACAACAAATGTAGTTATACAATGTGCAATGACAATAAAGGCATTTTATTATTACTGTAATGTAAGAGTGATGTGTGCTTTCCCATATATGTATCATTCACCTTTCGACAAATCCCTTCCAAATTCACCACTCATCAGGAATAAGGGCGCCCAAAGCTTACTTAAGTTTAGTATTGCTGAGGTTTTATTCTTCAATACACCTTACCTATGATTGGGAGGAATATATTATTCACTTGCGCAGTTGCTGCCCAGTGCACAGGTAGAGCAGCTGCCCCGCACAGCAGACGACTCATGTTTTTATTGCTTTGTTCATCGTCTGTAATGTTTGATGTGAATTGCCTGCCTCTAACAAACGTTCCGGCTGCTTTTCGTCTTCACTGACAATGACATAGGCTGGAAGATTGCATCACTCATGCAGCACGCGGTCACGGAAGGCTTGTATCATGTGGACGCGCCGACAGTTTTGTTGTCAGGGCGTCCACATGATACAAGCCTTAATCTTAATTAGCTTCGTAGCAGCTCATTTGTCAAATATCAACAAGTTACGCACTAAAGCTGTAAACTGCTCTTTTCAGATTTCCGGCCTCCATAAATTCCACAGCAGATTTAAAAATATTGCATTGGCAGGAGGTAAATGTGCAAACATGAGATACCTTTACTTTTCTTCACCGCTGGCACGCCCTCATCCTCCTCCTCATCCATGCGACGTCCTCGTCTCTTCATCCTCTTCCTGCTGCCGAACATTTCATCATCCTCATCCGTGGAGACCTCCTCTGGATACTCATCCTGAGGAAAGATGCCTGAGGGGAGTCAAGGCAGAGACGGAGTGAGACAAGACAAGGCCAAAGAACAAGAACAAGAATATCAAACTAAGTGTGAGGACAGGTGAGATCATCAGCCCCTACCTTCGTTGAGGTCCCGCAGACTGCATTTCAACACACAGCAAGGTGAGACAAGAAGAAGAAAAACTCATTAGTTTGGATTTCAGCAGAGATCGTCATGGTGCAGGATAAATACCACAGGATGCTAAGATTTAAACCACAAGCAAAGGCCCATTCATGGTTGAACCAGCACAGCAGCTGATAGGGTTACACAGCCTTCAGGTGCATTAAAAATATTTTTTAAAAAAATCAGGCGTTGGTGGGGGGAAAAAACGCCAGTCCGCAGAACTATTTGAATGTGGACAGTGTTGAGGTTGTGTCGGTCGGGACCACAGGGGATGTCGGGGGGGGGGGAAGCACAGCGGCCCTGTGGCGAATGGTTGAAATGGAACTTTCGAAGAAACGCAACCGAAAGTCACGCTGCTGTGGCCAATCACGTCACCTACTGCCGATCAGACAAAACATAATTTAAGTGACACTCCCAGACCGAATCACAAACCGTATTGCCGCAACGCCTGATTTGGTGTGAATGCAGCCTTACATGCCGCTGTGCTCTTTGAATGCTGATTGGCTGGTGGGCAGCAGACCTCTTAAAGTTAAAAGAGCAGCAATCACTTCAGTCAGGCGCTGTGATTAATCCTTTGGCAGCTCTGATAACTCAGATTACTTCCAGCTCTATCATTACTACCTTCATAAAAGTAAGAGCACTGACTGAAACATTTGATGCAGAATTTATTTTACTTGTGGCCAGGTTAGCTCAGTTGGTAGAGCAGGCGCACATATATTTTTCAGATTATTGTAATTCCCTTTTTACTTGTTTTAACAAATTCTCTCTGAGCCGTCTCCAATTGGTGCAAAATGCAGCAGCAAGGCTTTTAACAGGAACAAACAGAAGGGCACACATTACCCCGATTTTATTTACTCTCCACTGGCTTCCTGTAAAATACAGAATTGATTTCAAAATTTTAGTTTTAACGTTTAAAGCCCTACATGGACAGACGCCTCAATATATCGGAGACATGTTGACCCCTCACTATTCTTTCTGCACTCTTCGTTCCTCGGGTCAAAATCTCCTAATGGTTCCTAAAACCCGCCTTAAAACTCGGGGAGACCGCTCTTTTCAGGCAGTTGCTCCCAAATTGTGGAACGCCCTGCCCTTGTCGCTGCGTGTGGCCGATTCTATTGTATCTTTTAAAAAACAGCTGAAGACACTACTATTCAGACAAGCTTTCAGTTGACTGTGCTATCATTTTTATGTTTTGTATGATATTTTTCAAATTGTTATATTCGTTGCTTGTGAAGCACTTTGTGATTTTATCTGTGATAGGTGCTATATAAATAAAGCTTACTTACTTACTATATAGAGGTTTACTCCTCGACGCAGCGGCCGCGGGGGTTTGACTCCCTTTGCTGCATGTCATTCCCCCTCTCTCTCCCCTTTCATGTCTTCAGCTGTCTTGTGGAATTAAAGGTCTAAAATGCCCCCATAAATATGTATGTATGTATGTGTGTATGTATGTATGTATGTACGTATGTACACTCCGACTTGCAGTCCTTTGCTGCATGTCATTCACCCCTTTCATGTCTAAGCTGTCCTATACAAATAAAGGCCTAAAATGCCCAAAATAAATCACCTTCAAAATGCAGAAATCCGCTGAAGCACAGCGAGTACAATCTTATGGTTCCCAATACAAAAGTAAGACCCAAGCTGTAATGGTGCTGTGTAGCTTGACACTTGCTATTGTCTTTTTATTAGTTTTCAATGGCTATTTAACATACACACACACGGGCATTTTAGGCCTTTAATTCCACAGGACAGATGAAGACATGGAAGGGGAGAGAGAGGGGGGGGATGACATGCAGCAAGGGGCCGCAGGTCGGAGTCAAACCCACGCCCGCTGCGTCGAGGAGTAAACCTCTATATATGTGCGCCTGCTCTACCAACTGAGCTAACCTGGCCACACGTAAAATAAATTCTGCATCAAATGTTTCAGTCAGTGCTCTTACTTTTATGAAGGTAGTAATGATAGAGCTGGAAGTAATCTGAGTTATCAGAGCTGCCAAAGGATTAATCACAGCGCCTGACTGAAGTGATTGCTGCTCTTTTACAGACAGACAGACAGACAGACACACACACACACGTTAGAGCATCTACTCACACTCTGATGATTTTGTAGAGTCTCTGTCTGTTCTGGCTGGGGGTGCTGCTCCGACTGGCTAACTCAAACAGCTTGTCTGCCAGGGCCGCGTAGTCAAACTGCAAAGGACCCAAACACACCTTATTAGAAACCAAACCAATCCATTACCATTCCAAATTTACTCATCACACTGATGGGTAAAAATTAGGGGTGACCCCGAATAGTCGAAGATTCGATGCATTGATATGCAGAGCCTGATTCGACCACCAATCTCACAGTCGGATCTTCGCGGGTGTTATTATGAAACGAGGATCATACCATTTTGGGGGTGCTCAATGTCTAATTTCACACAGAACTACTGGTTTTGTACGGTTATATTAAGTTATATACAGCCTTTAATTATGATAATGCTGTAAAAAAAAAACGTGAAAACAAAGAAAGAAAAGTTCAATAAATATTTTTTACGTGTGTGTGTAAATCCAACCACAGACAGATTTAAGTTTCACTTTCCCTGATCTGCGACAGACGAGGAGCATCAGACGAGGAGATTAACAATGTCTGGAAAAAGAAAATCTAAAGTGTGGGTGCACTTTCAAATGGTAAAAGATTATCCAAAAAAAGTAAAATGCAAGTTGTGCCAACAGCTCATGTCCTACCACTCGTCAGCAACAAACATGGCTTTCCACTTAAAACGGGTAAGTTTATTACCAAGAAAGACGTTTCACTTTTTCATATATAATGGCGCTTTTAATTTACGAATAGCAATATCATATGTTGGGACTTAAAATATGTTAGTCCTTTTTCTAGATCCACCCACAGTATCAGACTGACGACAGCAGTTCATCTAGTAGTAGTACCGGAGCTGCGCCAAAAAATAGAAAAGGAAAAGAGAAATCCCGGACAAAATTGCAGAGTTTATTTCGCTTCACAACGAGGCCAGTGAATGTTGTGGACGGTGAAGGGTTTAAAGAATTATTGCGCACACTTGAGCCAGGATACACAGTTCCCAAAATAGAGACGGTTATGCATGCAGCGGATGCGAAATACGCGTCCATACGCGCCTGCGGTTTACATGTTACTCTCCTGCTGACGTGCCCCTCCCAACTCACACACACACACACACACACACACACACACACACACACACACACACACACACACACACACACACACACACACACACACACACACACACACACACACACACACACACACACACACACACACACACACACACACACACACACACACACACACGATTTGACTATCAGTCGACTATAGAAAGATTTGTTAAAATTATTTCTTTTCCATTTTGCTCTGATGAAAGAAAAATGATGCTTAGAACGGTTTTGCTTCAGCTTCTTTGTTAAACCATTTGCATCCAAACTGCTGTTTTAGTATTTCTGTCTCTCATGTGTTCATCATGAAAGACAAAGAGCACAGGATGTATCTCTGAGGGCAGAGCGCATCATGTGGAGGAGATGCCGGGCCTGACCAGAGATAAGAAGAAAAGCTACTGATTGCAGGAACCGAATAACCAACTGGACTCCCAACTCCTTTTTAAAGACACTGTTGTGAACAATCTTCAGTCATTTTCTGTACTTATGCTGAAGTGCTGTAAAACTGACTCTACTTGCAAGTAAAAACAAACTTTGACAGAACTCCAGTGATTTTGTCCATTCTTTGATAAATAATGATCCTAACAAAAGTCGACTGATCCATAAAAGACAGAAAATCTGAGCCTGAGGATGACTGACACAGTAGTCAACCTTTATTCGGCTGCTACACTTTCAGATACTTACCCTCTTTGGAGAACACACAGCATTGCAAGCCATTTTCAAAAACAGCAGTTTACACATTGATTTTCTTTCCCCGGGCAGTTTGTTCAAATTATTTGTTTGCAGAGTACATTCAGTGTGATGTTTTTATAGAAGTTATGCCAAGATGGCAGCATGTCTCTCTGTTTGTGCGTGAATGAATGGGTGATATTTGTTTGTTCATGGGAAAACTGCCAACTGTTCACTTGGTGAGCTTTCGAATAATACTACTGCTGCTGCTTTAACGAAGAGTCGGTATTTGTCATTTTCGATGGTTTAATGGCGAAAATCCGTGTAGTTTAAGTCGGAACTGACATCCTCAGTGAACCGGCTCTGTAGTCCTATTGCAGTGCAGTCTGAAAACGAACGGTATTCGTATAATCCCCTTCTGAATACGTGATTACGACCATCAAGCTGGCACGGAAATTTACCTGGACCTATGGTTTGTTTCTTCGCCGTTTCTGGAGGATCTGTTTCGCGCTGACGGGTCGGTGCCTGGAGCCTGTTCACCTGCTGGAGCTCGAGTGCAGACGTGTCGCTGTTTTTGATGTGCCTGATCTCTTCATGATGAAGGAAAGTGCTTTTTTCCTAGTTCTTACTGCTGGTTTTAAGATATAGCCCGTTGTTTTAGAGGCGGCTGGTCTTGATTTTAACTCTTTTATCCGCAGCATTGCATCAACTCTGCCAGGCTTCCTGTTTACGAGTGACGGCACGCTACATCACTGGTCGCCGCGGAGAAACGGAAAACCCGTACTGGATTCAGTCGCTGACCTGGACTTCGTCATCACACTTAGACCTGTTTATTGGCTGCCAGGGTCCCACATAATATTCTGCCTTAAGGTCGTCTAGATGGTGTGACGGACATGGAGAGAAAGAAGTGATTGCTCCTGGCCTCTCTATGTTTTTATTTTTCTTTGTTCTTATGTCCTACTGGGGGCACCTACCACTGGAATGGCTACTCCGGTCCAGTGGTTCCAAGACCGTGTGATTCATACAAGGGCACGTGCGCATCTGGCTGTTCATTTAATGTCGCACCATTCCCTCTGCCCCTGTTCTTCCCCTCTGACTCTGTTGACTTGGTCTGCTTGTCCAGTACCATGTTGTTATGTGACAACTTTACCACTATCTCTGGTGTGCTACAAGACTCAAATCGTGACGTATCGTACAAGAAATCTCTTAAGCACAAATGTTTAATTGTTTTATTACTGTTGATGTCAGGGAATGTACAGCCCAACCCAGGCCCAGATACCTCTATAAGTTTTAATACCCCGGCAGATTTTAAAGAAAGATCTGGTCTTGGGTTCTTTCATTTGAATGTACGTAGTCTTGTTCCTAAAATGGACATGTTGCGCATCTGGGCGCACTCTACAGACGCTGATGTATTTGTCTTGTCTGAAACCTGGTTGAGTAAATCGGTTTCTGATAAAGTAATTAATATTAGTGGTTACAATGTTTTTAGGAGTGATCGCCCTAATAGAGGTGGAGGTGTAGCAATCTACATCAAAAATCAATACCAAGTTAATGTACTGCTGTCAAAATCAATAGTCAAACAGTTTGAATTCTTAGCCTTGGACCTCGAAGTCTCTAAATCACTTATTATAACGGTTGTTGGTTGTTACAGGACACCTTCAGCTGTCAGCAGTGCTCTGCCCTCCTTAATGCAAATCCTTTCAGATTTTAACTCTAAGGAATTAGTAGCCTTCGGAGATCTTAACTGGAACTGGTTGCAACCAGCATCTGATGATTTCAGAGCTTACTGTGACTCATTAAATCTCTTTCAGATCGTTGACAGTCCCACACGGCCAAACTTTAAAAACCCAGAAAAATCATCCATAATAGACGTGATTCTAACTAATGTTCCTCACAAGTATTCGACTGCTTCCATATTTGCAAACGACATCAGTGATCACTGTGTTGTAGCAACAGTCAGAAATACCAAAATTCCTAAAACCAAACCACGTATTATAGTCAAGCGTAACATGAAGCACTTTTCAGAACAAGAATTCTTTAATGACTTATTAAATTATGATTGGGAAAAAATTAACACCAGTACAGATGTTGAAAGTGCCTGGAGACTTTTTCATGAGGGGTTTACCAATATAATTAATAAGTATGCTCCATTAAAGAAATACAGAGTCAAAGGCCGAAACAATGTTTGGTTTTCACCTGACTTAGCAATTACCCTCCATGAACGCAATGTGGCATGGGCAAAAGCCAGAAAATCAAACCAGGACTCTGACTGGCTGGTCTTCAGACAGCTGCGCAATGCGTGTACTCCTAAAATTAGAGAAGCCAAAGCTGATCATTTCATTTCTCAAACCACTCATAACCTCAATAACCCCTCAAAATTTTGGAAAACTATCAAATCATTAACAGAAAACACTAAAGGCCTAGAGTTTCCCTCAAGTATTGTGATGGACTCTCAAAAAGTCACTGACAAAGCCAAAATACTTGACTGTTTCAACAAACATTTCATCGCCTCAGGATTTTTATTTGATTCAGTCAGTCCCCAGCATGACTATTCCTCTACAGTTGAGACTGTTGGTCTAGATCCTCCTAGCCAGTCTTTTAGTTTTAGTCCTATCACTGCTTCAGAAGTGAATAAAGCCCTCAAGCACTTGGACACAACTAAATCCGCAGGCCCTGATAAGCTGGATCCTTACTTTTTAAAGCTAGCAGGGAATTTTATTGCCGTTGCCTTTAACCAATATTTTTAATCTGTGCTTGAACACAAATGACATCCCACCCATTTGGAAATCAGCCTTTGTGGTTCCCATGCTAAAAGGTGGTGACCCTTCGATCTTAAACAACTACAGACCAATCTCTAAACTGTGTGTCCTGGTCAAGGTTCTAGAATAAAGAATTTTTTGAACAGTCAGAATGTTTTATCGGACTTCCAATCTGGTTTTAGAAAAGGGCATAGTACAACATCAGCAGCTCTTAAGGTTTTAAACGATTTTATTGAAGCCACGGACAATAAGCAGCATTGTGCAGCCCTTTTTATTGACCTGTCGAAAGCATTTGATACAGTGGACCACACAGTACTTAAACAGAGACTGTATAGGGCTGGGCTTTGTGAACAAACTGTTGGCTGGTTTGTTAACTACCTTACAGACAGAACTCAATGTGTGCAGGCGGTGGGTAGCACTTCCCGTTACCTAAAAATAACAAAAGGTGTGCCTCAGGGGTCAGTCCTGGGGCCACTGTTATTCATCATCTACATCAATAATATTGATATATTATATAATAGAGAAAAAGAATATAATGTGTCTAATACAAAATTTCATTTTTACGCTGATGACACTGTAATGTATTGCTCAGCACCCACCGCAGACCAGGCCCTCTCTCAGCTACAACTTGCTTTCAACACGCTTCAACATAATCTCCATGATTTAAAACTTGTTTTAAATGCAGATAAAACTAAAGTCATGCTTTTTTCAAATTCAAAATTTAAATCAAATCTGCCTTCAATCCTCACTTCTCATGGTACAAAAATTGAATGTGTATCTAAGTACAGATATCTTGGTATTTTAATTGATGAATCTATTTCTTTTACCCTTCATATTGAGCAGCTAGCTAAAAGATTAAAACTCAAACTAGGGTTTTATTTTAGAATTAAATCTTGCCTCTCGTTCGAATCCAGAAAGAGGCTGGTCAATGCCACTTTTATGTCTGTACTTGACTATGGTGAAGTTTTATATATGCATGCTTCGTCTAAAAGTTTGCATGCACTGGACACTGCATACCATGGAGCTCTGAGGTTCATCACTGGTATGAAAGCCCTCACTCACCACTGTGAACTCTATGAACGTGTTGGATGGCCTTCTTTACCAACACGGAGACTTCAACACTGGCATACTCTTATATACAAGGCTATTTTAGGTCTCCTTCCATCCTACCTTCTGACCTATATCAATGTAAACAGTACCGGGACTTACAATCTTCATTCCCAGGATCTTTTCATTCTGTCTGTTCCAAAGGTTAGAACTGAGCTGGGGAAAAAGGCCTTTAAGTTTACTGCTCCCTCTACCTGGAACAAGTTACAGAAATCCATGAAACTTACTGAGCTAGTCTCACTGGTCGCCTTTAAGAGGATGTTGTTTGACTTGGAGGCAGCCACATCTGGCTGTAGATGTTTTATCTGATTTGGTTAAGATTATGGTTGACTTTGAGGGATTTGCTGTTTCAGTTGTTTTATGTTCTTAGTGTTTTTGTGTATTTTGTATTCGCATGTACTGTATGTGTGGTTGTACTGCTGCCTGCCTTGGCCAGGACACTCTTGAAAAAGAGATTTTTAATCTCAATGAGTTTCTTCCTGGTTAAATAAAGGTTAAATAAAAAAAAATAATAATAATTGCAGTTAGGATATACAACTGAGAGGAGGGAACTGGTTTCAACTTGGATGGTGGGTCCAGGACCACGTGACACACAGCAGCAAGCCCAAAATTCCACAAAACTTACATTAGCTTCCACGCTGTAGGTTTTGCATACTGATTTTATTCCAACCTGTGAAAGTAACAGCGTGCTAAAACTCACCAACATTTTGTTTTCAAAATGGTGCCCGGGGCAGCTGCAGCCTCGAGTTACTTATCAAACCCCAAAAAGGCAACTAAATGTTCCTTTCTTAAAGTGATGGTTCGGAGTAATTTCACCCTAGGCTGCTTTGCACCTTGACCTCGAGCCAAACACCCCCCTCCTTGTTACAACGCCGGTCGAGTTAGCGTTACCAGCTGAATAGCTTAGTGCAGGCGCTAATGGATCCACGTTTGTATCTCGTAAAGTACCCCACTAATAATGCCCGGAATGAAACCAAACGTCTACACTAGTACAAATAGTTTCTGTACTTACAAAAACGAGGCATTAGAAAGTTTGTAACTACACCAGAAGTATATTTAAATAACACTTGCCTGATGGATACTCCTCTCGGCTGCTACTGCGCTATCACGTGAGATCACGCACAGAGCACAGCATCTATTGCCAGAAAAGACTACTGGAGAAGAAGAGCCAAGAATCGAGTGAACAGCAGAAGCAGCTACTGCAGCGTGAGGAGATAGGACAAGAGGCCACACAGTTGGATATATCCCGGCTGGGATTAAAAGCAATAGATGTGCTCTGTGTAGGATCTCGCTCGGTAGCAGCCAAGAGGAGTATCCATCAGGCAAGTGTTATTTAAATATACTTCTGGTGTAGTTACAAACTTTCTAATGCCTCGTTTTATAAGTACAGGAACTGTTTGTACTGTTGTAGACGTTTGGTTTCATTACGGGCATTATTAGTGGGGTCATTTACGAGATACAAACGTGGATCCGTTAGTGCCTGCACTCTCTGCCGCGTGCGTGCGTGTGCGTGTTGCTGGCCACTGCCGGGCCTGGCTGCTTGTTTGGCACCGCTGAGTCACGTGATGGTACAACATCAAAATCACAAAAGGGGGGAGGAGGAGCAAAGTGTGCCTGCTCGGCGCTGGGACAGGAGCAGCACTGACACAGACACAGACAGCCAGGTCGCCTCTTTGATGAAACCGCAGCAGTGCATACTGGAGAGGAACTAAAATCTCATTACACTGGTACTGATCAATACCAACGTTGGTGTCGATATTATCCATATTTGGATTGATCCGCCCACCACTAGTTTACGCTTATTTGTTCAAATTTGTGGGCATTAACCTCATTTATATGAAGTTATACAAATGTTCTTTTGTGTTAGAAACGCTGAAATTATGAATTATTTTGACTAATAAGAGTTAAGATCAGAGGAAAAGTTGGGTGAAAGTGCTTTTTCAAATATTGGAAGAGAAAAACACCCACAATTCAAAGAAAGTAGTGAACCGATCCTTCATTTTACCTGCGAGCAGCGTTGTATTTTTTAAGATTATTTTTGGGGGCTTTTCCCTTTATTGGACAGTGGATAGATATGAAAGGGGGAGAGAGATGGGGGATGACACGCAGCAAAGGGCAGCAGGTCGGATTTGAACCCTGCGCCGTTGAAGGACTCAGCCAACACAGGTGAACACTAGAAACCCAAACTTCTGATACAGAAACTCAGTCAAATTTGACCCGAGGACAACAGGAGGGTTAAATATACTCTGTAGTTAACAGGCTGTAAACACGCAGCACCATGGGTATGGATCTTTTTCAGCGGGGACAGTGAGGGAGCACAGAGTTTGACTTACATTAGGCAGAGTATAGAACAGACAGGCAGAATGCATCAAACTAACACAAAGTTAACTGTCGGACCACCAAAGAGTAATCCCAAAAGAAAAATAAGAAATAAAAAAAATTTTAAAAAAAATTTTAAAAAAAAAGGAGAAAGCCCTCACCTGTAGGACTGGTCCAACATCTTCCTCACATGACTCCTCACTGTCGGATTCTTCCAAGTGAAGAAGCTCGTCGTCGTCCTCATCATCACCCTCTTCTTCTTCATTTGATATATTGCCTGAAAAGAAATGGCACAATTTACCACCAGACACCTTCTATAAATGATTTAAAGCAGTTCACGTCACACACATACACACAAACCATTTATTTATGTCCACATAAAGAATAGTACAGGGACACAAATATTACAGATGCAGTACAATACAAGACAACTCATGGACCAGTGGCACGCAGCATATTTTCACAATATCACTTACAAGCACAAAACTCACTTCTCGAGGGTATAAGTAGCACAATACTCAGTTCTTAAGGGTACAGGTAGCAGCGTCTCCGCCATATGTGGCGGCTGCCAATAATAGCAGATATGTTGCAATACTTTGCGAGCCGTTTCGCCTCTTTTTGGCCATCCCAAGTTGTTGCAGCCTTCTTACTACCAGCCTGTGTGTGTTTCCTAGGCTACCAAATATGAAAACTAGTAGAGTGCACCTATAACCCAGCTCTGAGATGGTGTTTAGGAGTTGTTGGTATTTAACTACCTTGGTGTAGAAAGCCTCCTCCATGCTGGAATCAAAGCTGCAGCCTACCTCTAAAATATGCACCTCCCTGGACTCCTCATTGATAAGAACTACATCTGGTGTATTAGCAACCAGGTGTAAGAGAGTACTAGAGTCACTACTGCAGTGCTGAAACATGGATGGTTTTACCTCAGTGTGTGCATGCACGCACACACACACACACACACACACACACACACACACACATCACTGTTCCTATGAAAAGAAATGAAAACAGTGCGTAAATAAAACAGAAAAACTAAATAAGTACAGAAGCAGTGAGGACTATTTTTTGTACTCTTATTTAAAATGTTTTTTGTCAATGATCAATGCTTTGTTTTTGATTGATGAGGAGAAATGTTCTATTGTTAATGTTATGTTCATTTAAGAGAACAAGTACAATGCTTTATGATAATAAAGAGGTCTGGTTAACTTCATAGGCAGTATACCTGCGTTACTACATTATCCAGGTCACATGAGTGAGAGATATATAGATATATATATAGATATATATATATATATATATATATCTATATATATATATATATATATATAAAAACATGTATCCTTGAATGTATACAAAATGTTATTAAATACATAATTTGGAAATTTGACCGAAAAAGGTATATCAATTATTTCTTGTAGTACAATTTCTCTTTGTACAGCAACATTTGGAACCGTTACAGCTCTAATTAAGCGCTGTCCTTGCCGCCACTCAAGAAGTACACTTGTGGCCATTTTATTATTTTGATAGCATGAATCAGTAATTTGTGCATTATTACTTTTGACATTTTATGGAGCAAATTGTTTATGTTCTAACCAACAAAAATCCAGTCAGGTTTTGTTTTTTTGCATTTTCTCTGGAGATGTACCGTTTATCTGCTTCTGTGTCCCTTTCTTCACGACTGGTTTGCTCATTTTCCCTTTCAGCTGGTCTTCTTTGTCATCCTCTTCAGAAGCCTGTCCCGAGTCGGAGTCTGAGGCCTCAGTTTTCACCTCCTTCATTAAATCTTCAATAGCGAAGGGAGCCTGGTCGATAATGGTGCTGAAGATGCTGTTGCAGATGGCGCTGAAAAGAGACCGACTGTCGAAGACAGACATGAAAGGATGGAGGAACAGATGACAGAGTGAGCGGATGGAAAGGAGTCAGGAAAGTGGTTAGCACCAGACTGGCTACAGTCTGATATCGGAGAGGACTACTCCATATTTTTCCACGGTCTTTTATGCTTTTAGGAAGTCCCATTTGCAAATGGTTTTGAATGGAGAACAAAAGGCTGTACAACCGAAAGATCAGAGAGTCCCTCTGAAAAAACCCTCCAAGCAACAGTTAAATAAGAGAAGCAGTCTTTGGTGAAAGAAACTCCAAGCTCAGCATCAAAATGTGTGGGATTTAAATAGAACAGGTTTTGTGCTTCAGTGAACAATCATAACACAGCCTACAACAAGCTGGAATTAAGATTTAGCAAAGCTCTTCTTCAGAATGTCCCAAACGTCAGGTTACTCTAGGGTTAGCACTGTTGGAATATCAGCTGAGCAGCCTATGGACTAGAGCTGAACGATTCACATCGAGATTTGAAAGAATGTTATTAGGTCATCGTGAAGAATCGCGATTAAACAAATGTTTGGTGTAACACTGGGTTTAACTTTTTTTCCCCCTCTTTTTATTATATATTAGTTTTTTCATAAATAAATAAATACAAATACTGGAAAAACATTACATATCACAGATTGTTTACAGAAATGTCCAATTTCCAATGGATTTTTTTATTTATTTTTGCATTACTTTATTTAACACTATGGTAGACGGTGCAATATGTAGATGCTGCTATTAAACTGAGGCAGATCAGACATTTCAGTTTACAGGAAAGTACTCTTATTTTACTAATGTAACTGTTTTTCTTATTATTATAATTTTGGTATTTTTGTGAATTTACGTGAGTCAAACTTTAGTTTAAAAGCATATTTAGGACCGAATCGCCACTTTTAAGATTCACCGTATTCTCGTTTTTGGGTCAAATGGCCTTTTGAATGGGAGTGATAGGGGCACTCTCATGCTAGTCTCAAAATAGCTATTTTCGAAATACTAAGAAGGCTCGACATAACATGAGACTTTGCTTCAAGTATCACCAGGAGCTCTACACTTTAACAACGTTGTTTGTGTACACAGAGTTGTGTTGTTTTGTAATTACAGAGGGAAAGTACCGAAAAAAGTACCATTGGGTACCGGAACCAAATTCCAGGTATCGGTAGTGGTATTGGTTCAGATGCAAAAGGTACCCAACCCTAGTAAGACCGCTTTACAACAAGTGAAGCGGAGAAGGCTGAGCTAATGTGGACTTACTCCTTGGTCTTGGCTGCTGTTTTGCAGAACGGCTGGATGAATATCAGGTTCTGATCTGCAGTGAGCTGTGAAAAGAAAAGACCACACAAGGCTCGTTGTTAGCACTGATGGGTGACAAAATTGCTGAAACAATTTTGATAAATTATTAGTTTACGTTCTATTGGAAATGCTACGCTATGCTACGATAGCTTTATATACACATATGAAAAGAAAAACTTGACTTGCTAGTGCAGCCTGAACACGGTAGAGAGAGAAAAAGAGAGAGAGGGAGGTGTGTGTGCGTCGTTGAGTAAGAAGTTAGCAGAAACGCAATAGCTGCGAATGTAACGTTAGCGCCACAGGGTTGGGTATCGTTTGGTTTTTTACGATACTGATAGACATACACTAGGAGACTTTGAACAGACTTTGAACAGACTAAAGTCTGATACCATCTCACATCTAAAGTCAAACACTGTCAGAATATGTAAAGAATGGGGATATTGCAGGGTCACACATTGCAAGACTACAACTAGATTTGTTTGGAAAAATGCAACCAAGCTAGCTAGTAGGGGTGGGGGGAAAAAAATAGATACAGCATAGTATTGCGATATTTTTCGTGGCAATACTGTATCGATACAGACACCAAGTATCGATCTTTTATGATATATGTGTTGGTCAGTCTGTCTGCTTGACAATCCCATTTTGCAGCAATAACATTGAAGTGAGATGAACAGACAGAAATGTATCTTTTTAGATAAAACAGATGTTGACAAAATTTGAAACTGGGAAAAATTTGAAGTTGGAAAAAAGGTAATACATTGCAATATATCGCAGAATATTGCAATATGTTTAAAATCGCAATAATATGGTATTGTGGTATCTTACGATAATATCAAACACGTTTGATTTTGTCTGAACGTCCAGACGGGAGAAAACCTGCCTGGGACTGAGTTTAATGTCCACATTACACCAAACAATCGAGAGGACAGGAGCACGTCCCAACTCTAGAAGACTAAGGATTTCATTGCGCTATGCTGTAGGCAAGTAGTCTGCCACTGACAGTGAAATCACTTGAAAAGTCGTTCGGTGTAAGGTCAGCATAAGGCTTAGTTATTAAACTGACCTTTCATTAAGTTATACAATGTCTACAAGTCATAAAAGTAGCCTAGCACTGTTCGTTACTTATGTTTTTCATGGTGGCCATGTAACTTGTTTTTCATATCGGTGCATCCCTTATTAAAACCTAAAGCCGAAGAAGGTCTTGAAAACAGTGGTGGTGCTGTACCTCTGCTGAACCCACAGCTGCCAGTTCAGTCATGTAAAGGTCCAGGATGTGGAACTGCAGCCCGCTGGGGGCCCCGCTGCTGCTCTGCAGGAGCTGTGCCGTCAGCAGCTCCACAAACCTGCCAACCGCACTGCCGAGACACGGTAAACACAGATATTCATTTTAAAATGACATTAACGTGACCAAAATTGGATTTGTAGACAAAGTTTTAATACATTACCAGCTCTCCCAGTTTTTCCTCTTCAGCATCTCAAAGGTCTGTCTGAACATGAAGCGCACCAGCTGTTTGTGAGAGAGAGAGATAGAGAGAGAGAGAGAAACATCATTTAGATTTTTAAGCAATTAAAAACGTCCAAAATCTTTCTTACACTGTATCTTCAATTGTTGATGCAATAACCGTTTGTTTTAAATCACGTGTCAAACTCCAGGTCCGCGGGCCAAATCCGGCCCGTTGCAGATTTAGATCCGGACCGAATATCCATTTGGGTTGACAATAAGTTTTGGCCTGTGTAGTGTGCGCCAAACCAAAAACACAGGAAAGTGTTTTTTAAACTGCAATTACCTGACATTCAAAGCAGAATATGGCATATTTGCCGACTCTGAGACTCAGAAATACCCCCAGAAGCAGAGTTTTCATATTCAGGCTGAGAAACAGGTTGTTGTTAAAAAAAAAAATGTTTCATTGTTTTTGCTTGATTTGCTAAATTCTTTTGATGACTTTTGTAGGGCTTCACATCAACAAAAATGCGACAAAAAGCGTACATAAATGTCGGAAAAAGCAACAAATTTACAAAAAGGTGACAAATGTCTGAGAAAGCCACAAAAAAGTTGGAACAAAAACAACAAAAATGAAGGAAAAAGCTACCAAAATGTTAAAAAAGAAAGAGGAAAAAAAAAGTGACATGCAGTACCAAAAGCACGTCAATAAACTCTCCATGTCTGGCCCTTGGTGGGATTCTCTTTTTCCAGTGTGGCCCTCTGGGAAAATGAGTTTGACACCCCTGTTTTAAATGAATGTACTTTGCTACTATTGAGATTTTCTTTTTTTTGTACTTCATTTGTGCTCACACTGGCCCTTCACCTCATGCTGGTTGTTGACTGGACAGAGTCATTACTGGCAGGATGGAGCTGTTAATGGGGTACAGTCAAAACTGGTCACACCCCAGGCCACTTCAGTCAGGCGCAGTGGGACTTGTTTGTGCAGTTGATAGCAGCAGGATATGAGCCAAATTGGTTTTATTTTGTTATTCTGGGTTTTCCGAGAAACAGTCTTAGCTGGCTACTAAATCAGGGTGGGAAATTAGCACCAATGGATTGGACAGCTTTTGTCAAAGAATGCTGTTGCTAAGTAACAATGCTTATAGGAGTCTCGTTATGTCACTGCTGATGAATCCCCAACATTTCCAGATTTTGCTGCTTCATAATAAAAACATTCAAATACCAAAATAATGGAGGACTTTTATTGTGAAGAACTTAAAGGAAATGAAGCCGTTCACAGCCGGGGCTTTGACAACGCATATTTCCGTCAACTCCAGACTTTTGTCGAGTAATTTTCAGCGCTAGTTCATGACACCATATAGCTGAGGTACAGACCAAACGAAAAGTATTGGTTAAAAGAATGTGGCGACATATCCCCGGTGTTAGGAGTCAGCAGTAGCTATGGCTGTACAAATTGTCGAGGGCCAAGTAAAGAAAAAGAGAAGGTACTTTTGGAACAAGTGGCGCATTGACAAAACATACAGCTAAACCGTGCAAAACATTTCAGACCGTCCTGCCAACCTGTATTAAACTTAATGTACGCTGTCACGATTTCTCAGTCGCTCACACACACACACACACACACACACACACACACACACACACACACACACACACACACACACACACACACACACACACACACACACACACACACACACACACACACACACACACACACACACACACACACACACACGATGTAGGAAAAACCGGAGATGAGACGTACAGGATGACCTAAATTGAGGACAGCTACACTTGTTATTGTAAGTGTAATGATGAATAAGTTAAAATCCTTTATCAAAGCGTATGAATGGGTGTCCCAGGTTAGGAAATAAACCTACAATGCAAAGATCAACACGCCACTGACAGAAATGTTCAAATTTATTCTTTCAATAAATTATAATTTTTTTTGTCTTAAATCCACCAGCCATTTTAATATTATACCAACATTTGCAGCATCCTGAGCCTTTTTGGAAAGGTTACTAGACAACTCAGTCCAGAGTCATTTTATTCTCTCCAAAATAAGTTTCCTTTTTATTTTTAAAGAACTATACAAAAATACTATACTCGCAACTTCATTGCAACAAAAATACAAAAGCATCGCAATTTTTTACAAAAGCTCCAGCAAAAATCAGCCATTTTGGGCCGCAACAATCTCAAAAAAAGGCCGCAAAATCCTGGAGGGACTGTTTAATGCTACGTTATTGAGAGATGAGTCAGTATTTTTTCTGTTCATTAAACATGTAGGCCTACAATTACTGTAGATTACGATTGACCAAACAATTTAACCAGGGTCTCGCAGGATTTTTTTTTCACATCACTTTTTATTTGCCCATATTAATGAAATATGTATTAATAATAAAAAAAATAATGCAATTCAAAATATGCTAGTGCACTTTTTTATAAATCTGAACTCCGGAAAAAGTGGCTGGTAAAATTGGGCAAAAAAGTTAATTCCCACCGTATACTAAATGTTAACATTTTTTAGCAGGACTTAAAATCAACACTTTTGATGTGACAGCTAGGGCTGGGCGATATGGAGAAAATCAAATACCTCGATATCCATACCGCAATGATATTGTGGTGTTGACTATTGGTGCTTTCACAAAATATTTACACAATGAGATTTTTGATAAATAATCATCAGTAATGTGGATATAATGACTACGTGGGTAACGGTAGGGTGACCAAACGTCCTCTTTTGCCCGGACATTTCCACTTTTTACCTACTGTCCGGGGGGGACAGTTCATGAAAATGTCCCGTTTTCACCGTTTTCATGGGACCATTAAGCGCGTACTTAAATTGATTGGCGCTTTGCACACGATACTGAGGCTGAACAGCAAAAAAAATGTCCCATGTACCGTCCCGGTCGGGACCAGACAAGTGGGAGGTGGAGTGCACCGTGTGCAAAAGTGGCACATGTTTCAGTGTCTTTATTATTTATCTTATTACATTGAAAAGGTATTAAGAGATATTTTGTTGCAGCTTGATTTCCTAACACAGAAGAGGTCATATTTAGAACATTATTTCATATTATTTATTTATTTTAAAAGAGAGCTATTATTTTGTTACAGGTTTTGTTTTATTATAGAAGTTATTTTTGCACCATTGAGGCATAATGAAGCATGTTCATTAACCTCTGAGAAGCATGTCTGGATTTGTGCCTCCAGGCCAGGCGCCCTCTTTTTTGGAAATCAAAATATAGTCACCCTAGGTAAAGGCAAATAATAGAACGGTTACAACAGTCTGGTAAGTTCAGAAAAGTACAGCACTTTACTGTAATGGAGCCTTTAAAACCAGGAAAAGACAACACTTATGCCATATTACGATATAAAGACATCCAAAATCTAAGACAATATCTAGTCTCATATCACGATATCGATATATTGCCCAGCTCTATTGACAGGTAAGATTGGCGAGGTTGTTTGACAAAGCGATGAATACTGGATCAAATTCTGGGGATGCAAAAGGCCTTTTGTTACTTGTCGTAGTGGGAAAAGCAGAGCTGTTACTAAGAACATTAATAATGGGGATGTGACCGCAGACCAGCATTGACAATACCAGGACCCTGAAAGTGAAGCAGCTGAATGGAATTCAGCCAGCATTCATTTGATTATTTACACGCGTGGTTTTCCTACTGTGGCATGTCACCATGTCTATCTGAAAGAGGTTATGATCGATGCAGTGTTTCTGTGCCGATACCAAACCGCTAAAATTGTCTGTACCTTACTTTAGTGACTTTATGGCACTGATTCTGGTGAAACTGGATCATATTTTATGGAGAAAGTGTATTCTGGTTTTCCCTCCGATATCCCCCGGCTGCTCTGCCTCAACTCTGTGACATCATTGATAACATCTTACTGCATCAGCTCTTTAAAAAAAAAAAGAAAGAAAGGTAAAACTCATTCAGCATTCTCCTAACACTGACCTGGAAGAACTTGTCCATCCGCAGCCTGTCGATACCAGTCCACTCTCTTTTGAAGGTCTGCAGGAAGTTCTCCAGGTATAACAACTCTGCAGAGAAGAGCACATCATCATCATTGTCGTCATCTTCACGAAAAGTACAGGGCTTTTCTCACGTGCCTCATATAACAAACTAAATCATGCGTGGGCAACTTACGTCCATCAATATCGCGGAAGCTGTGGATCAGGTTGGAGATTTGGTTCGACAGCTCCTCCTAAAGAACGGATATCAATATCAAATCAGGGAGAAGAAGGGTAGCTGACTGAACAGGATTATATTAATAATAACAATTTTATTGATGAGCGTATTTCACGTCACCTTACAGCAGTAAAATGGCCATTAAAAACAAGTACACAGACAGTGAGAACGGCGTGGACATGGACTCACGGAGAGCAGATGACCGTTCGCTTGAGCTCGTGGAGCAGACGGCTCTGCAGTCGTGTAATCACGACTTCATGACATAAATAAATAAATAAATAAATAAATAGCGGTGGACTACTGCTGCTAAATGTATATTGATCACAGGCCCCTGAATTGAATCAAAATCGTACCGTAGCAGACTTTGTGATATCAGCCAGTACAGTATCGTTGTCCAAATAACCAATATAATATCATGATAAAGCTTGGGATTTACACCCCTAATACATACACACACTGCCAGACCCATTTTAATAGTCTGGTCTGACATGCTTTCTGGTTTACTACACAGATTGAATTTGTTTGTGTATTAGACACTGTATTTCAGTAAACAATTCATAGTAATTCTAAGTAGGTGGAATAAGACCTATGTTGTATTCTCTCTCTCTCCATGTTTAACTATGTTAGAAAGGGCAACCTAGTAGGATTGCCAATGGGAATTTTACAGAAAAGCAACTTGGTGCTTATTCCAACACGAGACTGACATGCATTGCCATCTATAGTCGCATTAATAAAGTGCATGTCTGAAAAGCAGGGTTCATACGCATTTTAACCAGTACTTTTTGGCAAATTTCCATGACTGTGTTCCTGAAAATGTCAGTTGACATTATACAATAAGAATACAAATCTGTGTTAAAGTTTACCCTCAGAGGTTTAACTATAAAAATGAATGACCATTTATGTGGATTATAGTGGGATTCGTAATATTGCGCCCCAAATAGAACGTTGAGGTTAAGACGACGTGAAAATACATTTATAAATGACATATTATGCTGTGTTATAAAAAATTCCATGACTTTTCCAAAACTTTCCAGGCCTGGATTTTGCATTTTTCAAATTCCATAACTTTTCCAGTTTCTTTCAAAACGTATGAACCCTGGAAAAGGGCTAATATGGGGCGACCTCTATGGGCTCACCCAGTAAGAGCGTGCGCCCCATGTAGGCTGAGGCCTTCACAGCGGCGCAGGTTCAAATCTGACCTGGGTCTTTTTCTGCAGGTCATCCCCCATCTCTCTCCCACCTCCCCTGTCTATCCACTGTCACTTTGAAATAAAAGGAAAAAAAGCCCCCCGAAAAAAATTATCTAAAAAAAGAAAATGGCTAACATTCTCTCTGTATGTCCCATTCTCCTAGATGTGGGTTTGTAAGCCAAGCACGGCCACACTAGCGAAGCATACCTGGAGCAGTGGTTTGTCCTGCATCCACAGGCAGTAGAACAGACCCTTCCACAGCTTGAGCAGCTCATCACCTGTGAATCCACCTGTACAGAGGACACAAGACTATATGACACAATTGCAAGTCCAGGATACAAGTTAGCTGCACACAAAAACTGTTGACTGACTGCAGAGGTAATAATTAGTCAATTTTTTTTTTTTTTTTAAATGACATGGACTAAGTTAGACAACTAAGGTTATTCAGTTAACGTTGATCAATCTTGTATTGACAATGGACATCACCCTTTGTTAGAGACCAGGTGGACTGCTTGTTGGACCATAAAATGATATGTTGCAACAAGGTTAATGTTCCAGTTATTGTTGCTACGTTACACTTTATTGGTGGGCAGCCGGGACTTTAGCTAGCACACATTCATGAGGCTGGAGGCTAACTTATGTCCACACGTGTGCACTAGCTACCAAACACACGCGTCAGACTGTGACCAGTTCACTTTCAAAAAAGCGTTTTTGGTTTAATCCAACCGGTCGGGTTTAGCCATTACTGTCTCCATGATGTTACCAATGTTCAAGCAAAGTTATTAATATCTTAGTAATTGAGCTGTTGTTAGCCAGCTCTGTCAGAGCTAGCTAGCTGGCTAACGCGAACAGACTAGCTTACCTGTTGGGTTGTGCGACCTGACGTTTATGTATTTCCTCAGTTTCTTTATAGCCTTGGTCCGAATGGGCTTCTCGTTGGAAGCTAATCTCTGTGCGAACTGGACCTCTGGTTCTTGAATCGACGCCATGTTCACACCGATTCACGTGGGGGAGGAGGGACTCTCCTCTTTACCTCGCTCTCTCTGCTTCTTCCCCACGTTTCGTTTTCCCCGTACGGCGCGGACTGATGACGTCGGCACAAGTTAGTTTGTTGTCCTTGTGCTGCTCAGCGCCACAGAGCGGCGGCAGCCCTCACTGAACCGTTGCAAGTACTGTATACGTATATGGATGTGCAAGTGTTTAGTACCAAATATGTAGGCAAGTGAAGTATTTAATTCTGGCATATAGGCGGCTTCTCATATAAAACTCTTAAAGGTGCCCTGCCACACAAAAACGTTTTTCCATTTTTTGAAATATGTTAGGTCCATATGTGTTTGTGTTATGTTGTGAATGTGAAAATGAACTGCTACCTCCTCTGTCAGCTCTAGCCACTGAACAGAAATAAGCAGAGAAATCAGACCAAAGCTGGTCAGTCTGACATCATGTTGCCTGAGCTCATTACTATTCATGAGCTCACCCAGTTGCTCTGGGTAAAGGATTCTGACAGGAAGGCTCTCATTGGCTAGCTGTTAGCCAATCAGAGGCAAGCAGCTTAGCTCGTTCAATATTAATAGGCTCGTTCGAGATGAGCCAGATCTGCGCAGAATCGATCACCGGCGATCGGCGCCCAATGCATGCCGGTTAGATTCTTGTCCGACTTGATCCCGACTTGCTCTGACGTCATGAACACGTGGGCAACGATAATCTCACGAGACCAAGGCGGCCGCAGTTCTGAGACGCAGGTAGCGCAGTTGCTTTTCACCAACTGCAAGAGCCAGGCGGACGCAGGTGGACCCAGGGCATGCTGGGAAACGCCGGCCTCTCAGCTGATCGAACAGCTGATTGGTTCAGAATCGACTCAACATGATGACGTTTTATATAAACTTTTTATTGATTTTGAATCGGAGGGATTTTAACTGCTATTTGTCTGATTTAAAGGCTTATTATGTACAGAACCCATGTTGTGTGACTGATAGTTATGTTTAAAAGTCAGAGAGACTAAATCTGTTCAGATTACAGATCATCTACAGTCTGTTGGTAATTAAAATCAGCAACAGATCGCATGTAGAGCATTTTGACAGCTACTCTGTCATAATAAAATCAACTGGAGACTGTGTAGGAGCAGATATATGGGTCTGATAACATTTTATTAAATCGGAATCGGACCCGAACGGACCACAGTGTTTGTGTCACTTCCTGTTGAGCCTGAAGGCTGCTGGAAACGGCTGGAAAACTGTCCGACTTGAGAGCGGACTTTTGTCTCCGCCCCCTGCTGCTGCCGCCTGCTCTCGTCTACTTTACAGGCAAGGCGCAGTTCATCTCGAACGAGCCTAATGAGAACTGGCAGAAATCGAGCTGAGTCTTCCTGCAGGCTTTCTATACCATGCTAGAATGGCTTGAAACAAGGTAACCAAGGCATTTCTTCCACAAAAAATTTTACAGAGTCCATGGTAGAACTTCAGACATCACCACAAAATAATGAAATATTACATGTCATTTAGCTGACGCTTTTATCCAAAGCCAAATACGTGTGGCAGGGCACCTTTAAAATTCAAATTCCATGCTATTAAACCACAGACCTGTGGTTTTAGTTGCCGTGGACCAGTGTCAATTTTTCTGTCAGTCAAATTATGGCCATGTCATATTTGCATCAACCTCCACTCTGAAGCCTCTAGTATCATTAATCCCTTATCAATGTGATTTGTAAATTGTGATTTTTGTGCTACACATCTAGCTATGTGAGAAGAGAGTAGCCATGGTTGACTCTACTTTAGTTATTAAGGTCGTCTAAATACATCAGCCTACTATTTTATCTATCCTTATCTTTCCAAAACCAGACTGATGTGCCATTTTGTTGAACTTCATTTCTTACTAAGCTATTTTAAATCACTTAACAAAATCAGAGATGGGGATAGGGGTATATTATTCAGAGGTCTGGAAACACCACACACCAAGCAGTGCAGAGCCACAGCACTCAGGATTATGGAGGACTTTTTTAATCCCTGCAATGGACTCTTTCAGTGGCTGCAATCACACATGCCCCTATTCAACCAATCATTTTTGAGGGCCGGTGACTAATCTCAAACCAGTTCTTTGCGTTTTGACAGTCAAAGAACCGACTCTCAGCCAGAAAAACTGGTTCCAGAGTGGGTAAGAGAGACTTGCATGCTTATGTATTGCATAATGTTACTTTGCATTCAGCTACTCATTCTTTGGTGTAGTCTACATGTAATGAGAAAAAATCCTTAAGTCCTTGAGATCTGCAGATCAAACATGGATTAATTCAATCGTTCTTTTAAATGAATGTTCTAAATCTTTAAAGGTCCCATGACATGGTGCTCTTTGGATGCTTTTATATAGGCCTTAGTGGTCCCCTAATACTGTATCTGAAGTCTCTTTTATATAGGCCTTAGTGGTCCCCTAATACTGTATTTGAAGTCTCTTTTATATAGACCTTAGTGGTCCCCTAATACTGTATCTGAAGTCTCTTTTATATAGACCTTAGTGGTCCCCTAATACTGTATCTGAAGTCTCTTTTATATAGACCTTAGTGGTCCCCTAATACTGTATCTGAAGTCTCTTTTATATAGACCTTAGTGGTCCCCTAATACTGTATCTGAAGTCTCTTTTATATAGGCCTTAGTGGTCCCCCAATACTGTATCTGAAGTCTCTTTTATATAGACCTTAGTGGTCCCCTAATACTGTATCTGAAGTCTCTTTTACATAGGCCTTAGTGGTCCCCCAATACTGTATCTGAAGTCTCTTTTATATAGGCCTTAGTGGTCCCCTAATACCGTATCTGAAGTCTCTTTTATATAGACCTTAGTGGTCCCCTAATACTGTATCTGAAGTCTCTTTTATATAGACCTTAGTGGTCCCCTAATACTGTATCTGAAGTCTCTTTTATATAGACCTTAGTGGTCCCCTAATACTGCATCTGAAGTCTCTTTTATATAGACCTTAGTGGTCCCCTAATACTGTATCTGAAGTCTCTTTTATATAGACCTTAGTGGTCCCCTAATACTGTATCTGAAGTCTCTTTCCCAAAATTCAGCCTTGTTGCAGAATTACAGCCACTAGAGCCAGTCCCACAATGAGCTTTCCTTAGGATGTGCCATTTCTGTGTCTGTAGCTATTGAGGAGGAGAGGGGGGATGTCTCTCTCTCATGGGTGGGCCAAATTCTCTGGGTGGGCAAAGCAGAGAAAGGGGAGGTAACCTTCCTCCTTATGACCACATAAGGAGAAGATTCCAGATCGGCCCATCTGAGCTTTCATTTTCTCAAAGGCAGAGCAGGATACCCAGGGCTCGGTTTACACCTATCACCATTTCTAGCCACTGGGGGGCCATAGGCAGGCTGGGGGAACGCATATTAATGTTAAAAAAACTCATAAAGTGAAATTTACAAGAGGTTGAAATGGGTTTCCTCAGGAGGGGGGTTGGCGTCTCCCTTAGAGATAGGGTGAGAAGCTCAGTCATCGGTGAGGAGCTCTGAGTAGAGCCGCTGCTCTTTTGCGTTGAAAGGAGCCAGTTGAGGTGGTTCGGGTATCTGGTAAGGATGCCCCCTGGGCGCCTCCCTAGGGAGGTGTTCCAGGCACGTCCAGCTGGGAGGAGGCCTCGGGGAAGACCCAGGACTAGGTGGAGGGATTATATCTCCAACCTGGCCTGGGAACGCCTCGGGATCCCCCAGTCGGAGCTGGTTAATGTGGCTCGGGAAAGGGAAGTTTGGCGTCCCCTGCTGGAGCTGCTCCCCCCGCGACCCGACACTGGATAAGCAGACGAAGATGGATGGATGGATGGATAAAGTGAAATTTTCATGCCATGGGACCTTTAATTAACTTAATGCTCAAAATGTTTTTAAAAATGCATGTAGTATTTGTATGTGATGCGATAAGCTATATTGGTTCACTAGTGCAAGGTCACAGAGCTTAAACTGTGCTGGTACAAAGACTCCCACACTCAGCATAATAGCTACAAAATCTAAACCTATCACACTTTGGATGATGAACTGAGCGTGGCCTTTCAAGAGGAATGTACTCTTCCGGAAAGGCCACATTCAGTTGATCAATTTCAGTTATTTAGTCTAGATGCGTCTTGTTCCCATGGCTGTAATACATGGCATCAAAAAAAAACACATGATGTTGTGCACATGTAGTTGCTGGTGCAGGACAAAAAGGTGAATATTCAAAGAAGGTGACGTCCGCACAACAGCTTAATGCTCCGGAAAAATCCTTTAATTGTGCAAATAAGGCACACAAAATGACTGTAGGAGTAAGTATGAGAATAGGCACTGTGTGAAATTTGCAGATGACACTGTTATAGTGAGCCTTTTGAATAATGATGAGGTGGGGCATGGTGGTCAGTGTAACGCTTATCAGTTCAATTTTCTAAGCACAAACGGACATTTGGAAAAACAGAAAAATGGGTTCCAATATCCAATTTTTCATTTTTTTCCGCCTTGACAAATTAAAAAAATGGATCTTTAAACCGTTTTTCTGAGGATCAGAAATTTTGAAAATTACAAAATTGCCTCTGGGCTCCAATTATTCAATACTGCAATGGTATTCTCTCCCTTGTTCCGCCTAGCTAAATATTTAGGAACCATCACTGACAGTAAATTATCTTTTGAGAGCAACACAGATGCTGCCTGTAAAAAGGCCCATCAGAGACTGTTCTTCTTGAGGAAGATGAGATCATTCAGCATGTGCACTCTGAGGACTTTGTTCTACCACTGTTTAATTGAATCAGTCTTGACATTTTGTATTGTGGTGTGGTACGGTGGTCTTTCAATGACCGACAAGCGTAAGCTTACAAAGCTGGTAAACGTAGCATCTAAGGTGGCCGGGGTACAGCTACCACAGCTGCAACATATAGATGATAAACGGGTCAGGGGTAAGGCTAACCACATTTTAAACTGCCCTGATCACCCACTCTTTGGGGAGTTTAATCTGCTCCCCTCGGGTCGCCGTCTTAGGCTACCTACGTTAAGAACTAGACGTGCCAGGGATTCGTTTATTCGCTATTAGGAACCTGAATTCACTTGATTGATATCTGAAATTTTTAAACAGTATGTGATTATGAATTTATTTATTCCTATCTATGGTCAACATGACAGATTTACTTGTGTGATGTCAATTTGGATTCTATGATTGGTTTTTGGGGGAAGGAGTGTCTCTGTGATGTGTTGATGTGTGTCCTGTGTCGTGTTTACAATGTTGTTGGCATCTGGGGGAGCTTTCCTCTATCTATATGTTTTTGGACATCCTGCTGCACACCAAATTTCCTTTTCTAAGGATAAATATAGTGGAACTTGAACTTGAACTTGAACACAACGTTTTGGCGTGGTGTGTATTTGATTTTAGTGACCCATGACCCTTAACTGTTTTCATCAGATCACATGTTCAGAGGTCATGTGATATGCAAAAAATAAACATGCAGTGAAATATTATTCAGACATAAATGTACATACTAATACTATTCAGATAGGGCAATTAAGATGACAAAATAACGACCTCACCGTTTCACTTTACAATTAATGCATGTAGTTGTTTCAGACTAACAGGCTCCAGCGGGTGGGAATCTCATAAATACAATTCAAACAACAATTTAAGATGGCTACACATTTTTTCAGCAGGTGACATGAATAAATTGTGACACGGTGTTAGCAAAATAGATAAAAAAAATAGCAGTTTAAAATAAGGCTTGTTAAGATGACAAAACACTGACATCACTGCTGCATTACAGACAACTAAAGTGTCAAAGATTAAAAATAGTTACAATTTGGTGCAAAAGACAATGTCAAACCAACAGTTGACGCAGCCACTTCTGTCACTATTTGTAGTCTGTGCGCTCATTCCTTATGTCTCTATTACAAGTCAGTGTGACTCTAACAGCTCATAATCAGAAGACAATTTGCAATACAAATATCATCAATACATAAAGGAAAGGCACAATCTCAAAGTCGGCATTTAGTCCTCCTGGTTGTAGCGTACGTAGAGTGTAGATCCAATATGTCTCCCTTAGGAGTAGGAGGTTATGGATGTCTTCTCGGCAGGCTAGGAGAACCTTGTCAATACCCACACATTTTAGGGATGCAACAGAATGTCCTATTTTGTTTGTTCTGATGTTGGATCTGTGTCTGTGATCTTAGGTTATGTATATTCTCAAATCATAACAGGAGTTATGTCAGGACACTTTACAGATAGAGTAGGTCTAGACCACACTATCATTTACAGAGATCCAACAATACCCCTCAAGAGCAATTATTTGGTGAGGGAAAACTTCCTAGGAAAAATACTCTGATATTTACTCTATGTAAGTGACAAAAATTGTTGTTGTTGTTGTTGTTGTTGTTGTTAATCATAAATTCATGATAATAATCTTTATTTATATACAAGTTTCCAGAAGTAGGACTTAATAAACTTACAGGGAAATTAAATTACATACAATAAAATGTATACAATAAAATGTATATAATATAATAAAGAAAATATAAAATAAACTGTCACTGACTTTTTAAATAAGTGTGATCCACACTGGGCACTGTACGTGGGTAAGACATTAAGCTCCTGTTTACTGAGCACACTGCAACAACTCTCCATCCCTGCACTGTTTGCTGTTATACAATGCTCAGCCTAAATCTAATTGGTTTATCCTGATGAGCCAGTGCTAAACTACAAACGTGCTCATATTAACAAGATACGGCCACCCTGAGTTAAAACAAAAAGATGCTGTTACTCCAGCACTCTGGAAATACCTGGCCCCAGGTGTGCTGGTGTGAACCCATCAGTGTAAAGGCCCTGACACACCAGTCTGGCGAGGTCGGTGTCGTCTGTCGGAGGGGTCGTCGGCCTTCATTTTGGCCGACCTGACTTGCTGGGTCGGAGGGCGGGCAGTCGGACTTAATGACCAATCTGATTGGTGGAGTGCTAACCCGGAAATGGCGAGCGGGATGAGTGACGAACGCCTCTCAAAATCTGACGAAAATCTTTTAAACTGACCTTTGTCGATCTGAAATGAAGACAGATTCAGCAACTGTACGGCCTATTTCTCTTTCCAGAAACACGTTTCAGCGAATAACCTGGAGAATCGGTCGTCATTTCCGGTGTTCATTTTTTGTATTACGTCTCGCGCACGCGCAGAACGTACACTCAAGACGGCGTCACTTCGGTGTGTTCCTTGGCACTTTTTGGACCTCGGGGAGCCGACTGATCAGTCTGACTGCTTTTTCTGCCGACGGTCACCCATCGGGTTGGTGTGTCAGGGCCTTAAGGGGGCCTGGGGCAGTTACCTCCTTTGCCTGTGTGGCAATCCTTCCTTGGGGAAAGAGAAAATGAATGAAATACAGCAAAGGTCCACAGCTGATATTTAACTGAATTGTTGCAATCTTAGTTTAGGATACCAAAAGAACATAGCTTTTTTTTTTTTTTTTAACACACAGCACCTGCCGTCATTCGCATTTTAAGCAACCACAAACTGGCAAAGGTTTAACTCACATACATTGGAACATTTCTAAAGTTAAATATCATTTCTACCTATTAAAACTGTACCACTTCCTTTTTTGTTGTTGTAATTAGGAATTTTTTTTATTTATTTTTAACAACATACAACTCCTGGACCTTATCACAGGACCATAGGACATGAAGTAATTGGCCATCCTCTGTCTTACATTTCCAACAATTTGGTGTGTCTTTCAGACCGATTCTAAACAATCTGGAGCGAGTCCAATAGAAGTGATGCATGATCTTGAACTGAATGAGGCGCACCCTCACATCGCGTTTAATATTCACTTCTCATCATCCAGTGTAATACTCAGATCCCTTTCCCATGTCTTTTTGAGGGCTGTCCAGGCTCCTTCCCCAAGGTTCTGCATAAGCATAGAATAATACCCAGAAGCCTCATGACCTTTTCCATATTTCAACTACACTTTTTTAAACATGCTTGTGCCTTCGGGGCTAAAGAACTGGATAAAAATATCCCCACTAACAGATGGCGAAGTTGCAAATATAAAATAAAATGGAGACTTGGAGATTCCAAATTGCTGTACCACACCCTCAAAGGATTTCAAAATGCCACAGAGATACAGATCATCCAGTGTGACAATTCCCTTTTCCGACCAGTCCCTCAAAAAAAGGGATCTACCAACACATGACTTTGGATTTTGATGAAGTATTTAGATATGGATCCAGTTCAAACAGTCGGGCCACTTTGGTCCAAACAACATATAAGTGAGAGATTATCTGATGTGTTTTTGCCTCACCATACAGTTAAACAGACAGGCATTGTAAGGGTGATACTGGGGCAAGAACAGATTGCTCAATACAATACCAGGGTGGGGCTCTCTTAGGAGGAAGTGACCAGTGGGCCAGATACCTTTAGTTAAAAGCATAGTAATAATATAACATCTTTGGTAGACCCAAACCTCTTTGTAATTTATTAAAATGTAGCCAGGTTGTTTTTCTTTTTCTACATTCTACATCAATGTCTTGGTTATACTGTCAAACCATTTAAAATACAGGGCTCTCAAGTGTCACGCATTGAGCGTGACAGTCACTCATTTCGGTCTTTTGTCACGCACTCCCGCCACACATTGTATTTCTCACGCGTAAAAATTATTTGTAATAAATTGAATATGCCGCAGCGCCCAAAATTTCTCTGGCTGCGCCGCTCTCACTATGGGACCGGCAGGAATCAAGCGCGTCTGGCCGTTTTACAGTTGTGCGGAGGATCCACGCAGAGCTCTTGCAGTAGTCTACATAAGTGGCCTGATGTCTATGCTTGTGCGCTGGTGTGTGCGTCGAGCCACATGTGTGTGTGTGGGGGGAGTGTGTGGTAGAGGGAGAAGCGAGAGAGTGACGGCGATTATCTTTGGAGCAAGTACCGACTCTAGAGTCATAGTGAGAGAAACAAAGTGTCTCCTCCTGTTCTTTCTGACCACGGCGGGAAATCTGTAGCAGGAAAAGTTAACCCTCTCCTTGATTTCATGTTGTTTATGGAGAAATAGAACCAGGAAACGAGTCAGGGGAAATGCAACGCTACCAAGCCCATAGACAGTGACCTAGCCACGGCTTGTAGATTACATTTTTAACGTCTAAGTCGAGCCTGCCACTTATCAGCCAAACAAAAAAAAGAGAGGGGCTACACAATAGCCAATCAGAAAATAGCACTATTTTATCTGGGTAAGATTTAATGCAGCAACCAATGAAAAAAAAAGCAAAGCATACAGACACTTCCCTAAACATTCGCTCATTCAGAGACCAGAGACCCAAACGGGGCTCTGTGTCTGTCAGATGGTCAGAGATCTACCGTATCAGTAGAGCAATAACGTAATGCACAGCAGACTATGGTGCAGGTAGATTATTTTCTGAAATATATTGACTATTATAACTTTATTTTTCTCAAAGTATCACGACTTCTCCAAAACTCAGATAAGAGATATTTTGAATGTGCACAAAGTTTTGAACATGAGCAGAAATCTTGCTCTAAGAAATCATATTACAGTCCAGGGGTTTATTAATTCATTAAAATGAATTAATGTATCATTGACGTGAATAATTGTCATATGCACATTTAAGGAGGTTACTTCCTCAACAAAAGATGCAAAAGGGAAGAGTAAATGATGCTAGGCTACATGTGTGCTGACTCAGATATAATTAGAAAAGTCGATCTACAGGAGAATAAATAGATGAAAGCAATACAGAATGCCTGAGCCTAACTGCCATATATTCCATTATGTTTTTATATTTGGATTATCTATGTTTACCTTTACATAAAGATTTCCAGCATAAATTGATTCAGAAAAAGGTATAAATAGGTGCATACAAATTCACCAGAATGCAGGAAATGAAGAGTTTAATGCTCAAAATGTTCTGGGGGAGGACCCCCAGACCACCCCATCATCATAAGTAACCATGCAGAAATTGAATAAATACTTTGTATTTGGTTGAATTGTCAGTGCCATGTGTCAAATCTTTTCTTGTGTAAATCTGAACAATTATTAATAATAACAACAAAAACACTAATAATAATAATATTAATGAAACACCCCTATTCCTGCGACTTGTCCAACCCGCCACCAATCTATGATCTTTTTTTGGGGGGGGGAGGTGTCACTCTTGCCTGTCTTCAAAACTTGAGAGCCCTGAAAATATGACAGGGGAACCTCCAGAGGAAGAGATAGGACAAGCTTAGTTCAGCTTCTATGTTAAACAAGAGGAAATGCTGTCTTATGTGGTGCTAGAGTAGACTAAACTAGGGGGAAGCCACCATGAATGTGAATACTACGAATGACGGGAGGTCTGCTGGTTTCCATTGCTGTCCATGCACTAACAGTAGGGATATTTGACTGTGGACCACAGTGAGGCATGGTCAAAGATTAAGCAACCATCATTTTTAACTTCATTATTATAGACAATATCAAATACAATATAGTACATACAAATACGAGCACGTTACACAATTTACAACACAATGCCCAGGGGTAGGCAGGCTACAGCCAGGTTGATTAGAAGTCTAGATCGAACTGCAGCAACTTGAGCTCCGAGCGGCGGCAGGGAGCATGGGCTGACGTCAGAGCAGCCCAGCTGTGTGTGCGTGTGCGTGCGTGTGTGTGTATGTGAATGGCTTTGAGGTGACAGTGGCTTTCACACAACAAGGAAGTGGAGGATATGTCGCTCAACTGAAGCAAAAAAAACCGTCGACGTTCCCGTACGAGGTAAGCTCATCAGCGGGGAATGGAGTGTTTGTGGCGAATTTCTCTTGGGTACGAGACCGAGCGACCGACGGTCGGTTTAAGCGTTTGATCCAGCCGCGATGCGGTCTAGCTAGCTGTCGTTACAATGAGAAGGAAGCTTGGCGTTAGCCTGTGATTTACCCTAACCTCCTTATTGTTTACGCCATACAATGTGGGGAATGTGATGTAGCGACGTTCAAGGTTTCTTTGTGGATAGGCCCTTTAGGCTACCGTCGATACATTATTGATAACTGTTCAACAGTAACTTGACGCTAACGTTACATGAGGAAGAGAGAACATATAACATTACAGTAGCTTCGGGTCGGATATGGTCCCAAGTCTGAAGTTCTCAGCCTCCGCAAACACTGAAGTGGCGTTGGACAAAAAAAATAAGGATTTAAAGTCTAAATCACCGTCAGGTCTGTTTCTTGGCTGGCTTTCGTTTAGACTTCATTTCTGGGAGCTAGAAACTTTGACCAAGATGCAGCAGGAACCACTGGCTTTGGTGAGCTGTAACGTTAAAAGCCATAGAGCTGGATATATTAAGTTAAAGCTTTAATGGTTAAACCAGGAAGCTATGCCACATGAGATTTACAACTGTATGGTAGCAGTGGTTATTAAAGCTCTCGGGACTGAAATGCATAGCTTGATTTCCTGGCTGTAACGTGGCCACCACGCTCCCTGGCTTCTACTGTAGCAGACAGAGAAGTGTTTATGCAGGCCAGCTAATGCAGTTCCTGGCCCATCATGTTTCCCTCTGCAAAAGCATGTGGTATCCCAGAGCTGTGATGTAGTATTACTGTAGTGTAGATAGTGCGAGACCTCCTCAGAGAAGTTCCTCACCTGTGTTCTTCTAAAATGTCTGTGTCAAACTGAGCCTGCTTTTAATGCTCTGATGGTAACAGGCTGGATGTGGATTAAGCTGAGTAGTAAAAATCAATCTATTACACCAGCTGGGAAACTGGCACTTTATGGTAATTGTTCCCTTTCATGTCCTCACTGATGGACTTCTCCATTTCCCTGTCTCTTTCTTTATCTCTTCAGCTTTTCTCCTCTCATATCATTTATTTTTCTTCTTTCTTCCTCCACTAACCCTCTCCCTATCTTGTAATCTTCTCAGACTCCTAATTCTTTTTCCAACCAGCTTCAGTGCTCACTGTGTCAGCCATGTATCTTTCTGCTGCAAATCTCCCAGCAGCTTCCTCTGAGATGGAGATGGAGATGAGCCGAGGCGCCACCACTGTGTCTGCACGCACCCCATCAGCGTCCTCAGCGTGAGTCCACATCAGCTGCCCGTCTCTGCGATCGTCAATATTTGCATCCTAACATGGCCATCGTTCCTCCTGGGATCCGCCTGCTGGTGTCCTTCGACAGGGACCAATGGTGAGTCTGAATCTGACTGTTTAAGCCACTTCAGTCTCTTTAAAATATTAGTCTTTCCTCTGAGTTTCAGCTGTCATTTTATACAGGTTTTCATTTCTGACTGCCAATTTGCCAGCAATGTGAAACTGATGGGAAGGTGTGAATTGCTTGCCAACTGTTTCAGTCTTTAACGGTCTGTCTATTTGAATGTGTAAACCATGTTGGAAACCACCCGTGTACCATGAGAGCACAGATATGGATTTGAATGCTTTGCTGTCTCAGTCATTCATTCAAAGTCAATTTCATTTATAGTGCCAAATCATAACAAGTTATCTCAAGACACTTTTCATATAAAGCAGGTCTAGACCACACTGAGAGAGAGAGAGAGAGAGAGAGAGAGAGAGAGAGAGAGAGAGAGAGAGAGAGAGAGAGAGAGAGAGAGAGAGAGAGAGAGATTAATGAGCTCAGTGACAAGGGAAGATAGGCCTTTTTGCTGTAAAAGTCTTCGATATACCTTTTAGAATCTAGCTTCAAATATTCCAGTCTGTAATCAAACCTTTTACAATGTCTCGTAGTGAAGTGTTGATCCTCTTGGGACAAACACCGTATCGAAACACTACAAACTGAGAAGTCCACAGGAACACCCCCAACAATGGATGTCGAGCTGAACTAGGCCAATATCCCCTTTTTTTATTTAGAATAGAAAAAAAGAGTAATCAAATTCTGCAAACACCTAAAAGCAAGTGAGCCCGACTCGTACCGTTACAAAGCCCTCCACTGCCAAGAGGAGAACATAGAGAAGAGTGCCCACAGCCAGCTGATCCCAGGGCTTACCTCCTCTAACAGCACAAGGGCTCAGGACAGCCCTCACACAATCTGGCCCAACCAAATCATAGCTGAAGAAAAAGAAAAACACATTACAGCATTGGAAATCTACCACAAAAAACTCCAAACAAACTTCTGAGCTCTAAACAGACAGTACACCGTGGCAAACTATCTTACATCTGTCTTACAGTGAGCACAGCCTGGCCGTAGAGACTGGCCGACACAGGCACACCTAGAGAATGCCTACAGAAGACAGGCTGTGCCAGCTCTGTCCACAGAGAGAGGTGGACACAGAGCAACACGTCTGCTGCAAAGTGGAGAAAGTGCGTGTGTGTGCAATGTGTTCACATGCATTTGCATGTGCGTCCTATTGCCAGCCAGGGGAGGAAGTGCAGAATGGTAGTCTTGTGTTTGTACTGCTTACTAACACGGTTTTATTGCCTTAGAGATTAAAGTGCAGGAAACAGCACCACTGTCTCTATGACCTCATGGCAACATATGCAAATGGGAAACTGGTATATGGACATATGTTGTTTCTAATTTTAAGACAAATTCATCTTTGGATCACATGGCATATGAAGTGACTGGATCGTTGTGGTCTTTTTATCCGTAAGCTATACTGTCCCACAGTCTATTTATATATAGCCTAACCTTTATTTAACTAGGAAGTCACAGTGAGGTTAAAACCTCTTTTGCAAGTCAGACCTAGCCAAGAAAGGGTCATATAGCAGCATCCAACATAACAGGACAACAACAACAACAAATCACAACAGCAACAATAACAAATACATTACACAATACAGTGTGTTAACAAGGCAGCAGTATTTCATCAATAATGTCATTATGAGCATGGGATTGGTACGGTTTAATCTTTAATCAGTGCTAGCTTCTCAACGTTTAGTGAGCCAGGACCTGCTATTTCAGAATTTTTTCAGAGTTTTTGCAAAGTTCAGCTGTAGCTGTAGTTCCTGCTGACAGCTCACGGCTGATACCACTCAGTGATCAGTGTCCCTGTAAACCCTAACCAGCCAATCAGAAACAAGTATCTTCTGTGGTCCTAACATAAAGGTCTATAATGACAACATTTCATAGTACTTAACATTAACTGTCTTATCAGACCATTGCAAATGGCATAAAACTTTTCTCATTCATATGTCAATAAAACAACCAGGCTATATTGGGAGGAGTTTTGATTTGAACAATTTTGATTCCAATTCTTCTTTCGATTCCAGTTCTTCTCGATTCCGATTCTTTGAGGGGTGGAGTTGAAACGGGTCACAGATAAGAGGAAGATATAATTCACAGATAAGAGGAACATTTTATTTTGATTCAATTATGATTTAAAGTTTTACCGGGCTTTTTCAATGTAAAATAAAGCCACACTAGAGCGCTGCTTGCTGTGCTCCACGGCTGCAACACAACAAGCGCCTGGAAGTACGGTGGCCCATGTAGAAACCAAAACCTTTGCATGTGAAATTTGGAACCGGTGATCAGATAAAAAAGCGATTCTATTTGAATCGTTCCAAGTTGGAACCGGTTGTCAATGCCCACTCCTAACTGTTAGTTGTATATACAGTGTATATAGTTTCAGTTAGTCATGCGCAGCTTTAACACACAGTGTGGTGTGTGCTACAGGGAGGCTGTTGGTGACAGCTGGGTAAGAGCGGGGTCTTGCCAGCTATCTAGCTGTTGTTTTTTGTCAGCCTGCTTTACTCAGGGCACACAATGGAACTCGCTCACAGCGTGTCGTCCAGCTGTTGAATAAGAATGTGTCTAGTTGCAGTCATCTCAGACTGCTCCTTGCTCCATCTCAAGTGGCTGCTGCAGGGCCTGACGAGCAGCCTAATGCCTGTACGATAGGACAGACGAGAGGCAGATTTCTGGCGTAGACTCAGCTGTTTGCTCTCCAGCCAGCTGAGGATTACTGCGAAGCTCGTCATTACCACTAAACACATGTGTGCACGCGCACACACTCACGCCATCAGGATGGCAAACAAACCCAAGTTTATTTCACCCGTGCTTTACATATCAGCACAGATAAAAGCTGAACACTCTAAAACTAAATTCCGAAAACACAGCACAACGATGAGTGAGATAACCTGACTGAGAGACAAAGCAAACAAGTGTGAATTGAAAAGTACACACCCAAGTTACAGGATATCCTGTTTGTCTGAAACTGTAGAAGGGTGTAACGTTGACGAATGATACATTGTGATGGCTTTGTCAGGAATGCAGGAATAGTCTTGTGTTTCCTCTCCGCAGGTACAGAGCTCTCACATTTATCCTCACCTTCCTGCTCTACACCAGCTTCCACCTCTCAAGGAAACCCATTAGCATCGTCAAGGTAACATATGCTCATTGGTATAGTATACTCTATGTATCACATTCACGAGCTTGTGGGCATCTGCATCCACACATACAGTAACACACCCTGAGCCAGTTTCCCTGACAGTTATAGAGGCCAGTCTAAAACGCAAGACTAAATTCAATTGATTTAGAATTTCCATTATAATAATAATCTTATATAAAGGCTTAAGCTTTGCACTGGGAATTAGCCTTTTGGTTCACAGCAGCCCAGTGCCATACCAGCGTATGGCACTTGAAAAGATATGTAGTCGAAACCTTGCAACATAACACTACAAGCGAAAAACTGAATCAGTCCACACACTGTCTGCTACATTCACACTTATTGGCCAAAAAAGGGGAAAGGCTGGAAGACAGTGCTACGCAATAATTCTTTGTTTCACATTTGATCCTAAAATTGGTGGATTTTAGGGTGTAAGCTGGATTAAAATGTAGCAAAAAATACATATAACATGGAAGGTGAATTAAATGCTTCCCTTACTTTATCCCAGAATACAAACATAAGTTTGAAATTACTTAGAAGAATTGGAGTCATTCAGAAAAGTTTCCTTTGGAATACGGGCTGACTGAGGCTTGGTGGTCTGGTGCATGTAAACATACTATTCTACATTCGTACAATATAACATGTTATAGACCAAGCATTTTTTTTCAAAAGTTAGCTGTTCATTGGTCCAAAGCAGTCCTCTCCACAGAACAGACACTGTAGAAATCACTCTCTCTCTCTCTCTCTCTCTCTCTCTCTCTCTCTCTCTCTCTCTCTCTCTGTCTCTGTCTGTCTTAGACATGGTTACGTAATATATCATGATATTATCATTTGATAGGACAGCCCCCAGTCTTTTGATTTCACATAAGAAGTCAAACCTGTATGGATACATAGGGTTAGCCAGAATCTTTACACCTCAGGCACATCTTTTTCACCTCACTCTGTGTGCCTGTTACACATGGTGTGTTCTAGCCAACTGAATGGTGCACTTCTTGTCTTTGATTGACAGAGCGAGCTTCATAAGAACTGCTCATCTGTCAATGAGCTAGCCACTATCGCCTCCAGCAGCAGCAGCAGCGGCAGCGGGCAGCTGCCCTCCGTGCCGTCTCTCCACACCGACATGGACTGTAGCTGGAAGCCTTTTGGTCTGTATCTGCTTGACTCCTGACATTTTAGTTTTTCTTTTTTTTTGGGGGGGTTCAAAGGATGGCAGAGATTTGGGTGTACTGGATGCATTTAAGCCACCTTAGTATTTTTGAATCAACATGATACTGTTGTTCTGCTATTGGATTACTGTCTCTATAGCACTCACAAGTTTGCTAATATTTAGAAAATTTGTTTCTCATGAAATACACAATTGAATACATAATAATAATAAAAAATATGATGTGCAGAGCATGTGTCAGTGCAATAATGCTTTTACGGGAAGAATCTAGATGCATAAAGACCAATAAATAGCTGAGGAAGAACTAAATCATATGTACTGAACTATACAACTCGTCTATATATTCTCAGATAAAAGGAACTACAAACAGCTGCTGGGTGCCATGGACTACTCCTTCCTCTGTGCCTATGCAGTGGGAATGTACCTCAGGTAAGATGGCAGGAAGAGGAGAGCACCTTCATTCATAGCAGTGGTGAATAGGATAAGGAGAGTACATTTACAAAAGTATATGGAACTAAAAATAGGGCATAATTACAATAAACTACATAAAAAAAAACAATGATTCTCTATGTCAACGTTGGTGGTGAAAATCAGTGAATCTGTCAACAGATAAACATTAATTAGGCATTCAACCACCTTATATAGCTAAAAGGCAAAAAAAAACTTGAATCACATTTACACGTGGCACTAAAATGCAATCTGTGTCTGGATGCGTTATTTAAGGAAAAATGGCCCATTCAGACCAGAAAAAGCCAGACCACATTGGAGCTAGTCTGCCTCCCATTGTGATCCGATCTCAGCCATGTGCACATCATGGACTCCATTGAGCTGACCACAATCTGAAGAAAAATACTCCACCTCTTTCTGCCAGCTTAAGCAAGCCCAGCGGAATCTACAAGTAGTAGTAGCTGTAGCAGTAGAAGTATGGGATCAAATAAGGGTCATTAATATTTAGAGCTTGTACAAAAGTGTGTGTAGCTCTGGAGTTGTTTTGTGCATGTGTAATAAGGTTTTTTTAGCTTTGTGAAACCTCACTGTTGAGAATATTCCTCCACATATTTTAATTGCACACGCACAATATAATTCTACAGCTACAAAACCTGTTTACAAGCTCAAAATATGAATGACCCTTATTTGATCCCATATAAGTGATGGATAGGTTGTCATTAGTCAGATACAGATTACATGTTAATACCAGATGTAAATGTGGCCTTGTCTGCTTTGTTATGAATAGGAAATCTTGACAAAAGAAGAAAAGGTGTTAAAAGCCTTGAAAGACTCGCTCCGGGCTAAACAAACCATTTTGTCTTAATAAACCGCACTTCTGAACCTTTGACTGTGGCTGACGCAGTTTGACAAGAGGCGCTTTAACAAAAGAAGACCGTGGACCCTATTTTAAAAATCTAAGCGTATGGCGTGAAGCGCCTGGCGCAGGTGCGTTTGGGACTTTTGTTAGTTTGACGGCGGAAAAAAGGGTCTGTGTGCTGGGCGCCTGGTTCTAAAGGGTTGTCCTTAGTGTCTTCATTAATCAGAGGTGTGTTTTGGGCGTAACATGCAATCAACCAATCAGAGATCATCTCCCATTCCCTTTTAAAGCCAGGTGCGTTTGGACCTTGGAGCGTTGCTGTTATGATGGAGGATTTTCTGCTTAGTATTTTTATTTGTAATCTTCTGCATGTGTGTGTAACAAGCATAGTGTGCGTGCACTGTGCATAAGCCTAGGCACACTTTACTAATGTGCTGTTAAAATAACAATGAAATGCTGCGTTATTGACTTTAGATCAGGTTTTTGTTAGTCAATGGCACTTATTATCATATTCATTTAAATTGAATTAGGCGGAGTTACACCATTCTTCTCTGAAATCTCGCTACGGGTTTTTTAACCTGATACCTAACAGACAAACAAACAGAACTGAAACCAAAAACCTCCTCGGTGAAGGTTATGAAACAAATCTTGCATGTAGACAGAAAACATTTAACAGCCTCATTGATCAGAGTAAGTTGTTAAGATGTCCCCTTTGTGTGTCCGTGCAGCGGCATCATCGGGGAGCGCCTGCCCATTCGCCTGTACCTGACGGTCGGCATGCTGACCAGCGGCCTGTTCACCTGCCTGTTTGGACTAGGCTACGTCTACAACATCCACAACCTGGGGTTCTATATATTTGTCCAGGTGAGACACATCACAATGCATTAGTAAACCATGAAACACCCTGACAATGAATGCGATGCTTGCACTAGTCAAAGCACTGTCATGGAAATAGAGCCTGCAGACACACACACGGTAAGCAGATCACGCAGACATGCACAGATACACTTGCTAGAAGGGAAATCCTCTTCAGCTCTCTGCTTGAGACACAGGTTAATGTGGATAATAATAAGAAGAAGGATAAGAATAATTAATAATAATAACTTTCTATAGAACCTTTCAAAAAAAAGTGCAGAGTGCTTTTACAGACAAAAGCAGGATACTCGGAGGACAATATAACAACACCATATAACAACACAAAATTATAAATAAAACACAAATAAAAGAGTGAAAGCAATACAAAGACAACATCGCATTAAAGCAAGTCTATAAAAAAATGGATTATAAGAAGTGACTTAAACAAAGTCAGTGATTCCGCAAGCGTGTCTCCTCTGGCAGGTGGAGCCCTGACGGCAAAGACTGGGCCACCTTTAGATTTAAGCTTTGACTTTGAAACTGCCAGAAGGGCCCCGCCAGAGGATCTGAGGCTGCCAACTGGCTCATATGGGGTCAACGACTCCGCTATATAGCTTGGAGCCAGACCCAGGCGGGCTTTCAAAGTGATCAGTAAAAACTGAAATGAATTCTAAATCGAACAGGGAGCCAATGGAGAGAAGCCAGGATTGATGTGACGTCGTTGGTTAAAGCCAGCGAGAAGCCGAGCTGCTGCATTCTTAACTAGTTAGTTGGAGGCGAGAGAGTGACTTTTGGGTGATGCCAGAAAGGAGGGAGTTACAGTAATCAAGTCCAGAGAAGATACACATGTGAATGGCTTTTTCTGGTCAGAATGATGAAGCATGGGCTTAATCCTGGTGATGGTTCTAATCTGAAGAAAGCCGGACTGGACATCTTTATTGAACTGTGGTTCAGATGTAAGGTCTGAATCAAATACTACTCCCACATTTCTGGAAGTGGGCTTCACATTGGCAGACAAGGGACCAAGGCTACTCTCAAATGACACTGATGGGGTTTGGGGGACTGAACAGTGTGATTTCTGATTTTTGAGTTACTGAGCTGAAGAAAGTCATTAAACAGTTGAAATCACTGAGACAATATAAAACAGCAGCCGGGCTTACTGGGTCATCAGGTCTGAGGCAAAGGTATGTTTGTGTGACACTGGAGGATTTGATCAAAGGGAGCATGTAGACAGAGAATCAAATTGGACTTAGCTAGCTTTTGTGTCATTGCTGAAGTTGGTAGAATAAAATATCTTGCACAAGGTGGATCTGGTATGCATCGCTACATTTAGAAGATGAACGAATAAGCCATTCTGCCACTCCAAACACAGAGAGTACCCCGATGGATGTTCACACACATAATCACAGGTTTATATACCCATGCATTTACACACACACACACACACACACACACATTATATGTGTAGCTGTGTTTCTAATATCCCACTGTAAAATGAATACTGTGCTCATTGTCCTGTTGTGATTTCAGGTGGCCAACGGCTTGGTCCAAACCACTGGCTGGCCCAGTGTGGTGACCTGCATCAGCAACTGGTTTGGAAAGGGAAGGTGAGGTCTAATCATTCCTGGACTGACTTTAACAGCGGAAAACATTAAATATGTATTCCAATTTGGCTTCTGTTTTAAAGGACATTTCAGGAACAGTTTTTGGTTCTGGATGATTTACGGCGCTGGTTCTCAAACTGTGGTAGCAGTACCACTGATGGTATGTGAGCTGCCTCTAGTGGTACGTGGATGGAATCTCTGATATATGTATATTTTTTAAATTAAAATAAATACATTTAAAAACAATACTATAGAAATACTACAACATTAATAATAATAATAATACTATTAAGATATGATACGATATTAAGATATAATACTGATATGATCAGTTAAAATTAATTTAAAACTAGTGTTTAAGTGTAATCTTTTTGTTTTCGATATCAGCTTGCTACATAGTTATGCTCATGGACGGTGTGCGCATACATCAGGTGTTTCCCTTCCATTATAAGTGCAGCACCCAAGCTGTTTTTGTCAGGACCTAAGATGAATGAATGTGAAATGCGGCAAATAAAGCACCAAAAACTTTGAAAAAAGCATCAAACTAACTAAAAGCTTAATGATTGTAGTTGGACTTCTATAGCAGGCTTTGTCTTTAAGCTTTTTGAGTGTTTTTATTTTTACCTGATCTAGCTTTTCCAAAGTTTTAGACATAGGTATGGTGAAAATAATGGTCCAAAATGATGCCGAATTGCATATTTCTTTCATTGAAAAACATCAGATTTTCTTGAGAAAGGACCCTTAAACCCCCTTTGCCAAATATGTGCACCTAAGTCTTTGATGAACCCAGGGAAAACGCTGTACGTCCATAATTAGTTACGAGATGTGATGGCAAGATAGTGAGCAGAGGTCAAATGAATGGTTCAAAAACACTGCAATCGTGGCTGCAAACAGGAACTATTAAAAAGGAGAAGTGTGGATGAGGAGGAGAATATTTCGAACAGCCCGGTTGAAACTATAGTGGACAAGCACAAGTGCTAGTCGCTACTGAAGCAGCGGCGGTGACGTCTCCATAGCACCTGCTAGCAGCAAATGATGCCAAACAATAAGGAGATAAGACCTGAGTGATCTCAAATTTGGATTCAGTTGGAGCGGGACAGAGGAACGTGGCTGTCAACAATAAATATTGTATTTAGGAATAACCCTGCCTCCTGTGTGGGGCTGCACAATTAATCGCAATTTTATCGAAATTGCAATATGAACTAGTAGTGCAATATCCAAATCGCAGGGGGGGCACAATATTTTTTAAAGGCAAAATATGTGTCAAACTATTCTAAAATGCAGTATTGTGGTGCTGCAGAGCCATCCTGGCCTACACATCCTATCCTACAGACTAAAGAGAAAATCTTTGTTTGGTACAGATCCTCGCAAAAAATCACATTTCAATCTTTTTTATATATATTTTTCAATGAAAATGAGAATAATGATACAAAAATGATCATTCGCAATATCAGTCAAAATAATCGCAATGAGATATTTTCCTCATATCATGCAGCCCTACTCCTGTGTGAACTGTCCGTAGCTGAATAGCGTAGACCTATGCTACTCTATTTTAACGTGGGCCATGATGGTGGAACTTGGAGAGCCTAATATTTTCAGACAGTGTATTGGTAGGTTTATTGTTATTAGTACAGTATGTTAAAACTCAATATGAATTACAATAATATGTATAAAGTACATTATGTAGTGCAATATAATGTCTGCTACGGTCTACAGATCTGCTCTGTAAATCAAGTCATGAAAAAGTATGACGTCACTGCTCTGTCATTGGCTGACAGTGACACTGACTAACACAGCTTGCGACAGACACAAAAAAGAAAGACAGACTTTGAACCACAGCCTACATTAGCTTTCTACCCATTGCCTTCTTATCTGCAGACGTGGCTTGCTGAACGGGATATCAAATAAACATTCACCAGGAAAACCTGCACTGCTGCTGCTGCATCTGTCGGCTCAATAGTTAGTGAGTTAGTTAGTAAGCTGTAACACATTTAACAGCTTAAAAACATACCTGATGCCAACATAATTCAGTTAAGATGCCAAATTGTGTGGTCCTTTTTATTTTAATACCACTGCTAACCATTTACTATTTCTACTAAGCTATTTCCAGGAACAGAAGCGTTCCATCAGTACTCCGTTCACTTCACATGTACTGAACTGGGAATGATGGAGAGGAGTAGCGTGGCCCCTGGCGCAAAGATGACCTGCATTGCTTTCTCACTTTTCATTAAAATGTGATTTTTATATTTTTATATATTATTTCTTCCTTCCTTTTATTTATTTATTTTTTTGGGCATGTTAGGCATTTAATTGACAGGACAGCTGAAGACATGAAAGGGGAGAGAGAGGGGGAATGACATGCAGCAAAGGGCCACAGGTTGGAGTCGAACCTGGGCCCATTGCGCCGAGGAGTAAACCTCTATACATGAGTGCCCGCTCTACCAACTAAGCTATCTGGGCACCCTCTTCCTTCCTTTTAAATTGTGGAATGCTCAGCAGCCGTAATTTAGGAAACACGTTTTGATTTGTTCTCTCCACTTATTAAAAAAAGTGTTCCCACTCATTTCAGCAAACAGGGAGAACGTACAGCATTTCAGTTAGTGGAGGTGTGATGCAAGATCATTTCAGCTGCAGCATTTAGCTGGATTTTAACCCAAAAACAGTATGTGTTTGCGAGGAATGAAATGACTCAATTTAGCACACTGTCTTCCTGTTAGGCGTGGACTCGTCATGGGGCTGTGGAACTCTCACACCTCAGTTGGAAACATCCTGGGCTCTCTGATCGCCGGCTACTGGGTCTCCTCCAACTGGGGCATGTCCTTCATCGTACCAGGGATCATCATCGCAGTCATGGGCGTCGTCTGCTTCTTCTTCCTCATTGAGCGTGAGTGCAGCCTCCTCATTGGCTTGATGGCAATATGTTATTATTTTGGTCATAGGCTTGATTTGTTTCTCATTGTGTATGAGGGATTTACCTTATTGTGCAGTTAATGCACATATTAACACATATTAACGGGCTTAACTTTTCTCTTCCTTTAATAACGCAAGTTTCCATCTACAGTGCTAATTCCCACACTAATTGTTTGTACAAAAGCCTAAAGAAGAAAGGAAAAGCTGTAACTAGCTGTGAGAGTAGTTGTTTTCTTTCTGTTTGCTGGCTCTCTGAAGAACAGAAGCAGCTCTTAGCAGGACTTCACAGCTGTGAATCTGAGGAGCATCATTCACTTCATGGCTTATTTTCCCTTCTCCAGATCCAAATGACCTGAAAAGCATGTATGCTCAAAGTTCTTCTCCAGGCAAGAGTGTGAGTATTTCTTTTTGTAAATGGAAACACAATTGCCACAATTTATTTTTTCTTATTGTGAACACTTTTTATATGTGCCACTGTGTAATCTGTACCAGCATTCACTAGTGCCAAATTAGTGCGTTTGTGTGTCTCAATTCAGGATTCACACCCATTGCTAGGTTTTTGTTAAATTAAATTGAGATTATACGTTATACAGATTGGTCGCAAATGAAAGGAGAAACATTAAAGGAACACGCCGACTTATTGGGAATTTAGCTTATTCACCGTAACCCCCAGAGTTAGACAAGTCGATACATACCCTTCTCATCTCTGTGCGTGCTGTAATGCTGTCTGACGGCTCCAGCGGCATCAGGCCAGCACAGAACATCAGGTGAATGGTTCCAGTAATCCTACTGCTCCGAATAAGTGACAAAATAACGCCAACATGTTCCTATTTACATGTTGTGATTTGTAGAGTCACAGCGTGTACAAAAAACAACATAACATGAGACACAGCCATCTTCTAACAGTAAACAAACCGGGAACTATATTCTCATTGGGAAGAATATAGTACTTGGGCGGAATGATTTGCTTTGCAGAAAGCCTGTCTGAGAATATAGTTCCCGGTTTGTTTACTGTTAGAAGACGGCTGTGTCTCATGTTATGTTGTTTTTTGTACACGCTGTGACTCTACAAATCACAACATGTAAATAGGAACATGTTGGCGTTATTTTGTCACTTTTGTCACAATTTGGAGCAGTAGGATTACTGGAACCATTCACCTGCATGTTCTGTGATGGGCTGCTGCTGCTGGGGCCATCAGACAGCCTTACAGCACGCATAGAGATGAGAAGGGTATGTATGGACTTGTCTAACTCTGGGGGTTACAGTGAATAAGCTAAATTCCCAATAAGTCGGCGTGTTCCTTTTAATAAATGAGTGGTGAAATGTAATGGATGCAGTTGCTTCTATACAGGGCACGAGGGCTGAAAATGATGTGAATCATATGATAAACCCTTCTACAGTTAGCAGATCTGAACCCAGCTGAACACCTAAGGGATGTTGGGGAACGATGTGTTGAGGCTATATTGTTGCATCAAACATATTTACATCTAGTGGGACATGAATTTAGTCCCAATTATTTCAATAAATTTCAACACCATGAAAGGACAGATAACAGTGAGCCATTTTGAAAGCGTGTTAATCCACTCTGATCAGCTGTGCCCATTATAACAAGTAGATACAATAAGTCTATTATCAGTTTACACTGAAATTCATTTTGCGTTGCCGAGCAGGCCCGCTAAAAAAAAGAAAGAAAAGTACACAGAGTTGAACAATTACACTATTAGTACAAAGAGACTGTGTTTCTAGGTGTGAGCATCGATTTAGTACAACAGGTTTTAATTTGACTGCTAAGTGGTTTCGGAGAGAGCCAATACCTGAATGGAGTCCTAGTTTGTAGGGACTTCACTAAGGAGTGTCAGCCGCTGCCAGAAGGTGATCCTCCATTGTTGTTACAGTGCCTGTTGCTGTGTAGCTGTTGCCATGATGAACTTTGCTGAACCAAGCGACATCACATATATGCAATTGTCTTGTGTGTGTATTGTTACATTGAGTGATACACTTTCAGATGACATGCACATAAATCCTGCTCTGTGTAAAAGGGCCTCTCCTGTAGACAGCACTCTGCAGAGCCATCTACCGAACACACGATGAGAAGAATGGGGTTCATCCCTCCAGTAGAGGTTTAACGACATGTCTCTTGTTTTAGTCCAGGCAGAGGAAGTCAGTGGATCTGGTTAATGTTCTGGAATATCAGGAAACTTCTCAAATGGGTCACTTTATAAGACTACAGATTGTCTCATACATTAATGATGCTGTTTTAACATCTGGGGCCTCATTTATTATTATTTGCACCAGTAGTGGCGTACAGACGATAACAGGACGTGCATACGCACAGAAATATCCAGATTTATAAAACCGTGCGCACGCACGTCCTACGCCGGTTTCCCTTTTATAAATCACAATCAACTCTAAATGTGGCGCAGCTTTAGCGGCTTAAATAGTCAGTGAAACGCCCCAAATTAATATTCATTCATACTGACGACCTGCGCACAGAGGAAAACAAAGCAAAGGACTCAATGTGAAGTTGTAGTTCTTGTTAAAGAGGTGGAAAAGAGGAAAAACAATTTGGACGGCACAGTGTGGGCATTTCTTAAAGTGCTCATATTATGCTTTTTTGGCTTTTTCCCTTTCCTTTATCGTGTTATATATCTTTTTTTGTGCATGTTATAGGTTTACAAAGTGAAAAAGCCCAAAGTCTCCCCCAAAGGGACTTACCATCTCCAACAGAAAACACTGTTCACAAACTGCTCCAAACAGCTCTATTGTAGTCCAGCCTTTACTTCAGAGACAAACATGTAACACACGTTATAATGCTCGCCTAGCTGCTAGTGTGGCACGCCCTCATACTCTGCTTCTGACTGGCTAGTAGTCCTTACCTAGGTACTGTCAGGGCACGCCCTCATACTCTGCTTCTGACTGGCTAGTAGTCCTTACCTAGGTACTGTCAGGGCACGCCCTCATACTCTGCTTCTGACTGGCTAGTAGTCCTTACCTAGGTACTGAGCATGTGTGACTCCCAACAAAGATGGAACAGAAGTGAGATGTCTCACTCTGTAGCTAAAACAGAGAGCTCAACACGCAGGGTGAAAAGAGGAGCTGCAGCAATGTGCAGTACAACAAAAAAAGTGTTTTTAGAAAATTAAACCATGTAAACCTATTCTGGTATAACCTCTAAATACAATTATGAACCTGAAAATGAGCATAATATGGGCACTTTAAGCCCAAAAAAGCTGTAGAGTGACAACATGTTGCAGACGCAGTTAATGCCACAGCCTCATGATGTCGGACCGTGGGCCCAAATAAAAAAAAAAGGTCTGATATTAAAGTTGATACAAAACAACGCCTTCCGCTACACAGAGAAAGTGTTTTTGCCACGGGACACCGGAGCTGACCCCTCTTGAAGTGGGACAGGCTTGGCGTGGTTTCTCCAAGTGCTCCTCTCTGTAACGCTGGGCCCAAAACAGCTCAGAGACCAAACAGGACAGCTTGAGGAAGTCAGAACCGGCTCATAAGCCACTCGTCCTCGTTTGCCAGCAAGTCTTCTTGCTGTCTGTCGCCATTTTTTTCCCACAAAGCCAGCCATTGTGCGTCATTATGCAAGGCATGCCTTTTTATACCCATCAATTTGATTGTATCTGAAAAGCTAAAGGTGTCAGAATCAATCTTCTGCGCAAGGAGCATGTCTTTAGTAAAACTTCAATTCTATTGCACCTTTCACAATGGTTAAAACATGCTTCAGGCTTACAATAAAACACACATTTAAAACAAAATAAAACAATCTACAGCCATAAAAACACACATTGTATAAAACACTCTGATACTGTATATGATGACCATATTAAAACGACATCGAAACCAGCATCAGTGTAGACATTTATTTGTTCTGTTTATCGTATTATTCATGAGAATAAATTCCATAACATGCCAATATAATTACAGAACATATTTGAGTTTTTTGTTGTTGCAAATATGTCTTTTTTTCGAATCTACAATAGTATCTTGAATTATTTTGTCCGTTTTTCATCGCAGATCGATCCAACAGGTGTTTGCGTAGGCTATTAATTGTAAGAATGGCTTTGTGAATTCTTCATATTATTAATGAAAGGCGATATTTCGATGTATTTTACACAGTGGTCTCAGCTTCACACAGTTTCACGTGATTCATCCATCTGCCGTTGGTGTCGCCGTTTCTCCTTTCACCCGTTTCTGTGCGTGCGCCTGGGTCAGAGTGTCCGTGGACGGCCGCACATTTTCCCGTCAAGTTTGCTTTTTATAAATCCCAATTCTTGCGTAGAGAGTGGCATATGCCATGGTATAAATGAGGCCCCTGATCTAGCAGCTGTTAAATCACCAGATGGCACCGGTGAAGGTAAATGAAATCTGATCCCTTATATCAAGATATCCCATTTAGGACAAGTTTCACCTAAAAAGAGATATGCTGCCAGATTTCCCTAGGTGTTTTTGACTTCTTAGTTCTTTACAACGAGAATCTAATTAACCTATTTGAAAGCCAAGAGACTTCTTAAAACGCAATAATGAAATTGGACTTCCATACTATTCTATTATGAAGATGGATTGAACAAATACACATTTGCTGGTTTATTAAAGTCACCTGGGCAGCTCGGAGATGTGGGTGGCTCACATGCAGAGACGAGCACGGAGCACTCAACGTGGAGTATTACAACAGTCACTATAGCTACAGTCTCTCAAGCAGCAGCTGTCTGAAGTGGTGGCTGTACCTTTATATATATATATATATACACACACACACACACACACACACACACACCCCCACACTATGCAATAAAACAACCTTTAAAAAGCTGCAAGCTCCAGCTGATAATAATACACTTTATACTGTAGACGCGGCATTGTAAGATTACAGGAATGTCTAAGTAATATCCTACATATTTGTAAATTCAGGTACATTTTATGAACTGAAAAGGTTATTACCGGGTCTGTGCAGAAACACTGACGTATCGCCAACAGCATGATAATAACATCCAAACACAAGATTCCCTCTCAGTGGTTCCTGTGACATGAGAAACACTTTCAAAGTACTAATGTTTAAAAAATACACAGAGATACCCAAAGGATTGTAGCCCCACCGAGAGGAGAGGAAAAGTCCCATCACACCACTGGTCCAACCTGCGTGGAACAAATACACCATCTCTCCGCAGTGCCATCTGCCATCTGCCATTTGATTGGCTTTCAGTGTTTCTATCGTTCATCAAATCACTGTAAAAAGTGATCCCAACGATATCGTTCACCACTGTCGTTGTTACGGTTGTTGTGTGGACTTCACCATCTACTTAAGTTAAATAGATTTGAAAAACTAAATTACATTTATAGATATAGTTATCATTCTTGTTATCGTTCTTGGTGTGGATTGCCCTTTATCCTTTTAATGCCTGAAAAATGAAGTGGAACGTGTGTGAATAACAATGTGATGTGTTCTCTTTTCAAGCAGGTTCAAACCAAGAGTTGGACCGGTGAGAATGGACACACAGAGATGTATATGCAATACAAAGACAACAAAACTCAGGTGTGTGTGTGTCACTGTGTGTATGTTCATGCAGTGTGTATTTGACATGCATTGCTACTGTCTTTATCAGGACTGTGAGGCTTTAATCCGATTTGATGGACAGTGACCAAACAACCCCACAACCGTCATCACATTCTGATTTAAATGTTGCGAAACCCTGATTGGTGCGCAGCAGTATGGGACGTCCCCTTTTTCCAACTGAGCCCCACCTACTTCAAACCAGAGAGAAAGACACAAATACGGATAAATCTGCCATGTGAACTAACTAAAACAGTAAAATATAATGTTCATTTATTGAGAAAATATAGTTTCAACAGCTTGAATGGAAAACATCACCCCAAAAACACATTTTTTCAGTGATCTTAAACATGACCAGTACATCCGGTCAAAGAGCTACATTATTGCTCTGACAATTATTATTGTTTTAGATTATTTTTTTGGGGGGCTTTTTTCCCCCTTTATTTTGAAAGTGGCTAGACATGAAAGGATGGATAGAGATGGGGGATGACACGCAGCAAAGGGCAGCAGGTCGGATTCGAACCCTGCGCCGCTGCAGGACTACGTGGGGAGCACGCTCGTACTGGGTGAGCTAGAGGCCGCCCCATGCTGACAATTATTAATCATCCATGGAAAAGAGAAAGCAACTGTAGCTTCAACTGCAAAAAAATAATCCATTAATAGTCCAGTAATGAGTACACTGTAGTAAGTAGCATTTTAACATGTCATTGTAATCCATTCAGGAGTACTACTGTTACGAGGATAGGGCTCAAAACAGGAAGGTCAGTTCCTGCAGTGCTTCCGGGTGTTTCATGGTCAGATTTCGCGGGATGCTGGATAAACAATAAAAAAAAAAAAATCATTCGTAGGCTGAATCCGAATGTCCATCCTCTCGACTTGTGGGCTGAGCCCTCGGGGCACGTCACTATAGTGGACTCTAGGGCTGCACGATATGAGGAAAATGTCTAATTGCGATTATTTTGACTGATATTGCGATACGATATTGGAGGGAATGATCGTTTTTGTATCATTATTCTCATTTTCGGTGAAAATTATTAACATTGAAAGAAATTAAAATGTTTATAGTGTGATTTTTGCGAGGGTCTGTACCACACAAAGATTTTCTCTTTAGTCCGTAGGATACGATGTGCAGGCCGGGACAGCTCTGCAGCACAACAATATTTCATTCAGAATGGTTTGGTTTGACACAGATTTTGCCATTAACAAATGGCAAAATATGCGATTTGGATATTGCACTAGTCCATATTGCGATTTCGATACAATTGCGATCAATTGTGCAGCCTTAGTGGACTCTCTGTAAGCTGCAGGAGGAGCGCTTATGTTCTTTTGCAGTCTTGATGAATATTATATTTTTGGAATTAAACAGCCCTCGGTACTCCTGCGGTCACGCCAGTCAAGTCTACGAGTGTGCAAGTGCAGGAAGTCGGGGCATTTGGATTCAGCTTCAGGGGTTCTTGAACCTTTTTGGAATGATAGTTGGGTTGGGTTTACCGCATGCAACTGTTATTTCCACTTCAGTTATCTGTCAGGTCTAAACGGCAAACCCTGCCCATCTATTACACCAAATGAGTTTACCCACCTAGATAAATGCTTGCATTGATATTATTTGACCCAAATGTGCTTGTGTGTAACATTCTTTTCCCCCGGGATAATCAGGGTGTTTTAATTGGTTGCCTACTTGGATAAAGTCATCTTTGATTACTCTTCAAATCACAGTTTGGCTACGTTATCTCTTTCATTTATTGTCACACATTCAGTGCATTTACATGCACTTTCAAACCCAATTACGGGGCGACCTCTAGCTCACCCAGTAAAGTGTGCGCCCCATGTTGGCCGAGTTCTTAGCAGCAGCTGTGGGTTCGAGTCCGGCCCGCAGCCCTTTGCTGCATGTCGTCCCCCCCCCTTTCCCTTCCCTTTCCTGTCTTCAAGCTGTCCTGTCAATAAAGGCCATAAATGCCCCCAAAAAATAATCTTTAAAAAAAACATGAAATGATTATATTCAGGTGAAGATGACACCATGTAAACACCTTACCCCAGCTAAAATCTGAGTTCTCATACCCTGGTTAACAGACCTTAAGGACTCCTATTATAGTATATAGCAGGGGTTTTCAAATTGAGTGAATGTGAGCCTCCCCATAGAGTAGGTAAGGACAGCCGAGCCCCCCGATCCCCAAAATCCCGTCCGCCTGCCCTAACCCACACACTTGCCTGTGCAGTAAATGCCATCTCTTGTGTGTTCCAGGCAATGAGTTTCAATAACTGATAAAATGTAAATATTTTTTACTATTGTATTTGAAGACATTTTATTTCTGTTGACTTGGGACAAGGAAACAATGCATTTTAAAGCTAATACACGCACGCACAATTACCGATATCAACAGAGCTGCATACAGTTATACAGTTATTTTGCGTGTGGCTCTTTGGCGCCCCCCAGGGGAGGCGCGCCTCACCTATTGAAAACCCCTGGTGTATAGTATATTATACAGTATAGTAAGACCATATCCCAGGTTACTGCTGTGCATGTCAACGCACTGAATGTGTGATAATTCAAGTTATTTAAGTTCGTGCATAAACTCAACTGATGAGACTGTCTTGGTTAAAAATGAATGAAACATTACAACAGTTCCACCGGTAGCCCCTGATCTTTGCTCTTGCTCGTCCCTCTCTCCTCCTCTCCTTTCTCCTTCAGAGTTACGACACGGAGCTGCTGTTGCCCAGGGACAGTGTGTGTGTCCCCGCGCAGCCTGTCGTGGTGGTGAAGAGGGAGTCCGAGCCGTCCGCCATCAGCTTCATGGGAGCGCTGCGCATACCCGTCAGTTCCACGTACACTCACAGATGCACTCAGATCTTACTTAGAACCATGGAAGTGTTTAGTTGAGGTCCATGCTAATGTAGAGTCATCCTGATTATTGCAGGCCACAGTTTCTCCTGCTCACTTATCACAAAGTCAGTAAACAAGATCTAATCTCTTAACATCAGACACGTGCCATTACTTTAATCCTGCAAAAACAGATTTGTGGCCACTTTGGGGCAGCGGAAACCAGTTGAACATTAACATATCACCTTTTTAAGTTTTAAGTTATGTCAAACAGTTGCTTATTTACACATCCAGCAGTTACAGAGCAACATCAACATTCATTTTGAGTTGGGTTTCTGACCACTTGATGAATGTAAGTCCAGTAGTTACTTTCTTTTAGCTCAGTTTTTGTCTCTACCAACTCTTGAGGGAGATATCTGGCTATGTTCACCAGCTGGTCCCTACATTTATTTTGTCTGCTGTTTGATAAGGCCGTGCCCTACAGTCTATGAAGAGATTCTCTGCTATTTTGAATGTCAGAAAGTCTCTAAAATGACTCGTGGTAACATATTCTGACAGTGTATGTCTCCCTGTATCAGACTGGGATTATTATAGGAAGATTAGTGTAGGAAGATTTTACTGCATCAGGAGAGTTGAGCCACACCGGTATCATTCAGTCACAGAAAATCTACTGAACAAGCTTGTGTTAAAGTGTGGGCTGTTTGTCTCTGCAGGGAGTGATCGAGTTCTCTCTGTGTCTGCTGTTTGCCAAGCTGGTCAGCTACACCTTCCTCTTCTGGCTGCCGCTCTACATCACCAAAGCAGGTGAGCACCAAACACAACTGCAACCATTGGTCTTGATTTGTGTCCATTTCTCCACAGAATTCTTACTAACGAAACTAAACAAAATAATGTCAAAAATGATTGTTCCATTGAATCCTTCAGGTTCAACACCTTATATTAGTATACTGTTATGTTCTGTTCTGTGTCAATTGTTAATTGACATGTTATGATGTTAAAAATTATATACGTTTTTTTATTTATATATATATATATATATATATATATATAAAAACATGTTCACTGTGACTTATTTTGGTATCTTTGGACACTTTGAGATCTCCTCCATAAAAAAAAAACAGAACGTTCCATGTGTTTGAACAATCAGCCAGTCAAGGATGGTGTGGAGGACCACAGCTGATCTCTATAAACAGATTCTGCATATGAATGCATAGATACTAGATTTTGGTCAAATGTCCCGCTGAATTAATGCGGCACAAGCGCCGTTTACGCCTACCTCGACGACATGGCTGATACAAACAATACACCACTGCTATCTTAAACTGATGAATATCTGTGCAGAATCAGTGCATCTGTTTATGAGTTGCAGCCAGGCTGTACATTATCAACTATGCTGCCAGGGCAGCTGCTGGTCTCCTTTTTTTCTCTGTGGCCTAGTTGTCTCGTCAATGATTAATGACACAATAAACCTTAATTGCTCGGACAGATCCAGACTTAGTTTAAGAGCTATGCTCCGCCCTCTATCGACATACAGTTTATTGCGATCCCGTTTGGAGATTGTTTGATTGCACAGCCCTCCAGTGATTTTAGAAGGCAGAACAAGATGTGCATTTCTCTCTATCTGTTTAACCTTGTGCTGCTGCTGTAGCCTTAGTGTTAATTGAACTGCGTTCAGATCCGTCTTGTGCCGTGTTTAAAGTGATACAGATCTGCTACAGGCCTGACCTGTAAGGTTGCTAACTGCCTCAGGTGCTCATTCAGACACGACACCATCATGTTAATACCCATCAGGTTAATAACGGCAAGGGTTGTATGTCTGAAAGAGGCTAAAGACTTGAGGCTAGCGTGGAGACTGACGCTGATGAACAGGCCTTTGGCTGGGCGTTTTTACACTGCATTGTAACCGTAATGTCACATTGTTGTTGTGCTGTGGTACAGTGTGTAGGCTGACCAGCCCACTCCATTTTATTACCACCACTGTTGTGTCAAACAAAAGACCGTGCCAGAGAATTGAAGTGTGTGTGTGTGTTTCTCTCAGCTCACCTCGATGCCAAGAAGGCTGGAGATCTCTCCACCCTGTTTGATGTGGGAGGAATAGTGGGTAGGTGCCTTTGCTCTCATCATCCTCTTATCTGGCTCTTATCTTGTGTGTGTGTGACTTTTTCTTCCCAAATTCACTTACCGACTGTAGCCTAGTTGCTTCGTTTTGTGCATTATGGTTTACATGCTATTTTCCTGGCTCATTGCCTTCTAGCTGTTATTGTATTTATAATTAAATATTCTGCCACAGTGGATTCAAGCTGTTTACCCTTGTGTGTGTGTGTGTGTGTGTGTGTGTGTGTGTGTGTGTGTGTGTGTGTGTGTGTGTGTGTGTGTGTGTGTGTGTGTGTGTGTGTGTGTGTGTGTGTGTGTGTGTGTGTGTGTGTGTGTGTGTGTGTGTGTGTGTGTGTGTGTGTGTGTGTGTGAAATGCATGCACCCATAGGGGGGATCTTGGCAGGAGTGATCTCTGATAAACTGGCGAAGAGAGCCACCACCTGTGCAGTCATGTTGCTGCTAGCTGCTCCTACAGTAAGTGTCCAGTGCGCTGCTACACTCACCCAGAATCTAACATCAAGTATTAGTGACTTCTAACAATGTTAGATTAGGAAGTTCAGACCCATATTTCTTCTTTGGGAAGAATCTCTATCCTGTGGCTAGAAGCATGTTAGAGCATAGAAGTGACTAATAAATGAATTCACTTTAAGCAGGAGCCTACGGCAGGTGTTTGGAGCTGACAGTCAGGTTCCACTGCTTCACCAGGCCTCACCCCGATTTTCTTCTGTGCTACGTTCCACTTTTGTTCCATCCTCCCGACTCGCAGATTTTATTGTCTCTACAAGTACTTTACAGAACAATCCCGTGTTTATTAAGCTAGTATCTACTAGAGCTGTAATCGGGCCTTAAGAGTTCGGCCCGACAAGGCCCGAGCCCGACAAGTACATGTTGATTGACCACTTTTTAAAACCCCGAACCCGTTTACAGCCCGACATTATTCAAATGTGCACACACAGCTGTTTTTGCCTTTTGTCAAGAATAATTTATAAAAATGTTTAACATAATTCATTCATGACTAATGTAGGCTGTAGGCCACTTGGAAGTTGGAACAAAGAAATAAAATAAGTCCTCCAGAGGCCAGCCTCCGTTATTTTCACTCTAATGGAAACACATCACCTGACCGCTCATTTAACGTGCAACACGCAGCGCAAGCCCGAGCCCGGCCCGAGCCCGTGTCCACATAAAAAAGATTGGTTATGTCGTATTATGTTTTTCCACCTCCAAGATGACTCTCTTGTCGTCCGTGGTGTTTTGGAGGAGACGTATACGATGTTGAGGGGTGTCTTTTGGTAACTGGATGCTCTCGCTGTTTCACTTCCTCCCCGGCTGTCCTAACGGCCCGCGCCTCACGTGAAGATAGACCTGGTGCGTATCTTTGGCGGAGTGGAGAGCCGCTTCACGCACGCTTCTGCCACATGTCACAGCGCGGCTGGTGAATTATCAAGCATTGACTTGAATGGCCGTGATTGCTCACGGGGGTCGCAAACATGGGTCTGTGTGCATCCGGCTCCCCATGCTGTGTAGCAAACATATTTTACTAAAGCCAAATGGGTGTTTTTGTTGACAGTGGAGCAATAGACAGATTACATGTATTTTGTTTATGATATACATGAAAATGAGGCATATTTGAATGCCATTTTTAGCCGTTTCTGATAACTGTAAGGTACAGCACAGTGTTGACAAATTACATCGAGATATGCTTTTTTCACTTGACCTTAATTTAACTTCCAGGCTGCTGCTAACGTTTTCAGACTTGTGAATTATGAATAGCGAGTGAAAATGTGTTTTGACCGCCATGCTTTCTCTCGATCCTGCAGCTGTATGGCTTCTCCATGATCAGCCAGTTCGGTTTGGGGCCAACCATCGGTAAGTACCAGCTCTCACTCCTCCGCCTAATCAGAGCTTGTGCTGAATAATCACATGGTTAATTCATTAGTTGATTGAATATTATTCGGTGGAAGATTTGAGAAGCAATACATTGTTGCTTATGAAAACTACCAAACATTTTCTGGGTTTTCAAGTATCCTTTAAAAGTCCAAAGTTTCAGGTTTAGCACTTTGATAAAGTCCATTATTTGGGAAAAGACATATTTACCGACAGGTATTTCAGTTTCTTTCTGTATCATATTTGCTACGCCTCACTACGTCAAACTGATAAAGCATTACTGTCCTCTTTCTAGACAACAAGGGGCTGCTATGTGTAAAGCTGCAGAGCAAAAGTGTTCTCTTATTCATTTCAACGGAGAGTGCCATGGAGATCAGTTTGTGCGTGTTAAGACTTGGTCTCAGAGTCTCCAGTGTCCTCAGTCAGCCACGAGTGACCAGCAGATGGCTTTATTGCAGCGCACAGAATTTGGAAAATGCATGCTCACAATCAGAATTAGGAAAGGTTTTATTGCCACAATAAGTACACTTATGTGGAATTTGCCTTGGTGACAGGTGCATACATAAACAAACAAACAAACAAACATATTAAACATTAATATAAAATCAACAAATACAGAAAAAAAACATACATACATACATACATACATACATAACCCAACCTTTCACAGATGTGGGTTTTTGCTCTGCAGCGTATTAATGAATCTGTCTTTTTGTTGTTTATCAGTGTTTTTAGCAGGCACTGGTTAGGGTTAGGTGCCTTGAAGGCAGCGGTTGGGGGCAAAAAACACCATCGAGCCTTTTTATTTTGGAGCCATGTGGTGTGAATGAACACAGAAATGCCACCACTTGGGCACAATATCCCTCTGTGTGTGTCCAGTTGCTGATCACGCATCCAGATAAATGAGCTCACATGGTCTGGCTACGTTTATCAGGGCAGCTGATTGCACTGATTGGTTGATCATCAGCGGCTCTTTCAGTGCCGACACTGTGGAGCGACTGATGGCTCCTAATTCATTCACACTGAGCTCAGGATGCTCACAGCTGTGGCTCATTATGCTCACAATATGCTGAAGGCAATTTGTAAATGTCAGTATGTGATACAGTGCGAGAGGACGAGGTGCAGCTGATGAGCAGCTCTGACAGTATAATTAATATCATAACACAGCTTGACATCAGGGGTAGCATGCCTGCTAGATGTACTGCCCACAGGGTCTGCTCCAAACTGAAGTAGAGTCAACGTTCTCTAAAATGTTCTCAGCATGACAGGAGTCTGTGCCGTGGGTGGCTGTAGAATCTCTGTAACTGAAACCAAAGCTGTGTTCGAAACCGTTCCCTCATTCACTCACTTTTCCCTATATAGTGTGTATTAAATAGTGAGCTATGTAGGGAACGACCAAACGAGATTTCGGACACTACACTGAAAACATCGTTGCGTCAGGAGATGCGCCGGTTATTTGTGTGACGGAGGCGGGCGCCGCCCAGCATCATGTTAACTGACCAAAAAAAAAAATACTTGTAATACGTCCCTGAAACAGACCGAGCACCCAGGAGGACAGTAAAATGTTGTATATTATATATGTAGCATGTTACATTTCCAATATTTTTAAACGAAAGCCCGCTCCATTTTCCCTTTTCAGTTTTCGGGGGTGCTTCTTCTTCCCTATTCTCTGCCGTGAAAATGCGTCTGCGTTACATTGTGGTATATCGGAGTAAAATGTAGAGCACATCGTATGTACACTCAAATTAGCTGTGCATTGTGGGTATTTAATATGGATTATATACTGAATGAAATTATCTGTTGAGAATTCCAACGCCACCACAAAATGGAGAACACACTATTTCCGTGCTAGGGAACGGTTTCCAACAGCTCAAGATAGACCTCAAGCCAGTCTGTGTTTCCCAGGCATGCTGTTGGTGTGTGGATGCCTAGTCAATGGACCATATTCCCTCATCACAACTGCAGTGTCTGCTGATTTGGTAAGCGTGTTTAACTCTTATTCCAGTCTGCTGAGTTCATACATGATTATCAACTCTGTCTGCACAGGTCCCCTTCTCATTCAGTCTCTCTTCTGACCTTTGACCCTAGGGGACCCACAAGAGCCTGAAAGGCAACGCCAGAGCCTTGTCTACTGTCACTGCCATCATCGATGGCACAGGCTCTGTAGGTCAGTATCACTGATTAACAGACATTTAGGTTACTGAAACACACACACAACATGGAAAACAGCATCACAACTGTATATACGCAAATACGGATATATCATGCAAACCTACCAAAGGACAAAAATACAAGTAATTAACGGATAAGGCTGGCGTTATTCAAAATGTTTCCCAAAGCTAAACCAACAATGTGTTAGTCCTTCTCTCAATACTTCACTTCCACACTCGGTAATTTCCGAGTCTACTATATTTTTTTGAAAATGTTACTCAACCAGGAGGACTATTTTCAGCGGAGGATTAATCCACATTTGGCGCTCTATTGAATATTTAAAGCAGCAGAACAGTGGATGTAAAATTGAGTGAAAATAAAGAGCAGTCTGTGTTCATGGTAATGAGGGAACACGTCAGTCATTGATGGTTTTAAAACAACAACAGAGCTCTATGGCACAGAGGAATTTGGGAATTAAATTTGAAATATCACAAATGTTATATTTTTTTTGATCTGCTTAGTTGTGTTTGTGTTGGCATAGCTTCTGTTCTTTCTCAGTGCAGTGTAGCATTTAACATGAAGCCTAGAACAGCCTGTCGGAGATGAAAGTGTTGAGGTAATACACACACCAACAAATGGCTGTGCTTGTGTTTGTGCCGTCAGGCGCCGCGCTGGGCCCCCTGCTGGCTGGGCTGCTGTCTGCAGGCGGCTGGGATCGGGTCTTCTACATGCTGATGACGGCTGACTTCCTTGCTCTGTTGGTGAGTGCTACAAAAACCCTAAACAACACAAGCGTCATTACCGATAATAATAGTGGATGTGAATATGTTTCATTGAGTGGTCCTTAAAGCTAGACTGGGTAAACCCAGCCCCATCTGCCGGCGATTTGATTTCTCCCTGCAGCTCAGGCTGGAAACCTGTACGTTTATCTATCCTGCTTCCGTTACAAATCTGCAGGGACCAATCACAAACTGGCTTATCCACCTGGCGCGCTATTGGCGGATTTAACACGATGGCGATAGAGAAGCAACAGCAGGCAGCTTTTTGTTTACATTCAACATGGCGGCCACCGAAGCACAGCAACCCGTTGATGTCGCTGCTACGTCACCAGGATCGTTGGTCTGATTGGTTAAAGGTCTATCCAATTGTGTACAGAGTCATTGGAACTACGCCCGATGGTCACGCCTCTTGAGCATTAGAAAATACAGAGCAGACTCCCCAGACTAATGTTCATTAAAAAAAAATTAAAAGATTGAGCTCGGTCTGCTGATAGCCAGACTACCTTAAAGCTGCACTAAACAATGCTCATATTTTGACATTGGATCAAATGACTGGATCACTCGTAGTGATGAGCCCACAGAGAGTTATCACAGCTTTACTGGTTTTGTTTGCAGCCACCGCTGTCATTAAGCTCGTTTCCAGCAGCCAGATGTTTTCAGCCCAAAAGCTCTGATAAAGTAGAAAAAAAAAAAGTGCTCTGGTTAATTGGCATTTCTTTAAACCAATCGCAATTGTCTTGGGTAAGCGTAAAGCGCCGGACGCACGTATAGTGCCTCTGCAGAATAGCCTCAGGAAGGAACTAGTTTTGGTGGAACGTGTCGAGAATAAAAAAAAAAAAAAAGATAAATATAATTTGATTGATTTGATTGTTGGTTCTAGCTGGGAGGATTTTTCCCGAATCGACCCGAGTTTAGAATGCCAGCACAAAGAAAGCAGAAGGTGACGGACATCCGGCTGAAAATGAGTGACATCCGGCGGCACCGGAACAATCCTGTAAATGAACTGCCGTCGATATAGACTACCATAGTGGAGCCTTTAGCAGCTAAAGAGCCAGATATTTTCTCAGGAGATGCTAGAGACAAAAACGGAGCAAAAAGGAGAGTGAATATTGGACGTATATTCATCACGTGGACACACACACGACTCCAAATGAATGTTGATGTTGCCATGACAACTTAATAAGGTGATAATATATCAGATTGGGTTTTCAGCTTGTTCTGCTGTCGGCAAAAAAAAATAATCAATTAATTAGGGCTGTCAAACGATTAATTTTTTTAAATCGCGATTAATGGCTGATTTTCTATAGTTAATCGAGATTAATCGCATGTTTTATCACATGATTAAAATTCTATTATTTTGCATTTCAGTTTTAAGTACATATTAACAATGGAAAGCCATTCTTACCAGTGTATCTTGATTGGGAATCAAAGTAATGCAAAGAAAGTGACTTTATGAGCTTGATTTTAAGATTTGTATTTGTTTATTATTTATTTATTTACTGTAAACAAAAGAAAAATGTGTGAATCTAGTCACACATTTTAATCTAGAGTCAATTGCTGTTTAGTAACTCCTAAATATTTGGGATTACTCACTGACGTCCAGTGATCACCTTGCATCACTTTGCAGCAGTTCCAGTGTGGCTACTTCCTCCATGTAGTACAGGCTGTGTGTGTGTGGAACTACTGTCCCCCTCGACGGCAATGTATAAGATGGGTCAGAACATGCCAACCGTAGTCTTTAAGACCCGAATCTGCTACGATGCTGACAGGTCTGCAGTTAGTTGCCACCCATTTTGCAAGAGCGGTAGTAATGTTTTGGGGATTTGGTTTCATCAACAGGTCGGCGAGTAGCACTCTCCAAAATAGTGCTTTCCCTGAACCTGCTAGCATCAACCTGACTCACGTTAACTGTACTATGCTTAGCTCGTAGGTGGTAGCTTAAGCTTGACGTGCTTCGGTGTTATTTTAATTCGGCTTTACACAATGTGCATGTGGCTGTCAACCCGTCCGGGAGTTTTGGAAAATAAAAAGCGCCATTCAGAATTATGTTTTCTGCTGTCTTTCTCCATCATGCCTGCAGCCTGCAGCAGCAGGATGTGTTACGAGGAAGTATGGCAAAGTGCGTCAAAGGGTCAAGATAGTAGCCTGTTAGGCACGACGCGAAGCTGAGTGAAGTGAAAATAAATTAATATATGGCGGCATGCGATTAAAAAAAATTAACGCGTTATGCTCTGCCCTTAATCGCGTCGCGATTAGCGTGTTAATGCTGACAGCCCTATAATTAATGCAGCTTTAAATGCAAGTGTTGATACCAGCGCCACACAATAACAATATGTTCTAAATGGTTAAGAAACTAAAAACTGTTTTTGTGTGTGTGCAGCTCTTGCTCCGGCTCGTGACAAAAGAACTGACTTCCACTAAATCCCGTCCCATCTCCGCTGTAGAGTAAGTCCTGCCATCCTCCTCTTCATCATTTGACTCAATGGTTCATTCCTTTACACCCTATCTCTCACACATCCACATTGTTAATCCTTTTGATTTTATAGACAAGTGTTGGGCTGTGGTGTCGAAATAGCTTTCTCCAGTTATATTCAAAAACAAATAAGTATGAACACATATACAGTGCATTGAAAACTAGTACCAGTTAAGTGTTTTTTTAATTTTTGCAGAATACATTACAGTATGTGCTTGCAGTACTTTTTCTATTATTATTTGTTGTAGTAGTAGTAGCATCCCTGCACGACACTTGGAAGACTGCTGAGACAAGTGGGATTTAATGGGGTTAGTGTTGGGTTAGAATTTGATAGTTAATATTACAATTTTTCATAACCAATTTAAAGATTAAAGTGTCTGTAATAGGAATTTTCTTGTGTAACATCAAAGGCCTGAACTAACTAATAGCTTGATTAATGTACTTAGGAAAAAGGTATACAGTAAGGAAAAGAAAAGGACAATTCATGGACAGTTGTCATAGAGCTTTTTGGACCACACTGTAAAACTCAATGAAAGCCAACTTATCAATGTGGTTTTAATATTTGTGTCTACTTCACAGGTTGAAGGAGCACTGACCTCTCTTTAAATGCACTGCTTCCACATAGGAACACACACACACACACACACACACACACACACACACACACACACACACACACACACACACACACACACACAGTGTATTGAAACCACTTGTCTAAGCCTGAAATGGACTGTGGCTCTGACAATAACTGGACTCTCCCTGACATGAGACATTTACCACGCACAAACACACATGCACATGTTAATAAAACATGTGTGCACACAGTGGTGCGCCAGCTGCAGCAGTTCACTGTAATTAAGACTGTACTTGCGTCCCTGAGGAAGAGCTGAAGCTGAAGTTCTGGCTGGTGAACCAAAAGGAACTGCAGCAGATTTCAGCCTGGAGGCTTCATCTGCACATACTGTACTCGCACACGGAAATGTACACATACTCAACTTCCTTGCCGCTTTCTCTCATCTTCCTCTATCTATTTTCAATGGGAGCCAATTTGACCTCGAACACACTACCTGCTCGTTCTACTCTGAGGATTGGCAGATGTATGAAACTAGCCTTACTTTGACATGTGTATTAAGCGACCAGAGCTATTTATTTTAGATAGCAATCTTTGAAACAGCAACTTCCATGCCTGTAGTTGTCCTCCTTTTCTTATCCTCATAAGCTCACCAAACAATGACCTAACCATAACAGTCAAGTTTATATTTAATCCTAACTATCTGAACTATTATACCTAAGGGAGTATTGTAATTGTATACCCAAACCCACAGCTTTCCAGTGTGGCCTTGGTGGCATCTACCCTGGTTTTAGTCCTTTGAATCATGTTGTGCTCATTGGCGACTTGAAAAAAAACAACATCCCATCAGAGCTTTCAGGAGGGATTAAGAATGGGGTCGTCCGAATTGGGTTTCTTTGCCAGACCCGAAAAAATGGCAACAGCAAAATTGCCACAAAAAGTATCAGTGTGTAGGCTGTTTTTGGGAAAGATGTTAACTCCTCCTAGCAACCGCCATCGCAGCTTCCATGTTGCCAAACACTGACTTAAGATGGACAGAACGCTCACTAATGATTGGTTAGGGCAAAAATAACCACCTCTCATCTGAAAATTGTTTTCATGAGCATAATGTCAGACAGAATTGAATGAACTTAAAGGACAATTCCGGCGCAAAATGAACCTAGGGATTAATAACATATGTGTACCGAGTCGACCGTTCTCTGGGATATGTTTTCATGCTAATCGAATGCGTCTCTAGCTTTAAACAAGCTACCACAAACCGGTGGTTAGCTGCTAACGCTAGCTTTCGGGGCAGAGGGTAAATCGCTATTTTTACCACTAACAAGGCTCAAAATAGCACCACACTTCAACGGTAGCATAATGAGGGTCCCTACATGTAAACTGAAGCATTGAGAACTTTGTAAGTGTACAGAGTTTATTACAAAGAGTGTTATCCTAGATAGCGGCTCACGTAAACATGAACGCTACTGTCTTTATAACCTATCTTTGTAATAAACTGTCTGGAATTGTTCTTTAAACTAAATGCCAATTCAGTCTGTTCATCAGGCCTGATGGGATCCATCATGTCATGCAGATATTTTGTGTCAGAATGATGAAAAAATGGAAGTGGATCTTCTGTGATCCCTGTCACACAAAAACTCCACAGGGCATCTTTAAAGGGGCAGTTCACCCACATTAAGAACAATCTCACTCCCTGTAGTTGTATTTGTCAAGTCGGATCATTTTGGTTTTATTAGTCCAGGTTTTTAGTCTTTGAGAGGTCTGCCTTTATCACAGTACAATGGGGTTTTGACACCATTAAGAAGTGACATGACAATCAACAGCAACAGCTTTCCAGAAATAGTGTCCCTGTTATTTAAAAAAAAAAAGAAATCCACTGGACTGTTTCTGTGAAGAAAAGTAGGCTAACTAAAAACGGTTGACTGCTTGTTCTGTGAATTATCTAGAATACTGTTTATGTAGGTGCAGTACATCTTTTATTGATCATTTTAAATGTCATATGTGAATTCTAACATCCAATTTATATTGAAGAGGTTGATTTGGGTGGAGGCAGAAATCTCAACCTGGACAAATAAAACCAAAAACTGTCTACATGGATAGATACCACGAGAGGGAAGTGTGAAAATATGTTTGTTTGTAATTTATGTGAACTGACTCTTTAACCTTAATGGAAACACTAGTAGCTTCTTATGTGCACGCTGTAGAGTTGGTGCTTTCCAATTCTGACAAGTAGCTCTGTTAGAAAGAAAGAAAGAGCTCTCCCACTCTGTGGACAAATGACAGAGGGCTGCTGGACCAACTGAATTCTGGGTGATGCTGTATGAGTGAAAGGAGGACAAACCAAGACCACTAGAGCCCTCCTCTACTGGGTGGAAGCTGCTGTTTCACTGTCACCGTTGCCTTATTGAACCAAAGAGATTGTGGGGATTTAAATAACAGACTACTTATTTAAGTCATTTAAGTTATTCCTGTCTGTTTTGTGGTGGTTTTTCTTTTTTTTTTTATGAAAGGAAGGCACCAAAGTTGTATTTTGATATAAAAACCTGCAGATAATGATTCATATTTGTTTGTGTGTGTGGGTGGAGATCTGAGGTCTTATGAATGTAATGTTCTTGTCAAATGAGATAACTGACTTGTCAAACCTCATATGGATATATTTTGCAGTGCAATGTCGATCCGTTAGGGTAGTGTTTAAGATGATTGGTCACAGTGACTACATTTTATCTTCCAATATCTAATCTTGTAAGCATTAAAAAAAATAAAAATCCTATCGTTGAAAATCAGAAAACTTGGACACAATAAGCTCATGGTTGTTGATTGATATATACATTTATATTTTCAACGTAAACTTTGTGATGGTAGCATTGAGACAAGACCACCTGTTGTGTATATATTTATTATGTGTCAGTGGTAGGCCTAGTACTTGAAACATTGTGTGCCTTGTTTGTTGTATGTCTTTTTGCTGGGTCAGTTGATTTTTGTAAAGAAAAAAAAGCATCCAAATGTGTCCTTGCTTCTTCGGGAATGAACTTGGTTTGGGGATGGTTTACTCCCAAAGCATTCTGGAGAAAAAAAATAAACCAATTGTTTTCTTCACCTAACTGTTCCAGGGTGTTCCAGGGTCGTGTTTTTGACTGCTCTTCTTGCAGCATACTATACTACAGGTCGGCTAAATCGGTCTGATTCATGGCATGGAGTGGCCTTAAGTCTCAGCTGGAGGTGGCAGGTGTCATCTGAAATGGTAAGCTTCTGACAGACAGGAACCCACTCAGTGACACAGGCAGACAACAAGGCACACACGCACACACACGCAAGCACAAGGATTGGGATAGGGTTGGTTACAGGCATATTGAGCCCTGATTTGAGATAGGACTTAATGCCACTTAATAATCCAAAATTCACCCTCTGCCTTCACTTTTACCACCCAAAGGTTTGAAGTGGGAAAAAAAAACCCAGTTGGTTAACAGCCAAAAGGAACCGCTCACAGTTTAGGAAAATAAGCTCATTCCCTGTCTTGCCAAGAATTAGATGACAAGATTGAAATCAGTCTTAACTGTGCATTGAAGGACAAGTTTCGATTTTTTTTTTATGTCCGTCTTACATGGTGATATGGGTCCATTTTTAATAGTTCCTTCCAATAGGAGACAAAACCCACAGGCCTTGATCTGTGCAGAAATGCATGCTCAAGTTTAGTAGAAGTTAATATGAGGCACCAGTAATCTGATTTAGCCACAATAGTATGTACGTTTTGACATGAAATTATCTTAACCCATTCTTTAACTATGGAGCCAAGCAACTATCTTGGCTCATTTCAAATGTCTAAATAAAGCTTCCAACTGCTAAAGGTGACAAATGAACATGCTGTATCTCTACACCTAGAACTTATTGTGCCCGGCAGGCTAGAATAACAATAATTACTAGGGAAGGCCATTTCTGAAGAAACAGCAGTATGAAAGCTGGATGTTGGAAAGCTGACACTACACTGCATCGCTGGCTTTGAAAGTTGAATAATGCCAATAGTGTACGAAGGATGTGGAATATTTAAAGGTTTGTTGAAAAGCTGACGCTTAACTGCATTGCCTTAAAGGAACACGCCGACTTATTGGGAATTTAGCTTATTCACCGTAACCCCCAGAGTAAGACAAGTCCATACATACCCTTCTCATCTCCGTGCGTGCTGTAACGCTGCCTGACGGTTCCAGCATTAGCTTAGCCTAGCACAGATCCTGCAGGTAACTGGTTCCAACTAGCCTACTGCTCCGAATTGTGACAAAATAACACCAACATGTTCCTATTTACATGTTGTGATTTGTAGAGTCACAGCGTGTACAAAAACAACGTAACATGAGACACAGCCATCTTTTCTAACAGTAAACAAACCGGGAACTATATTCTCAGACAGGCTTGCTGCGAGCATATCACTCCGCCCAAGTACTATATTCTTCCACCTGAGAATATAGTTCCCGGTTTGTTTACTGTTAAAAGATGGCTGTGTCTCATGTTATGTTGTTTTTTGTACACGCTGTGACTCTACAAATCACAACATGTAAATAGGAACATGTTGGTGTTATTTTGTCACTTATTGGGAGCAGTAGGATTACTGGAACCATTCACCTGCATGTTCTGTGCTGGCCTGATGCCGCTGGAGCCGTCAGACAGCATTACAGCACGCACGGAGATGAGAAGGGTATGTATCGACTTGTCTTACTCTGGGGGTTACGGTGAATAAGCTAAATTCCCAATAAGTCGGCGTGTTCCTTTAAAGGTGCTCTAAGCGATGTCACACGTTTTTTAGGCTACCACATTTTTTTTGTCACATACAGCAAAACATGTCCTCACTATCTGCTAGCTGCCTGTCCCCTGAATACACTGTAAAAAAAAATCTCCCCATTATCTGCTAGCTGCCTGTCCCCTGAACACACTGTAAAAAAACGTGGTCTCTGTAGACAGCCCAGGCTCCACAAATGGCAACAAAACCAAACTGCGCCAACCTGCACCACCAAACATAACAGTCTTCCAGCCAATAACCGACAAGAAGGATTTGGGGGTGGTGGTGTGGGGGATAGTGCACGGAAGGGAGGGGGAGAGGACAGGATGAGGAGGAGGGAGGGGCGAGCTAGCCTCCGTTTTGTTTGACAATACTTTGAACGTCAACAAGAAGTGCCGTCACCCAACATGGCTTAGAGCACCTTTAATCTGTATGAAGAAGCAGTTGAAGGACTATGAATGAGTTGGAGAAATGGGAAAGGGTCCAATAAGTATGAATGGTATTCAAAAAAGTTGAATAATAGCCATAATGTATGGAAGATGTGGAATATTTGAAGGTCTTTTGAAAAGCTGGCACTACACCGTGTGAAATGTGAGCGTGTCCTGTTGTGTCAACAGGGCCATTTCTAGCCTTTGGCGGGCTCTATGCAAGATGCTGTTTGGGGGGCCCCCTATTTTGTCAAACTACGATGGCGGGGGATTCAAACCTTTGAGATAATCCATGGAGATGCATCAATCTGTAAAAACTTCTCTCAAATTCAAATTAAGTAAAAGCAACAGATGCAGGAGTTTCTTCAAACAGGTTTATTTTTGAATGTTTAGAACAAAGAAGGCTACTAGCGGTTACAAATAAAGACCATAGACAGTATATAATGGACCGTTAGACCCCGTGTCTCTGGACGGAGACCAGTGAAGGATATCAGAAGTCTCTTTTCCGGTGCTGGCTGAGCGTTACTGAGCAGCCTCCAACTGAGCTTGAAGACGTAGATGTGACGTGAGCAACGTGTCTGAAAGTGTGAAGTCTTCTGGTAGCTGTGCCGAGAGAAATCTCAATCATTCCCAATCTTACAGAGACGGAGAGTGTGAGTAGGAGCTGTCCATGAGCGTAGGAGCTGGAGCATTTTCGTTATTGAAATATTTTGTTCCGATGCTTTCATGGACTCTCTATGGGCTTCTCCCTTGACTGTTGCCTCCACTTCCCCCCGATTGCCTGTGAGCTTCTCCTGACTATACGGTAATTCCTCTACTGTGTGACAGTAAGTTGTGTGGTTATGACCCAATCATTAGCCTATTTTTATAAAAACGTCTGCTACGGGGCCATAACGTGAGGTAATGGAGCCTTTTATACATTGTTGTGTTTCTTTAGAAATAAACAATGGACAAATTGAGTCTTTAAACACTTCAGATGTAAAGTTATTCACTGTCAAAGTGACGCCAAAATGAATGGGAGTCAATGGGATGCTAACGGAAGGTGATGGCTTGTTAGCCTCAGTATCTCCCCACTGGAGGTAGGCTTTCTGGATGCTCGCTTACCCCCTTGATAAAGACAGGTCATTTTATTTCTCCCTAAATATATTGAGACTAAACGGGCTATACTTGCAAATTGGGGGCCCCCTAGTGCAATGGTTCTCAACCTTTTTTTCCTTGGCCCCCCCCTATTTATGTCTAAGAAAAGCTGAGCCCCCCCCAAAACCAATGTTGAGGTAACTCTCGAGATAGAGCCTTACTTTCTTTTTTGATACAGAGGAGTTATCAGCACTTTGACGTTTCTCCACCATGTTTCATTCATAAAATAGTGATGCCGTGGCGTCAGGAAAGACGAGGATGATAGCAGCTAGCAGCTGACCTGATGACAGCAAGGGTCCCAGGTTAAGAGCTCCTGGAGGTGTGGCCTACTAAGTAGCCTGCCTACAATTTTAAGCGAGAACAAAACTATATAGTTTTCATACAGACTTTTGTACACATTATATATTCTAGTGTATTATCATAATTTGTTTAACATGTGCAAATATTTTTATTTTTTTACCTCGACTTTAAACCAGATAGACTTGCGCCCCCCCCTATGATCTTTGCAGACCCCTGAGGGGTGCCCGGACCCCAGGTTGGGAACCACTGCCCTAGTGGCTGTGGGGGCCCTATGCATCCGCATTAAAGCTACTCTCCACTCCGTCTGTGATGTCACCCACTCTAGCTGTGATCATTCCATTCCATTCGGGCTTTCGTACTACTCGCTATGGCGCAAATTGACATGCAATCACAAGGTAACGTAAGTCAAAGGAGGCCAAACGGGGTTGTTAAACACGCTAAAAAGCGATTATGCGTCTTGATAACACACCAAAATGGCACCCGAATTGGCGGGTCATACATACGCCACTTACTGAGATCAGTCTGTGTTTCTCATCCAACCCAGCCAAATTGGAATGGAATTAGATGAATCCCTTTGTTTGTTTGAGTATAATGAGTGTGAACACACACACAACCTCAGTCTGGTCTTCTTATCTCAATAAGTGAACGTTTCAACTTCCTTTTGGCTCAGCTGCAGGATTTAATGTGGGTTTATTGCAGCAGTTGTCTGTTGGGTGTTACAGTGACTATAAACCTAGCACAACAGGTTTTGCGCCCCTTTTGGACTCTTCTCGTGGCCTTGATAGATGGATCATCCACTAATGCCTGTTAAATGCCTGCTTAATTCGACTAGGGACATCCCCACTGTTCCACTTTTCCACACTAAAGCTATTTTTCCTTTTTACTGTTTTTCCACTGATTTACAGTATGTCAGTGAGGTATGAGAATGTTTTTTTTCGTTAGTTGATTTTCACACTGTGCAGTATAGTACTCATAGAAAGACCAGTATTTGTGGGTGCGTGAGTGTACAGTATGTGTGTAGGGGGCTTGGCCCCAAGGACAGAACACATATAGTACAAAAGCAGAAACTAAAAAAAATGAGCTCCAAATACAGGAATCCTTTAAGTATCCGAATAAACAAAAAGGGAAAAGAGAATGTAGCTGAGAGAAATGCAGACATGTAGATACCACTTTCTAAGGCATCCTTTATAAAAGGGTAGTCAATTGTAACACATGGATGTATTAATGATTAATACATCTTTTACAAATGATTTGTACATCAGTTATAAGCCATTAATAGGAACATATTTGGGGTGTTAGGTTTTTCCTCAACCAATTCCTTTGGCTGGTGTTCATCTTCCATTAGGTCTGTTTCAAGCAACCAGAAAGAGGGACTTTTCATACCACTACACTGTCTTACACTGTACCATTACACATCAAAAACACACATATGGTTTTTTCCCCTTTAAAATTAACATAAATCTGAGTGACTCAGTCATTGGTGTGCAACCAAGCCAAGCAATCCAGCATGAGGGGGCTGAGTGACATAACTCCAAGTTGCCTCTGATTGGTGGGAAATTACAACTGTTCTCCCCCAGGCATTTCACACAAAACAAACACAGTATCTGTGTAATCTACCTGTACAACTGAGTGTGTGTGTGTGTGTGTGTGCGCGCGTGCGTGAGAGAGAGAGAGAGAGAGAGAGAGAGAGAGAGAGAGAGAGAGAGAGAGAGAGAGAGAGAGAGAGAGAGAGAGCGCATGCCTGTAGATGAGCGCGCGCAGCCCCAGGAGTTCTGTGGCGGGGACGCGCGTGGCCAGGCTTTATGAGATGATAGCGAAGTGACAGAGCGGAGAGAAACCGGGGGAGAAAGAGTTGGAAAAGGAGAGGGAGTTTGTATCGGTCTTTCTGACAGACAGGCTGACAGGCTGGTGGGATGTTGTTGGACCGCTGACTCCACTTTCACCACCCTCGCTTTGTAACGGCGGTGCGAGTGGGACCGCTGACACGGAGCCCGGAGCAGAACCCGCACAGCGACGCACCGACGCCGGGGAGAGGTGAGGGGACCATGGGCTCCGCTTCGTCCTCCTACCGCGTCATTTACCTGGACGTGGACGGTAGGATTCAGAAGGTAGGATACATACAGGCTACTATACAGTATATGTATTATGTAGTATGTCAACACTGTTAGCAAAACCTTCATAGAAACCCACGCTTAATTAGTTATGGAACTCCAGAACGGCCACTATTAAATACTGTTAAATAATGTTATTTTATAAGAAGAAGCTGAGGCTATGGGATTACATAAACAAAACACAAACAGGAAAAGGCCTAATGAATGTTTCAAAACTTAACTTAAGTCATTTTAAAATAACAGTAGCTCATTACTATAATGACAAAACAACTAGCCTATATTTAGTGTAAATTAATTGTTTAATTTATATTATTATTTTTATTTCTAATTATCAATATCACCATTGCTATTATTGGCATTGTAAGCCATTTCTATATTTTCTTTAGTTATTCATTATATATGATGTTCATTTTATAATGGATTATTACTTAATTCATGTAATATTGCCCATCATTGAGTTCAATAAGAAGTCTATCATGCTTTTTTACCAAGAGGTAAAAAAGCATGATAATGCCATTGTATATTATCATAACTAGGCCTATACAACAGTTGTTACAGTAATATTACAAGTGTGGTAGCCTATAAGTCAAATAACTTTAAATATTGTGATGTGATCACTAAATATTTACAGTAATATCTGTAGGCTATAGAAAAAAAAATCTAAAGTAGTTTAATTACATGGGATGTATTGGGGGAATAAACAAATGTCATAAATGTCATTAAATATTATACATTTGTTATACATTCACAGTGGACCCCATGCAAATCAATACATGGATTTTATAGAAATGGGATGTGGTGAGTTTTGTTTGGTTAGCTGTAATTAGCTGTAGTAGGTAAATTGTTAACATTCATGGACTACCTGTCTCAAGTAACTGAAAGAGAACTGTGTCCTTGGTTCATTAAAAACCCTTAGAAAAACATTAATATAGCCTTATTATAAATCCCCTGTAACATTGAGATTTGATGCCATAGAGAGATTTGACGCTTGCTTGATTAAGGGGATCCTCACAGGGAGCATTAGGTCTGCTTTAAGCATGCTGTGTATGATTTACTGTAAATGAGGTCAATTGGTGGCAGGCCTACAGTCTAAATGTCATGTCTGTTTATCGCAGAGAATGGAATGATACTGAACACTTCATTGGCTAAAAATAGTGTGCTTAAGTAGAGAGTCCATAGTTATGATGATATGTATGAATCATCACTATCCACTGGCCTACTGTAACCGTCATCATCCTCTGTGTGTGTGTGTGTGTGTGTGTGTGTGTGTGTGTGTGTGTGTGGGGGGGGCTTGTTAAACTATATTCGTGGGGTCCAAAAACCGTGAGTCCAGTATACATGTGGGGTCTCGACCAAAATGCTGGACCCCACAAGTTTAAAGGGCTGTTTGAGGGTTAAGACTTGGTTTTAGGATGAGGGATATAATTAGGTTATGGTTATGGTGAGGGTAAGGGTTAAGGTTAGGCATTTAGTTGTGATGGTTAAGGTGAGGGTAAGGGTTAAGGTTAGGCATTTAGTTGTGATGGTTAAGGTGAGGGTAAGGGGCTAGGGAATGCATTATGTCAGTGACGGGTCCCCACAAAGATAGTACCACAGACAGTGGACTGTGTGTGTGTGTGTGTGTGTGTGTGTGTGTGTGTGTGTGTGTGTGTATGACTATTTACAGTCCATGCAGCAGGCGGAATAATCTCACAGGTTAGTTTGGATGTTAAATAAATCGGAGCGTGAGAGCTGCAGAGCTGTGAGGTTGAAGAGTAACCCAGGCTCTGCCCTCTGAATACACTCAGGCATGCAACTTATTCATCCAACAACAGGCACCAGATTCCCAGACTGGAACTTTCACATCAATCTCTTACCAACCTTACAGCTATTGTTTTCACACCTTGGGCACGACTGGGAAACACTGATCAACTGACAGCAGTATTATGTGACAATTAAGTAGTAGTAGTAGTAGTATGTTCCCTGTGTACAGCAGTAGTGGTAGTATGTTCCCTGTGTACAGCAGTAGTAATAGTATGTTCCCTGTGTACATCAGTAGTAGTAGTAGTATATTCCCTGTGTACATCAGTAGTAGTAGTAGTATATTCCCTGTGTACATCAGTAGTAGTAGTAGTATATTCCCTGTGTACATCAGTAGTAGTAGTAGTATGTTCCCTGTGTACAGCAGTAGTAACCAGTCAAGGAAAGGGTTAACAGAAACATAGTGTTGGCCAATCAGAGGAGGTTGTGCCTTTGGCTGAGTCTCTCTATCTGATCTGTCAGAGGGAGAGCAGGGAAGTTTATCGTTGGTAGTTCCCAGAGAAGAAGAAGTTGGTCATTTCATGGCGCACATTATAACCCAAATTAAAACGTAAGCAACTAAAATTGCTGAATGTTTTTGTCACATTTTGCCAAACTGGTCTGATCCTAGAATCGCCCCCTGCTCAAGAGTTTGTCCCATGTTAGATTAGGACCAAAACAGAAAGGAAATCTAAACTAAAACATGCAAAATTGCATTTCTTTCCCTTTACTAATTCTCGCCATTGGAGACCTTTGATCTGACTTCATTCATCCTTTCATTTATCCATCCATCGATTCAGTCTGTTTATCCTGCTCAGGGTCACAGAGTTTACACAGTTCAGATGAAAGGAAAACCTAAATCCCTGTCAGCCTCAACCACAAGAACCAAAATCCCACCAGGACATCCAGATTGATTGCGATGTGAACCATTCCGATTCCGCTACAGTTGAATTAAAAACATGAATCACTGCCCTAATAGGAGACACCGTTACTTCGTCAGTTTCAATGAGAAAAAGCAACAAGAAAAAAACAGTCAAAAATCCAATCCAATCCAGCGCTGTTGGGCAGTCATTATGACTCCTGGACAGTGAAGGGCAGTGTCAATTTCAGACGATTTGTCCCATTATTGTTAACGGAGAAGGCAGAGAGCTCAGCCACAGCTCTGTTTACATTGGCAAACCAATGGAGAAGGAACAGCAGCTCATAAAAGGCCATATAATGAGGTTTATGCCTCACCGGCACTTTGTATTTATTGTCTTTATAGAGTTCACACAGAGTGTGTACAGTATATATGTGTGTGTGTGTGTGTGTGCTGCACATAACCATGACATTTCCTCATGCAGACACTTGCATCATGCAACAGGGTGGGAGGAGTTGCTCTTGTTTAAAAAGGTTAATACAGCTTAATGTGTTTCAAGCATCAGGCAAGGAAATGTTGAGTTTGTTGTGGAAAAGAAAATGGAACAGGAGAAAGATTAAATGGCATTACATTACAATTAGATTATATTTCCTATTTAACATGTTTATTGACAGCAGTGTTCAGTGCTATCAGCTACAGATAAATAGAGACAACATCTCAATTTTCACTCAGGGCGTCTTTGTTTTTTGAATGGTGACATTTCTGAATGTTGTGGTCTCTGTGTGTGTGTGTGTGTGTGTTTGTGTGTACAGTATATATCCTGCAGCTGTGTTTGTATTTGATGGCTCACCACCAGCCAAATCTTCTGCATTGCCCGTCGAAGATATTGAGCTGTTTGTTCAGAGGATCGGTGATCACCTGTTGCTAGGCTGGAAATGTTAGACGAGTCCCTGTACAAGCTGTGTAACACAGACACGGCCACTTAGATTTGGATTTAGGTTTTAATATTAGATTAGTTTCAGCTCTCAAAGTTCTCTGATGTCAGCTTGTTAAATGTGAATCTGTTCTAGTGTCTTCTCTCCTCTGTGACAGTAAACTGGATGTCTTTGAGTTGGGGACAAAACGAGACATTTGAGGACGTCATCTTGCTTTGGGAAAACAGTGATCAGCATTTTTCACCATTTTCTGACATTTATAATCGAGAAAATAATCAACAATGAAAATAACCGTTAGTTGAAGCCCTAAATTGAACGCATATTCTTCTCATATCCTTTTCTTGTGTGTGTTAAATTACAAAAAAAACCTTGTTTTCTGTGTTCTGTGTCTCCTTTTGTTATCTCACGTCCTTATTCAGGCTAATCAGATTCTGGTTAGCGTGTCCTGTTTGCGTGATGATCTGGTTTAAGTATCTCTTTTTCGTTTTTTTGCATAACAGTGGATGCGGCTGGCCTATGGTGTGGGATCATCATCCTGGGTGCATTCAGCAGCAGCAGCAGCAGCAGCAGCAGGGGACACATTATGATAACGTAGGGTTTGTTATTGAAATCAGTCGCAGCATCTTAAAACAAGAACATGAATTTGTTCAGCGGTAGGTCATACTAATGACAGAACAATTGAAATACATGACCTGCTTTTAGACATCCTCAGGAGTATTTGACTAATCACATGAATTAATGTAGTGCAAAAACACAGACTCAAAGTGCTGCTGTATGGCCAAGAAGAACACGTTCGGCTTTTTTCATTAGTAAAAGAGCATTAGAGTTGCTGTCATCTTATCCACAGGGTACTTTACTGCTGCACACTCATTTACATTCAGCGGAGGCTTTGCTTGTCATTAGGTAAATTTACGTCTTTGGTTCCTTTTAAGCTCACATTGTTTTTCTTTAAAAGAGAGGGCCAAATTAGCAGTTATTATCTCTCTCTTCCTTCTGTTCTTTATCAGTGAAGTTTTTTTTTCCTGAAATGGATAGTAAATGATGACAATTCAAATGCATGCATACTTGATGCAGGAGGACAGCAAAGGGAAGCACTGTATTTACACCGCAGCATTAGGCAGGTTTGATAAGCAACTAGGAGCACATGTTCAAATATAAATAAATAAATCAGTGGCAGTCAAATGAAATATGTACTGCATCTATCTAATAAAGCGAGACACCTCTATGTGTGTGTTTGTGTTTGTGTGTGTGTGTGTGTGTGTGTGTGTGTGTGTGTGTGTGTGTGTGTGTGTGTGTGTGTGTGTATGTGTGTCTGTCTTTGGGGGGAAGGTAACCTGCACGTCACAGGCAGATGCCACACGCAGAACGCTTTACAGCAGCGGGGGTGTGGGGTGGGGAGGGTCACGCAGGACACTTTACAGCAGTGGGGGGAGATGGAACATCGCAACTGTTGTGTAAGTTGCTTCTAAACTTAAACCACATAACTTATTACGCTAATACCGCCGTTTAAAAAAATCAAATCATACCCCTTATACTAGAGCTGGGCAATATATCGATATTATATCGATATCGTGATATGAGACTAGGTATTGTCTAGATTTTGGATATCGTAATATGACATAAGTGTTGTCTTTTCGTGGTTTTAAAGACTGCATTACAGTAAAGTGATGTCAATTTCTGAACACACCAGACTGTTGTAACTGTTCTATTATTTGCCTTTACCCACTTTGTCATTATATCCACATTACTGGTGATTATTTATCAAAAATCTCATTGTGTAAATATTTTGTGAAAGCACCAATAGTCAACACTAGAATATCATTGCGTTATCGATATCGAGCTATTTGGACAAAAATATCGTGATATTTGATTTTCTCTATATCGCCCAGCCCTACCTGTAACCTTACGCCTATAACGTATATCTCCCTCACAAAAACCTGGCCAATATATTTACGTTGTATGTCGCACAAGAGACGAGACAACGTCACTAAACTGTGGTGATATCATGCTATATCGTTAACAAAAAAGACAACACTACAATGTTTTCTCTCTCTCTCTCTCTCTCTCTCTCTCTCTCTCTCTCACACAATCTCAATCTCATGTTGCTTTATTGGCATGACAAAAAATACATCTGTGTTGCCAAAGCATAGGAACAAACATACATACAGGGTATATCATAATACATATAAACAACAACAAGTAAGTAAGAGTAAATACATCTGATATAATAATACAAGTGAACAGGATAATTATGATATAATTGCAGATACTAAACAAATTCTGTGCATGTCCCTCAAAGGGTATGTTGAAACAATAATAGAAAAAATAAAACAATAAAAAAAAGAATAGAAAAATAAAAATGATAATGATTATATATACAATTTTCTATTTATTTTGCCTTGTATTGTGGCAGGAGAAGACATATTTAGCTGCTAGCCATGCCATGTTTTTATCTTCCCATAATAAAAAAGGAAGCTTTTTGTCCTCAGTGTAGGTAGTGAAGCCTGGTATATGTTGTTCACATTTTTGGAAATATTTGGTTCTTAAGTCTTCATATTTGGGACATGTACATAGGAAATGTAATTCTGTTTGGATATCCTGGTGGCAGTGTGTAAAGACACGTTCCTCTCTTGGTCTCCACACTTTTAAATGTCGACGTCTTTCAATTTCCAGCTCATGGTCACTGACTCTGGATTTTGTTAAAATTTGTTTTTCTTTTGGATTTTTTAGTTTCAAATCTATTGATTGAAGACTGAGGATTGTGTCTGTGGCGGCTCTGAGGCTCCGTGTACCTGTCTCTCTCTACCTGTCTGTCTACTACTGACTGTGGTGTTTAACTCTGTGTACCTGTCTCTCTCTCTACCTGTCTGTCTACTACTGACTGTGGTGTTTAACTCTGTGTACCTCCGAGCCAGCTGGTCCAGGGGGGTGGACATGTGAAAACTGCTGGTTGCTCAGGAGAGCTTTGTATGCAATGGAATTTTTATCAGAAGGAATATATCGAGTTCTATTCTGCATACATTGTTTGGGGTGTTTGGGCGAACTTTTAGAATAATTTTACAGAATTCCAATTGTAATTTTTCAGTGGGAGTTTTATCCCAGTTTTTAAATTCTGGTTTCTGCTTCCATAAAGCATTGTTGGTGTTATCAAAAAAATTGTAGATTTTTAGCCAAATTCATGCGTGGATATATGTTTTTCCAAATTTGTATTTGATTGCATACAAAGCTCTCCGAGCTTTATTACATAGTGTTTTTATGGCCAGGTTGAAACTCTTAAGTAATTATATGATCCCTTTTGTTCTAGTCTGGTGTTGGCCAGAGTGAAGTTGTAACTCTGGCTTTTTCCCTGAGATCTGGTTCTCCTCTGAAATACCATAACACTGGTCTTTTTCAGATTGACTGTCAGTGCCCATTTCTGACAGTACTGCTCTAGGGTGGACAGGCTTTGTTGTAAACCCTCTGCTGTTGGGGACAACAGAACCAGATCATCGGCATAGAGCAGGAACTTGATGTTGGTATCATGAAGTGTGAGACCTGGGGCTGCAGATTGTTCCAACATCGCTGCTAGTTCATTGATGTAAATGCTAAACAGTGTTGGACTCAAACTGCATCCGTGTACAGTGATTTAATCGCATAAACTTTACCCCCTATACCGCTTTGAATAAGTTTATAAAAAAGCCCATCATGCCATATTGAATCAAATGCATTTTAAAAGTTTTTAAAGTAAATTTTTTCCCATTTTTAATTTTGGTGTAGTTTTTAATAAGGGTGTGCAGAGTGTAAATGTGGTCTGACGTACGATATTTCGGTAAAAAAGCCAATTAGATTTTTACTCGCTCTCTCTGCAAACACACACACACACACACACACACACACACACACACACACACACACACACACACACACACACACAGTCCGGTTCTGGTGGTTGATTAATGCAGATATGTGCTGATTAGCTCTCATAACGGGCTGGATGGGCACTGCCATGAGTCCATGAGGCTAATGTCTGATTACTCCACATTTTCACTGTGGTATTTTGTGATTAAATTCTTAATCGGCCACGTTCTCTATCAGGTAAATGCAGTATGTTTTCCTCTGATGTAGAAGTAGCTAGTCAGTAGTAGGCTATACAGTGGAGTTGCATATTACGTGGTTTGGGGTCCTTTTGTTAGTAATTTTGGTGTACAATTTGGTTTTGGAGAATTCTACAAGCAGCAATACCACAGGCCAAGCAATCAGCCCGTTCCAAACAGGCACATTTTCAACGGGCACTGTACTAGTTATCTTAAAATGAGAACTGGGGCCAGAAAAGTCCCCCAAAGACAAGGGTTTATGGGTAGCATAATAAAGGATGTTGATATCTGATGGGGACAGTATTTGTTCTGCATTCATACGCATAACGCTTAGTAGAGCTGCAAAGATTAATCAATTAGTCGATTAGTTGTCAACTATTATGATTATGATAATCGATGTCAGCTTGTTAAATGTGAATATTTTCTAGTTTCTTCTCTTCTTTGTGACAGTAAACTGAGTTGTGGACACAACAAGACATTTGAGGACATCATCTTGGGGCTTTTGGGAAACAATGATGGACATTTTTCACAATTTTCTGATATTTTATAGACCAAACAACTATTAATTGAGAAAAAAAATTGACAGAATCATCGGCAATGAAAATAATCGTTAGTAATGCTTAGCAAAAGTTAGAGGAGACAGTGACAGATTTGTTGTGGCTTTTACAACCATGACAATTTCAAATCCTATATGAGGAAATATGAGTCCAGGACTGAATTACCTGTAATTGTGCAGTAATAAAAAAGTTGTCTTTTCCATTGTGTTTCAGAGCAGGAATAAGAAGAAGCTGTAGAAGTGCTGTTTCTGACGTACTGCTGTGTGTCCGCTGCCCTCCACCTGTCCCTGTCTCTTCCACCTGTGACAGGCTGCCACTGCCAGACCGCTCAAGTGCACTTTGACCTCTCTCCTACGGTGGCCGACAGACATGCAAATAGACAGAACACAAGCAAATTAAGAAAACATCTTCATTCATTTGACAACACATGGGCAGCATTTAGCAAGCGCGCTGCATATACACACAACACAACCAAATACACAAACGCGCTGCAAATACAGAAACGATGCCAAAAGAAAAGCACACAATCACTGAAATCAGATGCACCAGAAAAACGCTGCATCCAGTTTACACAACGGAAGTTCTCCAGGCCTCTAGGAGGAGCGCTAAGTGGAACAGCTTGATTTTTCGACCCCACCGGGAGAGAGCGCTCTGCCTTTTTATTACCACGAGTTTACAGACACGTCTCTGCTGATTGAGTATCACCTGTGACCTGAGCCAATAAACTAGAGACACACCCACCAAACGAGAGAAAACATATCTCAAACATAAACTTAATATTAACAGTCTATGATCATTAAGCAGTTGCACACCGTTTCCCAAAGGTGCACACTGTTCTGAGATTGAACCATAGACAGTATATACAGAATGGACCAACAGATCCCGTGTCTCTGGTCTGAGACCAGTGAAGGATATTAGAAGTCCCTTTTCCGGTGCTGGCTGAGCGTTACTGAGCAGCCTCCAACTGAGCTTGAAGACGTAGATGTGACGTGAGCAACGTGTCTGAAAGTTGGAAGTCTTCTGGTAGCTGTGCCAAGAGAAATCTCAATCATTCCCAATCTTACAGAGACAGAGAGTGTAGGTATATCTAAGGAGATAACATAGGCACAGGCTAATTATTGCTAACTAACATGCTAGTTAACATTAGTAATTAAACTTAAACAGCTAATGTTAGTCAAAACTGCCTGCAAGCTTCTCCTAATTAATTAGAGATGATCATTCATGCTTTCATTTCTTCACGCTTAGATTACTGCAACAGTCTTTTTACTTGTCTGAGTAAGAATCAGCTTTATCGTCTCCAGACTGTTCAGAACTCTGCTGCACGGCTTTTAATGCACATTAACAAAAGAGCACACATCACGCCTGTTTTAGCAGCACTTCACTGGTTACCAGTCCAGTATAGAATTCAATTTAAAATTCTGGTCATTACTTTCAGAGCCTTGCACGGTCAAGTTCATTCATACATCTCTGATTTGATACAGCTACATACCCCCACCCGTAGTCTGAGATCATTAGGTCAGATGCTATTAGTGGTTCCCCGCACTAATTTTAAAACTAGAGGGGATCGGTCATTCCAAGCAGTGGCTCCTAGGCTGTGGAATGACTTGCCTCTCTCGCTACGTTGTGTGGATTCTGTCGAATCTTTTAAAAATCAGCTGAAGACTCTGCTGTTCAAGCAGGCTTTTACTTAGTCGATGGGTTTTTTATGGTTGTTTGTTATATTTTGTATTTGTATTTCAATGTGCTCGTATTGTGACTTCTTGTGTTGAATTGCATTTCATTGTGAAGCACTTTGTGATTTTTATCTGTGAAAGGTGCTATACAAATACATTTTACTTACTTACTTACTTACTTACTCCTGTACTATACAGTAATTCCTCTACTATGCGACAGCAAGTCGTGTGGTTATGACACAGTCGTTAGCCTATTTTCTTTTTAAAACAGCTGCTATGGAGCCATAATGTGAGATGATGAGAGGTAATGGAGCCTTTTATACATTGACGTGTTTCTTTAGAAATAAACAATGGACAAATAGAGTCTTTAAACACTTCAGATGTAAAGTTATTCACTGTCAAAGTGATGCCAAAATGAATGGGAGTCAATGGAATGCTAACGGGAGGTGAGTGATTGTTAGCATCAAAATGGCGCCATAGGAGCTACGCTCTGTGGAGGCAGGGTAACCCCCTTGGACTGAACGTGCCCTGGCTCTCTCTTTCTCTCTGGGGTCGAAAATCAGGCTGTTCCTAGAGGTCTGGAGAACTTCCGTTGTGTAAACTGGATGCAGCGTTTTTTTTGTTGCATTTGTTTTCAGGGTTTGTGTGCTTTTCTTTTTGCATCGTTTCTGTATTTGCAGTGCATTTGTGTATTTGGTTGTGTTGTGTGTATATGCAGCGTGTTTGCTAAATGCTGCCCATGTGTTGTCAAATGAATGAAGATGTTTTCTTAATTTGCTTTTGTTTCATTAAGTTGCAGTGCGTTTGCCCCTGTCGGCCGCCCTACTCTCCTCCTCCCCAATCATCTCTCGGTTGGCCCTCCTGACAGCACTCATTAAACCAGCCCCCCCACCCCCCACCCCTTGGCTACCCTAACAGTGCCAGGCCTCCCCGTGTCATCTCTTGCGGTGATTTTTTTGTGTGAGTTTGTTGGTCTTCGATGCCACACATCACACGCAAATAGCTCCTTTGTGTATGTGGGTCATCCCTCTGTGTATGCTGCGGAGTGACACAAATCATTTGTCATGTTCAGTGACAGTGCTTGGGCTTGTTTATTAAGCTGTGGGAGCAGCTTAATAAACAAAAGTTGAAATATTTACTGCTGCTGTGCTGCAACATGCACGTTCTTTAATCAAAAGAAGAGCCTTGAGCTTGGGAAGCCTGCACGTTCAGACTCAAGAGATTTCCCCCAGTGGTTGATTGCTCCACATAACTGGAGTCAAAGGAAGAAGAAGAACCGTGATATCCTGCTGCAGGAGAACTGTTAGTCTGCTGATTAGAAATTAGAAAAACATGTTGTAAACATCTACATAAGAAGAAGAAAGTAGCTGTTTAAAAATGTACTCCAAATTAAATGTGTTGTGTTCAACAGAAGTATTCTGTCATGTGGAAATGGCCTACATCAGCGCCCCCCCAACCTTTTTTGCGCCACAGACTGGTTTCATGTAAGACATATTTTCATGGACCGGTCTTCAAGGTGTGGCGGATAAACACAACACAATAAAATGATACGACCAGCATGAAAACAAATATCTAATAATGTATATCATATGAAAACAAATGTAAAATGCATGAAAAACACAATTTACTTTAACGCTGTATCAGTGGGAGCCCTGCGCTTGTTTCTGTGCAACCGAACGGTCATTACGGCGGTAATGGGAGACAGTGACACCCGAAGTGCGTTCCTTATGTCCAGTTTATTCCGTGATTTTGTTTTGATTGCTTTCATGGCAGAAGATCGGGGTGCTTGTTCTCCATGTGCCGAATACGTTTTGAAGGCTTCATTGCTTCATTTGCTAGCTTGTCGCCACATATTATGCAGAGCGGGCTTGGCACATAGAATCACCTCTTGCGATAAATCCGTATGTTAAGTAGGACTCCTGGTATTGTCTGTGAAATTTCTTTTTCTTTGAAGTTGGGTGCTACTCTTCTGTCTCCTCAGGAGCCTTTTCCCCTGAGCAAAAAAGCTCTGCAAAGACGCGTGTTTACTTATTTTTTAGCAAGTTTGTGGGCTTCATCGAGCGGTTTTTATCACCTTACGTGTGTCAAGAGGAAGAGACACGCGAGAGACGGGAGAGAATCCGATAATTTTTCTAAATAAAACATCTTTCGGACTTTGATAATCAATTAAATGGAAATAATGTTGGCAAACCCAAAATTAATGAAAGGCCTGCATTTTTGCCGGACCTTCTTAAGGGTAGTCGCAGGCTGTCTGAACGTAGCATCAGGCCTCCTGCACGCTGGCTGCGTGGCGTGAGCGTGTCGGCTGCGTGGCGTGTCCGTTTTTATTTTGGCTTGTTAACAGGTTAGAGCTTACACACTGCCTGCGTGAGACGCGTGTCTCAGGCGCGACTCGAGCCGCGCCGAAAACACGTGCCTGCTAGAAATAGAACCGACGCCTATTTTTCACGCTACACGCAAGCGTCTTGGAAGCGTTTCCAGGTAAAATAGAATAGGAAAAGATGTTTATATGTTATTTCGACTCAAATACATTTAATAAATGACATTTTCATGTTTGAAAGTCTCAAGGTTTTGACAAAAATGTAGATATAAATGTAATTTAAAAAATATTATAATAAATAATTATTGATTTTCAAATATTGCACCTGTCAATACAGAAGGAAATATTCTTGAGCCTATTTTGCCGTCAATACTGCTGACGTTGTCTTTGCTGTAATCAGATCTGTAGATATTTATGTTTATGTTTATGGGAAATATACATGTGTCCAGACAAGGCTAGCAGCAGCAGTGCCGCGTCAGACACCTTTCTGGTGTGTAAAGACATAGAACACGCCACGCAGCCGCCACGCAACTGACACGCAACAGAAACGCCACGCTCACGCCACGCTCACGCCACGCTCATGCCACGCTCACGCCACGCAGCCAGTGTGCAGGAGGCCTAAAGCAATTGTGCTGCAAAGCTCTGTGAGCAGATCCCATCTGGAGCCATTATTTCGGCATCTTATCTACTTTTTCTGCGAGCTGCAAGCAAATCTTGCAAGAAAACAAACAAATAATAAATAATCTATTCTAAATGTCATAGAAGACATATTATAGCTGATATAAATGATGTGATTCTGATAAATGATCAAACATGCATCTCCTGCTGCCTGCCCCTCTCCCTGCTGTTTCAATTCCTCCGATTTTTACACCATGAAATACCAAAACCTGCCCATCCACTATATATATATATATATATATATATATGTTTTTTAGAAATAGCCTCTCACTGCTTTGTGCTGTTTGTGGTTGTTTTTTGTTGTTGTGTTTTTGTAATGTACCACACATTTGTCATCTGTGTTTAAACAAGAGCAAGAGGCGGGCATGCAGATGGCATCAAGATTATAATAGTTTGGAATTTTAATCTTCAAGCTACTTTAGTGTCCCATGTGAAGCAAGTGTGGGACAGCGCCATCTCCTGGAATGTCAATGTCGAGTCCGTTTAGTTTCTGTAAAAACCTAAAACTAAAATGATTTACTCTCATCTTTTTTTTATATTAGTTTTTTTTTTAACCTGGCAATGTACACACACACACACACACACACACACACACACACACACACTAGAGATTAGCTCTATGTGTAATTAGAAAAGAAAACAGCAGAGAAGCAAAAATGCTTGATGATTGATTGATTGATTAGTTGATTGATTGATTGATTGATTGATTGATTGATTGGTATTTCCAATTAAGGAGAATAAAATCCCTTACATGCTGCACCGACAAGTGCATGTTAAATTGTAGCAGCATGTAAAATCTGCTGTCCTCCATTCTAGAAATAATCATGGGGCTTAAGATATATATATATATATATATATATATATATATATATATATATATATATATATATATATATATACATGATGTTTATAATACATTTGTTAGCACTACCGGTAATAACATCCTAACGTTAAGTTTGCATTCTAACGTTGGCAGGTTAGCATGCAGTGTAATAATAAGACATAGATAGCTAATTTGACGCTGGTTACTAAGTAATTATTTGTGCATGTATAGGTACTGAGCATGTGTGTGTATTGCAGGCCTGTGTGTAATGTGTGTTCTAACAATTTCCCAGGTTCTTGTGGATTTCAATGTGGTCATGGATTATAAATCCTGCCCTTATCATTTGGGATTGTGTGTTGTTCTCCCCCAGGTGGTGTTCAGTAGATTCTGCACCCCGCGGGACATTAAGGAGCTGTTCTGCACGGCCCTGGGTGTGCCAAGGTAACACACACACACACACACACACACATACACATACACATAGTACTGTTCCTGTTTGACTTGACATTTAATGCCCTCTGATACCAGCGATGCATGTGATTAATACAGTGCTGCTATATATTTAATAATGTTTTCACGCAGCAGCCATTACCTGAGTTGTAACTTTAGTGCAGATTACAGCCGGATACTCCTCTGCTGTTTGTTTTAGAGTTCAGGTAGGCATGACTCCTGTTTAGTGATGATTTATAATGATTTATTAATGAATTTATAATTTATAATCTGGATAATCCTTCATTTACAAGCAGGGAGATAAAGTGGTATAGTTGCAAATGTTCAACTTTATTTAATTTATATAGCACTTTAAAAAGCAAAGACGACAAAAAAGCATATGTATACAAGCATAAAACACACATAAATATACATATACATAGATGTGGTGAAAATATATAACAGGATTTAAAAAGAAACAAGTTGAAACAAATTAAATTCCATGAAATCAGATAATAGAAATGATACACCTGAAAAGCCAGAGAATAAAAGTGCATCTTAAGGTGCATCTTTAAAGGCATCCACAGTTACAAACCTTAACCCTAATGGCCTTAAATATAGAACAATTGAATCAAAAGTTAAAAATCTCTGTGTGTACAGTTACAACCAGCTACAATACCATTAGTTATAATGTTTGGTCCACCTAAGGAAGAAAAGACTTTCTTTTTCTGTGAATTATGCGAGTATATTTCCTGTTTTGTTGCTCATTACATAAAGAACATGTTTGGCCATAAAAGTCCAAATTTGGTGCCCATATTCCAGCATACACACCAATCTTAATTATTGCATATTTTAATGAGTTTGCCTCCTTGATTGTAAGCGTGTAGGAAATTAGAAGAATTAGGCTTATTGTGTGTTTTAGCCCACACACTCTGTAAATAGCTATTCATATTTAATGCTATAGTGCACAACTATTTTATAATAATGAACATCCATTACATTTAAGCCATTGCCAAATGAGTTGATACAAAGGTAATTAAGCTCCACACAACTCTCTCTGTATTTCTCAGTATGGCTAAGTTTACAAAATGGTGTAGCAATCGATTTGTTGTTGAGATTTACGTGATTCCTAAAAAAAAAAAGCATCCCGAAACACGTGTGATGTTTTGAATATGCAGAAAGTTTTTAAAAATACAGGAGGAGTAATTCATAATTATAATAATAATTAAATAATAATAATTTCCTTTACATAAATAATGACATTTGCACCATAAATTGATGCAGAAAAGGGCACAAATTGTTGCATCAAAATTCACCAGAATGCAGGAAATGAAGTGTTTGATGCTCAACGATGCCCAGCAGCACAGCTGCTCCCCCCACAGGAAAACACGGCAGAGCCGACGTAGAGGATTTTCCCCGCTGATCGCGTGTAGTATCCAGCGTGCAGCATCAAAAGTCAACTGCAAGTAGAGCTGGGCGATACATTGATTTCATGAATTCATCTTAATTCATGGTTTACGACGATGGTTAAAAATGAAAATCCATGTAGACTTGAACTGGAGTCTTTTCAGTAGGGAACCCCTGATCTCCTGTAGTTCATGGTAACACAGTGCCGGTGATGTGTCGGTGTGTTTGTGTTCCACACGCCTCGTCTCTTCCCCGGCTCTCTGAAGATTTCTTACTCAGTGATCTGCTTAAAGACACATGTGGATGGAGGTTTTGCTCTCCCAACAGATTGAAACTGGACCTTTTGGTTCTCCTTAATTTCTTTACCACCCTTCTACTCATTAGCAGTGCCAGCATTAGGCCCAACAACATGTCCATCCTTTTTAGATTTTATGAGACAAATTGTATTTATACTTAAGACTTTACTTAAGAGAAATGTAGAAAAAAAGATTGCTTACAATTAGAGCCCGACCAATAAAGGATTTTTAAGGCTGATATCGATACAAAATATTTTGTGATTTAAAAATCCGATATTCCGATATATCGGCAGATATATATATATTTTTATTCAGAAATACGTAACAAAACATAAACAGATTTCCCTAACATTAGTTATTTGTAGTTATTTATGAGTTCTCACTAAAATAATATGATAATGCAGTTTAAAAATATTTTTGTCACAACATCAAACTATATTAAAGTTCTGATAAATAAAATGTATCAAAATACAAACTTAAGATATGGAACTTAAAGGGTTAAACACGAGTGTTGCCAACCGGGGCGTTGTAGAGGGCCCTTTGGTGGACAAACTATGCAACGCCAACACTCACAACATGGTCGAAGGGGGTTTTGTCTGTTTTTATTTTATTTTTTAAATATTAATTTATCGCCCATTATAAATGCTGATACCAGTAGTTTGGAAAATGCCTGATATCGGCCTATAATATCGGCCCGCCGATGTATCGGTCGGGCTCTACTTCTAATCATGCAGCCTTACATGTGACTTGCAGTAAAATGTCCGTGTGTTTTGTCTTGATGCAGAAACACTAATCTGTCCCTGCTGGATTCATCCGGAGCCATGGTGTCCATTGACCCCACCATGCCACACAACACAGAGAGGTATTGGAAAACCTGCATCCCGCTGATGTCTTTATTGATAAATTGATTGTTCGACAAAACATTTGTTGCTGGCTGTTTGATTGAAAGACTTTCGCTGATTGACTGTAAATCCCAGTGTCCCCTGCACCTTCCTTCTTGGCTGTTAGCATATTGCTACAATGAGCTGTCATGAAATGTGATTTGTAGGTTTGCATTAGCTTAGTTAACTGAGTTTACCCGAAGCCCTTTAATTCACAAGACATCAGAATAACAATAGAAGTGGTCCATTTTTCTGAATCATGGTGGCTGCAGGGGTTTACTCTGATTAAACTGTTGCTTCTGCAGAAAGCTTGTCGGTAAACCACTAATGCTGCCAACACTCGATTGGCCCATCCCGTCCAATAGTGGTGGAGGTCTACATTATGTGTATAGAGTAGAGGATGGTTCAGACAGATATTTAGGAATGATGTTTGGGTTCGGGTCGGGCTCGGTCACATCAGCGCGATAAGGCATTGAACATTTTAAATTTAAAACAGCTTATTATGTAGGGAGCCAATGGGCCTGTTTCACTTGATGCAAAGGTTCGTTTTTGTGATTAAAATACATTTAAGATATTACCCTATTACATCCATCTTCCTGTGTGCGGAAATTTGTTCATGTAACAACGAAACACGTGCGTATTAAGCTACACGTACATGTGTCATTAGTATGAGAAAAAAAATGAGATTTTAACTGCGTCGGGCTCGGGTCGGGCTCGGACAGAAATATCTTAATGCCTGTCGGGCTCAGGTCGGATTCGGTTACTGCTCTGTTGGACGCGGGCCTGGCTTGGACAGAAAAATGCAGCCCGATCCGCAAATAGAGCTCAACAGTGTGGTTCTGGAAGTTAACAAAAATCCCATTCTTTTTCTCCATAAGGATTTTGATTATCAGTCATAATGTCTAAACCATCCAAGGTAGACTGACCACGAGCTAGGAGATTGTGTAACGGTGGCTTATGCTCCTGCATACAGAAGTCTATATGAAATCAAATGTTAAGGGCAGATTCATCTCAAAGCCGGTTGGCTTGGTCTAAGGCTTAGAAGTCTTTATATAAGCATTTAATGAATTCTCAATAGAGTCAAATCACTTCTGGACCCAGAGCCATTCAAAAAGTGGGCGCTCACTGTTGAGCTCTATTGCGCTTTTAGGAATGCTTCCTTCTTATTACTTACTTTCAAGGATGTGAACAGGACAGTTCATTCCTACATTTCAGCGATCAAGAAACTGTATTCTCAAAAAGATTTAGCTCAGGTAAGTTTCCCACAGAGAGAATTCCTGGCAATGTGCTCATATCTGATTTCCTGCTAGTGTTTTATGGATGAGTGTATTTAAATATTGTAGGGCGTCACCTGTGTCTGATACCACTGTCAGCAGTGTCACAAGCAAGATAGAGCAGAGAACCAGGAATAGAAACTTTGATTCTCATGCATGTTTCTAACAGTTCCACAGAAGACACAGAATGTGCCAGTCCCAGGGAAGATGACGCATGTCTACAAATACCATTTAACACTAAACATTTACCATGTGCTTTACTTTGAGAAGTGCAGCTTGTCACAGTTAGCTGACGTATTTGCAGAGCAGCAGAGGCACTAATGTAGATCCACACTGGACAGTAAGATAAACACATCATGTTTTAGTAGTAGGATTTTAAATTGAATAAACAATATGTGATAGCCTATATTAAATAAGTAATAGTTTTGCAATAAGTAACCCAAGAAACAATGATGATTATTTTGAAATAAGAGCAGCTTATTTCTATAAAGAGAGGCCTGGTTCTCATTCTAAAGCAAATTAATGTACACTACAACCTCGTAAAAGGGCGCTACCCTCATCATCTTGCAACTAAGTGGTGTCATGAAACAGCTTTGTATACACCTTGAGTAATCAGAACATTAATTGTGTCACTTAAAATGTGATATAAATTTAAAAATTATAGTTGTTCTGCTTGTCATGCCAATTAAATCTGATATCAGATTGAAATGAAATGTGTAAGATTTAGCTGTACAGAATGGATACATATTTAGAATATATGTATGTATATATATATATATATATATATATATATATATATATATATATATACATATATATATATATATATATATATATATATATATATACACACACACACACAGTGTTTCCTTTAGGTTTTTTTTTAGCAGTGGGGGCAGGCCCGAACAACAGCACACAGCTACTTAATATAACAGTAACGTGACATAACATAGGGGATAATGTAGAGCGAGCCGGTCATTATAGCGACTACAACTCCGACAGAGTGATGCAAGAGGGGGTTTTATTTGCTATAATGACTGTCTCTCTCTACATGTTTCAGCTTATTACATGGCTACTTACCAAATATATAAATAATTTGACTAAAAAATATTGATTTAAAAACGATATTATTGATTTTAAAATGATTTTATTGCTACCACTAAAGAAGATAGTCCGTTTTGTCTCTACAGTTGGAACACTGCGTCCATTGCAACGCAAACTCTGTAGCATATTTTGTGTTATAATTCACATTAAACTGAACATTTCCATTGATGGTTAAGTGAAAAAACGGGACTTCCTTGGGAATATTTATGTTAACGTTTCTGTACTCCATTCTTGACCCAGACGCTGCAGTTGACACATCTGAAATCAAAGGTTATGCTGTTGTAACCCTAGTTCTATAAGCACAGGTGGAGTCCTCTACTGGACTCTATGGGTAATACTCCTCTCCAATCCCGAGTTTTCCCACTGAACTTTGCATACGCAACCGGTAGGAATCGGACCCGATTTCGGTACCAGTTTCGGTACCCAACCCTATAACTGACACTGTTGCCATTAGCGCTGTTAGCGATCCCCGTTACCTCCACTCTCTCGCCCTTGTGAGCCGCTGATCAGCGTTGTGAGCTTCATATGAGCTCAAATATTTATTTTAAAAATAGGCGGCCAGAGTCTATGATCAGACTCCTACCATGGCAACAGTCGGTTATACATAGCAACTGTCTGTTGTACCGAAATAACAGACTGTAAAATGCTGTGATTGACCAATCGGAAACAAGTATTCAACCAAGCCATGTAATAAAATACAGTAACATAATATAACATACACTGACATGACTTAACATACAGTAACATCACATAAAGTAACATAATATGACATAAAATAACTAACAGTAACATAATATAACATAACTTGTTTTCATTGTAAGCCTTTAGCTGCTCAGCTAATCTGTTAGACTAAGAACAGTTGTTGCACCAGGTGGCTGACGCATGTTATGCTGATCAATTTCTCACGTTCAAAAACAACTTGCATGCCGGAATAAGATACTAGAACTGGACAGGTTAAGGACAGACGTCTGTACGTCAAACATACCATAGCATTCATTTTCAAATATAAAGTGTTGCTAGTGAGGGCTACATTCATTTCTTTTAAAGAGCAATGTTTAGCACCTACAGATCATGAATCATCTCTACAAGCTACTTCAATAAACAGCACATGACATGATCATGTTTACCACAGGAGAGGACAACAACAGCATGTTTAGTCATTCATTGTAAAACAGGTGTGTTTTTGTCCATTGAAATCTTTAAGTTTTAATGCAGTAACTGCACCTTTGATTCATGTATTGTATCCAAAGATGACACTGTCTTATTTTTGGAATGGAATTTTCCAAAGGTGCTGTTTGGTTTGTCACAATGACCTGCAGAAACAGAGGCTACAGCAGTCCAGTGTTATCCCAATTTTTGACCAGAGCACAAAGGTGGACTGTCCAGCAATTTCTCCCAGTGTTACTCAAAACATGCAATCTGATGACCTGTCAATGGAATGTAACAAGATGGCCCTTTAAACTAAATGATGACAATTGCCCTGGTCTCGTTAGACAGAACACTTGATACGCTCCAGTCTCAAGGTTAAAGACACATGCACTTACACACATCTACACAGGCACACACTGATAAGGGACGACACTTTAATAGTGTGTGTGTGTGTGTGTGTGTGTACACAGTTGTGTGCATGTTTGCTATCTTATCTCAGGGTGAAATCTGGGAAAAAAAATTGTATTTGACGAAACACCATCTGAGCGTAAACCTCCTTGTAAAGTTGATTTCAGCTTCACACCCCCTCTGCTCTCAGACTAACCTGTGCATGTCCTGTTGTGTTGCAGGTCACTGTACCGAGTGGTGCCTACGACTGGAGGACAGCTTGCTGGTGAGTTTCAGGGACTACACACCATGGATGTATTATAAGCCCTGGATACGGCATTCATGGCGGAGCCCCGTTCATTCCTAGAGTTGCTCAGTGGAGCATCTGCCAAAAAAGCTTCTGGGCTTACTTCCGTGAAATGTGACCCACTGATTATGCGCAGTATTGTTTCTCCCGCTGGCCACCCCCTTGTGAGTTCCCGCTCGCCCCATAGACTTTACATTGTGGTGATGCCACATTTATTTCTCCTATCCCAGAAAATATCTGTGGTGAAGCGAGACCTTACTCCACGGTGCTGTGGAGATAGGTCTGGCAATGCGAGACTAAGTCAGCGTCAACCTACTAGGCTCAAACCTACCTCAGATAATGTTAGAACATCCTAATTTTAACCAATAGTACTCATTAAACGCGTTATTTTTGGGACAATTTCAAACAAGCTTGTTGACTGAAATAATTTAGCATGTTATATGTGTTGTCTGAGAGTGGCGATCCAGTCTGCTTAGTCACTCTAGCTGAACCGACTTAATTAATCACAGAGAGGAATTTTTGAACAGCCAGCACTGACCTGTGATCCTCGCCTGAAACGTGGAATGTGAGTGACACAATGTACAAACTTTCTGGCTGTCAATATATTTTTTCTTTTTACAAGTTCTCATAGCTGTAAGTTTATTGGCCCGTGGTGTTGAACTTTGCCCACAACCGTACAGCTTTAAGCCAATGGCAGGGCTCTGTTTGTGTGTACAGTCTGTTATCACAAAGAGCGGGGACGTGAGATCTGATCACAAGTGTTCTGTCGAGACGCATTGTAATGGTATAGGTGTGAACTGACGTACTTAGAGCTGTCCACTTGTGATCGAAGAACCCCCGACGCATGGGAATGCCAGGTGTGAACAGGGCCAGTGTGTAGGAAGATGAATCAGAAGTGGCTTGTTAACACATCAAGCTGTCAGCCGGTTCTGTTGGTCACTGATGGTGAGACCAGAGGGAAGGGGCATCTTTTCTCTTCTCACTCTTCTGGCTCTGCCATCTGTTGCTTTGGCAATCTGAAGCTCTCTGATTGATTTACATAATCTCTGTAGGAATTTGTGTGTGTGTGTGTGTGTGTGTGTGTGTGTGTGTGTGTGTGTGTGTGTGTGTGTTTAACAGGACTGTTGATGCACAATTCTTCTAGCTGTTGTTGTATTTATAATTAAATATTCTGCCTCAGTGGATTCAAGCTGTTAACCCTAGACTCTGTATGTGTGTGTGTGTGTGTGTGTGTGTGTGTGTGTGTGTGTGTGTGTGTGTGTGTGTGCGTGTGCTTGTGCTGGTGGGTGGGCGTGTGTATATGTAACACAGCTCTACGCTTGCTCTCTCCTCAGATAAAGAGGAACTCTTTCAGAATGTACTGACGCAAGTAGCAGAGCAGTTTTCAAGGTAAGCAGCTGGCTGAACATGTTCACACGGTAGCAGATTGTCTCTGTTAACTCGTTATACTGCAGAAACTATTGTGAAGATATTACATCTGCATATTTTCTCAGTTTTGTATATATATACGTGCATATATTCATTACTGTAAATGTCTAGCTTCTATTACTCTTTTTTGGATGCATTAGTCTTTTAATCAGGTTGCTAATTAATTATTATGAGTGAAAACCTTGCATCTCCAAAACTTAAGACAGACCTAAAACAACCATGTTTTGTAGCTTGATCATAATGTACCTTTTTAATTTATGCAACTTTTTTTGGTGGTGCTGCTGCTGTCCATTCATTCTGATCTGCCTCTTGCTTTGTCGTTTCACTTTTCACTAATCTACTCCACTGACTCCAGTCTTCATTTCACTGCTCCTTCTCTGCTTCAGCTCTCCTGTCATGTTTGTTTTTCTCCAATCACGCATCGTGTACAGGGAGTTTTACGGGGTGTATCTCAGAGTGAGACTGTGCATTCTGTAGGGGCAGATGTGCACAGGACAGGACACAGGAGTCCACTGGTGCAAAGGGAACAATGCAGCGGGAGATTAGACTGCTGTTGCTAATCGTGTGTCAAATACAGTGCAGCCACAGATTGTATATTATATAATATTCCCTAATTTCTATAAACTGTGCAAAACAACAGATGTGTCCTCTTATCAAAAGTGACACTGAGATTGTTTTTTATCCTAAATAACAAAAAATTAAATACAGAATTGATAATAAAAGATTTTTAAAGCTAATCCCACATAAATACAAAGAAAAAACATCTCTTCAAAGATATAAACTAAGAAGACGTGTTGACATCTGAAGTCAAACAAGTGAAATCAAAGGTAGATTATGCCCTAGGCCGTTTAACAATTACATAACAATTCTTAAAAAAAAAGTTGTAATCTTCACACATTTATATAGATTTTTAACCGATTCACTATGCATTGTTACATCCCTATTATTGACTAATCAACTGATTCTTTTTTTTTCAATTTCGTATTGTATGTGAAAAACAATAAAAACAACAACAGAATGAATTGAGATTGAGATATAGAAGGGGAGATCCTGGAACCTACAAATACTTTTAACTTCTATTTCATAAATGACCTAAAACAGTTAGTTGTTGACTTTCAGCTGATAGACTATAATGAATTCATCTGCTAACCACTGCAGTTCTGTTGTATATTACAGTGTTTGGTTTGTAGGTTTTGCAGATATGTTCAATATACAGGTTAAAATGCAAACGCTACCGTGCAGGGATGGATGGAAGTATTCTATAAAGCAGTTAATACTTTATTAAATGCAGCTGTAATTATCCACCTGCAGCAGAAAAGTGTAAATATACACAACGGTTTATTGTTGCCACGGAGACAAAGTCTCTGTTACAGACCCTTACTCTTTCTCAACTCATTTCTTCTTCTCTGTCTCTCCCATCTGCGCCTGTGTGTCTGCAGGGCGTTCAAGATCAACGAGCTGAAGACCGAGGTCACCAACCGTCTTGCCATGTTGGAGAAGAGAGTAGAGTGTAAGTCTGTTCCCACCACCCCACTGTCATATTCACACACCTCTGTCATCCACTGCTATGCTAACAAACAAGGGACACATTCTCCGGAAAAAAGGGAACAGTTATCACAGTAGGAATTTTTTTGAATTTTAACATACTAATAGCTCTCATCTCAGGGTTGCCATTAACCTTAAAGGTCCTATGGCATGCTGCTTTTTGGAGGCTTTTATATAGACCTTAGTGGTACCCTAATACTGTATCTGAAGTCTCTTTTATATAGACCTTAGTGGTCCCCTAATACTGTATCTGAAGTCTCTTTTATATAGACGTTAGTGGTACCCTAATACTGTATCTGAAGTCTCTTTTATATAGACCTTAGTGGTCCCCTAATACTGTATCTGAAGTCTCTTTTATATAGACCTTAGTGGTACCCTAATACTGTATCTGAAGTCTCTTTTATATAGACCTTAGTGGTCCCCTAATACTGTATCTGAAGTCTCTTTTATATAGACCTTAGTGGTCCCCTAATACTGTATCTGAAGTCTCTTTTATATAGGCCTTAGTGGTCCCCTAATACTGTATCTGAAGTCTCTTTTATATAGACCTTAGTGGTCCCCTAATGCTGTATCTGAAGTCTCTTTTATATAGACCTTAGTGGTCCCCTAATACTGTATCTGAAGTCTCTTTTATATAGACCTTAGTGGTCCCCTAATACTGTATCTGAAGTCTCTTTTATATAGACCTTAGTGGTCCCCTAATACTGTATCTGAAGTCTCTTTTATATAGACCTTAGTGGTCCCCTAATACTGTATCTGAAGTCTCTTTTATATAGACCTTAGTGGTCCCCTAATACTGTATCTGAAGTCTCTTTTACATAGACCTTAGTGGTCCCCTAATACTGTATCTGAAGTCTCTTTTACATAGACCTTAGTGGTCCCCTAATACTGTATCTGAAGTCTCTTTTATATAGACCTTAGTGGTCCCCTAATACTGTATCTGAAGTCTCTTTTATATAGACCTTAGTGGTCCCCTAATACTGTATCTGAAGTCTCTTTTATATAGACCTTAGTGGTCCCCTAATACTGTATCTGAAGTCTCTTTTATATAGACCTTAGTGGTCCCCTAATACTGTATCTGAAGTCTGACTATTTCCCGAAATTCAGCCTTGGTGCAGAATTACAGCCACTAGAGCCAGTCCCACAATGAGCTTTCCTTAGGACGTACCATTTCTGTGTCTGTAGCTATGGGGGGGGCAAGGCGGAGGGTGGGGGGTGTGGCCTTGACAAACTGCAATGCTTCGCATGTTTGCAAGCCATGATGTCTCTCTCTCTCTCATGGGTGGGCCAAATTCTCTGGGCGGGCAAAGCAGAGAAAGGGGAGGTAACCTTCCTCCTTATGACCTCATAAGGAGAAGATTCCTGATTGGCCCATCTGAGCTTTCATTTTCTCAAAGGCAGAGCAGGATACCCAGGGCTCGGTTTACACCTATGACCATTTCTAGCCACTGGGGGACCAAAGGCAGGCTGGGGGAACGCATATTAATGTTAAAAATTTATTTAATTTTCAGTCATGTCTTTCAAAAGTTCTCTGATATAATCGTTATGTCCAAGGTAGAACCTGTTAAATATTCCATTCCAGTAGTCCCGTTGCTTAGTCAATTACAAATAACCAGGCTGGCTGAAGTGATGAACAAGTGCTGTATTATGAATGGAAACTCATTATAATTTCTGTACATGTTCCACATGTTTTGCCTATATTGCACATTTTGCCAAATATGATAAGTCTGCTAGTCACCAATTTTAGTGCACCACAGACTCCTCATCTGAGTTTGGGTCTGACTGACGGCAGTTTTAGGATGCCAAACCTATAGTTGCAGATCGCAAGCTGTCGGAGCTATGCAAGCAGGCTGATCGTACGTAGAGATTCGTGAACAGGCTGCCCGGGCTTAGACCGTCTGGGAGACGTGCTGCCACCCCAATAAGGGTCAAATATGTAGGCCTACAAACCATCGCTATGATACAAGACAGCTTTGCCCGATCAGTACCGGCAGCAGAAAGCCTGCTGCACTCCCCGCCGAGAGAGCGGTGGACACCAGGAGATGGCTAAACAGATTGTCCATCTCTGGGGCTGTCAACGCTGTGTCATGGCAAAGAAGTGGAGGGCCAGCCCACTGCGATAATGTTAATGTTAGTTAGCTAGCTTGCTATTTCCACCCAATATGCCGTAAATGCTTTATTCTGACCAGTTGTACGTTGGCAGAGCGCCACCTACTGTACCGGAGGTAGAGTTACTCCTGTCATTCTTCTCATTCTTCCCCAATCATTTATACGGGGAGAACTGGCATAACCCGGTTATTCACTTAACCGGGTTAAGACCATACATTAATGCTGTGCATGTAAACGCACTGAATGAAATAGTCTCAAACAAATGCGTGCACGAACCATAACATTACTTAACATTATACATAAGCGCTGTACACTCGTGTTTAGACTGATTAATGTACATTCGTATAGACGTAACTGCATGCCTTCAGTGCATGCTTTCTTAACTTGTGTTCCTCCACAGTTTATGAGGCTGTGATTAGATAAGTTGAAGCCACATACATTATGTGGTCTGCTAACCCACCTCCAAAGGCTGTTGATCTTGTGTTGATCTTGTGCTGTTATTAGTATCTGCTGAACATTGACCAACATTTGAACCTGTTTAAAGCAGAAAGGAATGTGCCGTCTTATATTTTAACTTATAACATTGACCCTGGGGTCAGGCACCGATGTCCTTTTATCTTCAGCTGAACATAATTAGTTTCTAGGATTTTTGTGTTTCATTAACTAGGAGGAGGAAGTGTGTCCGCTGGCATCTTGGCACTGGGTATAGATGTGTCAATTGTATCAACATAAAAGACAGCTATAAAATACAATCAATAAAGCTTTGGTGATAGCCCAGCTTGCTGCGCTGTCCTACCTTCATGTTTTTTTATAATATAGGTCTCAGTACAGGCAAGCTGCTATAGCAATTACTCACAGGAACATTTGTTTTGCAATCATTACATCCTTCCTAGAAAGGCTGTGATTAAAGATGAAGGTCAAGTTGAAATGCAAGTTGTGCATCGAGTCAGTGTTTTTCACAAGCAACAAAAATCAGCTGGCAGACTCCGGAATTGTTCCATGTTTGCACCAATGCTGAACTGGAAAACTGCTTTGATGCTTTTGCTCCTCTGCTGCAAATTTGTGTTTTGTACCGCAGAGCAAAATAACTTTGTACATATCTGTACACACACTTTGGACTTATTACAAGTTTACATGTTCACATCTATAAAATGCAGCACATTGCTTTGTGGGATTTATATCAGAAAGTACTGCACATTCCATGGACACTACTTTTTTTGCGTTCCATTGTGGAGTTTTTGAGGACACTATATGGTGGATACATTTACACACTCAGACTTCTCAGACACTCAAATAATATGACAATAAAAGTAGTGCACTATATAGTACTGTAAGGTCACGTTCAGACCAGAAAATCTGATCCGGCGATTCGCCGGTGGTGGGAGTGTCACGTAAGTGGCCCATTTGTGTGACTTGCTGTTGTGTTATTTAACCCCCCAATATAGCACAAGTAGATTTTATATTTCCCAATTATTGTTTACCGTCAGATCGTTTATAGATCTTGATATTTCTGACCGCACTTGAAGGCAGCTTCATTTCAGCTTCACATTTACATATAGGAGTGTATTGCATCAATATCCTCTATCACAGTATCACATTATCGATATAAAATACTTTGTGATATGGTGTGTTTTGTGGATAACATAACCCAGACAGGAATGTCCATGAATTTTTGGCTAATCCTGCAGATTCCATTCCTGACTCTCAACTCAAGAAACTTCATCACAGCCAATACATCTAAGTTAATAAATATTGATTTTTGGATCAATAAAAATCCAATATTGTCAAAAATTAGAGCAGTCCTTTTAGTGTTTTGCAACACTGCCCACAATGGCTGTAAACACAAATATTAAAGGATAGCTTCAGAATTATGTCTATCACATGCCAAGTGATACCTTTATTTTGCAATTGCACTGTAAAAAAAAATGGATCCTTGTTCTGCCATCTGTTTCTGTCTGTCCTTGTTTTTTTTTTTGTGGTTTGGAAGTTCCAGGTGAATTTGTGAAAGCAGTAGTCGTAGATGTAGGGTAAAGAAAGCTACCGCGGTCAAAGATGCTCTATGCTGCGTCAAACCGTCAGCGGGCACCATGGTGTGTACGCAGATGAGGGACACCATTACTCCTATCTTTACAGAGCAAATATTTGTTTGCTGCTATATGAATGTGGTGGAGCTCTGTTAACATAAAGCACATGGGAAACACGCTCAGTTCAACCTGACTCCTGTCCTTCTGTAGAACAGGCTGGTTCGGTGAAATGGGTGCCATATTCAAACTGATTCAGACCAACTGGGTACAAATGACCATCTGACCTCTTTCTATTACAGAGATGTTGTGAGTAGACTCTTGTTATCAAACTCATTGCCCACTGTCCTCCATTTATATACTACTAACGTCCACTGAGCAAATAGATCCTTTGGCCGCTCCTCCTTTCAGTGTTCTGTCTGTCTCATGATTAGAATGAACACATGTATGTCTTTTTCAGCATTTTTAAAACTGTAAGGGCTTTCAGACATTTCAAATGCTTGTCATCAACCTAATAATTAATAATTAAGTAAAACGCCCCCTTTTTCCTGTATTCTACTTAATACAAATTCAGTTCAAAGGTACAAATTGAACAGCATTTTAGTCAACTCAATTCTGTGCTAAGCCTACACCTGTTGATCAGTTCACACTTACCTTAGATTAAAGCTGCCTACAATAGAGTTGGGGAAATCACCATGGTGACCAAAGCAAACTCAGGTCATGTTGTCATGGTGACTGAAAGGGTCAGTGCCTAGGGGGCTATTATGAAATTGCGGTCACAGCACGTTGCGAAACACATGTAGTCAGGAACAGAAGGAGATGTCTGCCAAAAAGGCTGCCAGCTATAGTTTGGCTGTAACACAATAACGTGTGTGATGGCACGTCATCGTGAATGCTTGGGAAATAAGGGTCAGGGGCGATGCATGATGCACTACATACAGTACACACAGCCACACACATGTAGAAACATCAATGCGCAAGTGTGTAGGTGCTTCTTGCACACCATACTGCACACCTACAACACAATGAGGTCACACAGGAAACACCAATGGTCACATCACAATCCGAACTAGTCAAAGTGTACTCACGAAAGTATCTGAATTGAGACACACTGCAAGTCTGCTGTTAAATGCTCAAGATGATTGGCTACCAACACAGAAGAACAGTGAATAGAGCCTCATCTCCGAACACACCATGGTGCACCTGCATCTTTGACCGCAGTAACGTTAGCTTTACCATGCATCTACCGCAACTGCTTTTACGAGTTCACCTGGAAATCCCAAACTTCAAATAAATCTGTTTCTCTCTGCAGTTGTTTTTCACATAGAGCCCACTGTTAGCTACGATAGCTGACATTAGCTAACATTAGTTTGTTCCAGCAGACCTCTGCAATAATGTAAGTCAACTTTAACCAGGCCGGTTCTATGTGAAAAAACGAGGGCAGAGAGAAACAGACTTCACTTAACATTTGGGAGTTCCACGGGAACTCATGGAAGACATTACCGTATGCTAGCTGTGTGGTAATGCCAGGCTTTGTTGTAATGGACTGACGTTCTCTCCAGATTACATGTAAATCATGCTCTCCTTCCCCCCCTCCCCTCAAATAAAATGTATTAATTGAAACCCCTCCACACCAAATCAATTTTGAAATTGAAAAAGAGGGTCCCTAACCCCCACTAAGTGTTATCCTTATCCTGAAATGCATTGTATAAAAGAGTATACATGGGATTTCTTGCTTTGTTTTTGACCGTGGTATTGAATTGGGTATCGAGGGTCGTGGAATGACATATCATATCATATGGGTATTCATTGTGTTCATTGCAAATTAAAGAGACATAACACTATGGGGGGTACATGAGGATGGCTGTGTATCAGAGGTAGAGTGGTCGCCTCTCAACCACAAGATTAGTGGTTCAATCCCAGGAACAATATTCTAAGAATATTATTAGAATATATTATTATTAAAAGATATATTTCCAGCAAATTAAATTCACTTCAAATTCTACTTCCTGGGGTTGTAGCCAATTTAATTTAATTCAAATTCCCACTTTTGGCTTAAACTTGGATCTTCCAAAATTCTGACTTGAGACCCCTTGCAGCATACATTGTCCGAGTTTCGTGAACCCACTTTCAGTGCCCACTCTCCCTGACTGGTTTTGTGTAGTAGTAGTTTCAGATCTGACGCACAGCCACTTCACACAAGCATGCCAATTGCCTGGATACCTGGTCGCTATGGAAACAACATGGCGCCCACACAGATCTCCATCCTCTCATGACTTTGGTCGCCATGGTCACCTATGCTAATGGCAGCTGGAGTGTTGTTGTAGGCGCCCTTTTCTGATTCAGCAAAACAGAGGTGGATTAATGAAGGAGGCAGACAGAGGAGGACGCAGAGTCAGATAAAGATATGTGAGAGTCCAAAGAGTTGTGATATCAGCTGCAGTCTGCTGAGGTGAGATACAACCAGATGACAGACAGCTGTTAATATTAATGCTGGTGGACTTCATAGACACTGCTGCAGGCTCAGTGAGTGGGCTTTGCTGCTTTCACAATGTACAGCTGCAGGATCTGTTTTCCCCTCTCTCAGGATCCACCTCCTACACCACCAACCCCCGTCTCTCTCTCTCCAACCTCATTCTGCTTTCTCTCAGTCTGTCAACTCATTTAAATGAACTGCATAGGCCTATCAGTATGGTTTTAGCATAAACTTCATATATCTGCTGGGGCACTGATTGACTTAAAAATCCAGCCTGCAGAACTAATGCTCCAATCCGACCTACTGTAGATTTGGGGGTTACTGCCATTTTCAAGCCCTCAAAGTGGAGCAAAGCAACATGTGACTGACAACATACTTGTATGGCTAAATGTTTTTGTTAGATCTCGAATTAGCTAATCTTCTCTGCTCTGATAGATTGGGGGACAGTTTAGGCCTCACATAATCCCAATCATCACCTGGGACTTGGGTTAGTTAAAACCTTTTTTAAATATTCTATGCAGAGGAGGGTATGCAGGAATGGGAGGAAAAGTGTTTTTTTTGTGGGTTTTGTTGATTGCTTTATTGACCAACAAAACAAATGCACATTGAATGCCAAAAAAAGAAGCCACAGTAGAGACCTGACCATGTTGCTCCAAATCCCAAGTCACCAAAAGAGGCCAAATAAACAAATAAAATAATGTAATTGTTAATTTAGCTTTATGACCCAAAGATGCTCTGGGTAATGGTATATGTTTGCAGCTACAAATGGTATCAGGAGGTTAAGGGTTTCAAAAATATGAACTTTAATAGGACTAGTGGGGTTTAAATAAACGACTCTGTCTGTCTACAGTGGAGGGGATGAAGGTGGTGGAGATTGAGAAATGTCGCAACGACATCAAGAAGCTCCGCCAAGAGATGGCATCCAGAAACAACAGGTAATGGCAACAACAGAAGCAATTCTCTGCTCAATAATCACTGAATCTCCCTGGTCTTTTCAATCTAATCAACACAGAGGGGGGACAGCCCATCCTTCTGTTGAATAGCAGAGTCCTGTCTGGAGATGGGCTTTACCTTACCTTACCTTTACCTTAGCTCACTGTAAATGCTGATATGCAGAGCAACTGGTATTGCTTTATGTCAGCATTAGTGCAGTAATAGGAAGAATAGTAGTTGTTATTGTTATTAGTGCTGAAAAGTGCAGAAAATGTATCAACTGCTATTTTGATATTCATAATCAAATTAAAATGAACTTAAATTAAATTTTATTTATAGTCTCAAATCATAACACTCATAATCTCCGGACAATTTACAGATAGAGTAGGTTTAGACCACACTCTATAATTTACAGAGACCCAACAGTTCCCCCAAGAGCAATTGCAGCAATTTAAGTGAATTATAGCAAGAGTTCTTCTAAACTATGTACCCCCAAAATGTTCAATATTAAATAAGTAAATAATAATAATCCTCATAATCATAATAAAAAATTGTGTAAAATATATAAATGAACCAACAACTGAACTCATTATTGTGAAATGTTATTTGCTCATTCATTTTCACAATAACTGAATTTTATTGGACGTAATTTTTATTTCAGTACAGACATTTGTATTTGTTTTCCCAATGACACTTTTTTTTGATAATGGGACCTTTCATAGTAACACATTTTATTTCATACTGTCACTGTCAACAGTAACACCCTCTCAACCTTTTGCCAATCACATTCCCAACTCGCTCTTAAGCTAGAACTGGAAAGCTTAACAACTGCTACCAAAGTTAGCCAGTTAGCTCCTGTTAGCTAGAGCAGCAACAATGCCAAAGTAATTCTAGAGGCTGCAGCTCTGAATAAATCCAGTACAAAGGCACAGTAACAAAACCGCTTTAGCTTTTAAGCCAACAAGGCAAGGCTGCGCATGCTACCTTGCCAGCTAACTAGATAGGCCAGTTTGTGAGCTTGGATTATTACTCAGCATCAAAATCAAGAGCCAGTGTTACAGTCATAGACAGTATATAGAAGGTTATAGTGCGTTCCATTTTTACTCTGAACTCGGATTTTCCGAGGTCAAAGTCGGAAACAAGTCCCCTGACCTCGGATTTCCAAGCTCAGAACTCGGGCAACCACGAGTACCCTGAGCTCAAAATCCAACATGGCTGCTCCTTGCATCAACGGTTGTGAAAGCTGTAGTAACATACAGTTATAAACACGTCTATGTTATTTGTGTCTCACTAAATCAGTCGTACACGCAGCGCTGTCCATATTCTATCTGTAGACAATGTTCTTACGCTGTTTGTATACACAAAAAACGCGTAATGCGTTGTTATAAACTGGCATTGCTAACAATGGCTAACCTGGCTAGAGCTAATGAAAACAAAAAAAATCCAACTTGTAAATGGAACGCATTCGACTCGGGTGTGATGTCATTCCCAGCTTCGGCTTCCGAGGTAAACTGAACGCACTATTAGCAGTGTTAGCTGTTGGCTTGAGCGACCATAGAGTAAGACGGTTTTTCTTTTTGCCCTTGACAGGGATGTATATCTCATAAACATATTCAAAGGTGAATCTAAATATTAGGTGCTGCTGTCTCTTCATGTTAATACTTAATATATGAAGCTCACAACCCACTCTAGTTAGTTAGCATGTGCAGACTTAAAGCTACAGTGCGTAGTTTCGGTCTCCCACATGAGGAATTCTAAGTAATGACAACAACACTGTTGCCACATCCACGTGATACAAGCCTTCTGTGTTTAAAAAAGTTACGCACAGTTATGTTGTGTGGCAGGGAAGAATAGGACACAGGGAGAGGGCAGGCAGGCAGGCAGAATGTTTAACACAAGGATTTATTCATACAAAGACAGGGAGCAAACAAACAAAAGGGATCCAAAAGGCAAATGGCAAAGTGAGGAAGGCAGGGTACAAGAAAACAGCAACAGAAACATCCACAACCACAACAAGTTAGCTTTAATAAGCTAAATAAATCAAATGAGTTGTGAGCTGTGTACTGTTTATATACAGCAGCAGCTTGTGGCTAAATCTGGTAGCAGTTGTTGCTTGAGAGAGGGAGGGGACATGTGATTGGCTGAAATGTAAATGGGCAGTGACAACACCACTGTCATCAAATGGCATGAAATAAAAATGCCATTCCATTTAAAAGTCTGTTATTATGAAAATGAGTTGAGTTTATAATTTCTTAAATATTTTTGAAATTATTGTTTCATTTATGTATTTTACACTACTATTTTACATTCATAAATATATGGTTTATTTATTTAATGTTGAACACTTTGGGGTTCCATACAAAACATTCTCTAGTTCCATCTTCTCAAGTGAGTGTTGGCAAATCGATTAATCAAAAAATAATGTATCAGTAGTATCAATTAATATCTAGATTCATTTAAACCTAATAGAGACCTAGATTAGACCTAGTAGTAGTATAAGTATAATTGAGAAAGTGATGCTGGTTCACTGATAAAACTACATTGCATTGGAGAACGAGGTCGTTTTACTGACTGAGAATCTTCATATATTGTTTTAGAAGTAGTAGAATTAGTATTGGTATTGTGATTTCTTTGTAGAGTCAAGTGTTTAAAAAAGAAATTTGTTTTCAGTAACTTCCTGGAAGACAATAAGAAGCTGACTCCTCGCAGAGACGTGCCCTCCTACCCAAAGGTAAGCTTTTCCTAGAAAGTCTCTACCCAACACTGTTCAGTCCACTGTGTGTTTCTGTTAGCCAGGTGAGTCTGCTGATGGCAGGTGTTCTAAGAAATACCACGCCTCTATTGTGGTTCCAGGAACAAGATAGAACATGTGGGTCCATGTGACACTTGTGAAAATGTTATTGGCCAGTTTTATCGATGTTTATCAGGTTTAGTCTACGTCTATTCCCGGAAAACAGTCAGTGCAGTACAATAGGTCACTGTGAGATAATCATCATCTCATCTCCACTCCGGACACCAGTGAATCCATAAAATGTTTGCACATAGGCAGAAGTTGTATTTTAGAAACATTCACCTGTTGACAGCTAGTGCTTCCTTCAGTATGGCTGCTAGTGCTATTTGTTGCACATTTAAAAACTAAACAGTCCAGCAAGAATTTAGCAAATAAAGTCAAATAGTGGGGATGATATTAGGTTATATGACTGAACGTTACAGTAGGTGTGTATGGTGGTGTGTAAAGGTGTGACCCTGAGCCAGGCGAAGGCAGACAGGGTTAACTGCCAGCTCTGTTGCCTGCAGTACATGCTGTCACAACAGACCATAGACGCCCTCCAAAAACCTGCCTTCGACGTCTGGCTATGGGAGGACAACGAGGTAAGACTGACCAGCTTGCTGAACCCGTCTCACCTACAATTCCCCTCTCTCCTCTTCTCTCCATGTGTCCTGTCTCCCTTCCTGTCCCGCTGCCCTTTGTGTGTGTGTGTGTGTGTGTGTGTGTGTGTGTGTGTGTAGTACCATCTCTCTAAGGAGACAGTAGAAGCTCTTAGATTGCCTACATTCGATGCTTGGCAGTGGGAACCTAATGAGGTGAGACTCATCCCCTGATTAATCCACTGTTTATGTTTTTCAATCAAAGGCAGTTTAATAACTGTTACTGGTGAATCAACTGATGAGGAAGTTGTAAATTATCAATCAGTGAATATTATATTTATAATTTCCTAATTGTTCAATATTATAATGTCATTAAAGGCCAAAAGCCTTTGCTTAAAGTAAGAGGTAAAAAACTCTTAAAGTGTTTTAAAATGTTAGTTGCCTGACATTACCTTGCCTAAACTGACAGAAAAAAAGTTTGAGATAGAGACCAACTTTTCTAATGGCTGACCAAAATAGAATATGCACCAGAGTTTGGGCTGTTAATCATGACCATTTGAAAAAGGTGGGTCTCGGCCTGCTTCTGACCAGACTCTGTTGTGGTTTGATTATAGTGTGAAAGCAATGATAGTCAATATGTGATTTTAGCGTCAACTCAAAAGCTAAACTACTATCTCAACCATCTGCTGGTCATGGGAGCTGTCACGAAAGTGATCTCCTAAACTACCTGTATTAGGTTCAGTCTTGATAGTTGTTATAATCAGTTATTTATTGGTGATCTCTTTGGGACACCAGATAATATCTGAAACACAACCTGACTGTTGTCAGTCACATGGTGATCGAATGGTAGGTCAAGTGGACATCCGGATTTAGGATTATGGCCTTAATATTTTTGCTATTCCTAAACCTAGTCTTGCATTGTCAGTGCTGTAGGGTAAGGTCTGTCCTCACCACACATACATTATGGGATAGGAACCACTCTGGGTTGTTTGCATTTCTTTAAACCAATCACAATCGTCTTGGGCGACGGTGGCTCTTTGGTGGAACATTTGCACCCCGCAAAAGAAAACGCCACATTAAATGATGTTAACTGTTGATACAATCCAGTAACGTGAGATATTTAAATTAGCTGATACATGGTTAAACATCATTAGCTCTTACCAGTGTATCTCCATGTGTACTTTGTCCACATAAACCCAAACAGTCCCAAAACCCCCAGTTAGAGAGGAAATGCCCTAAACATATTCCTTGTAAATCTTTACAATCATTCCCCGAAAGAACCAAGCAGGCCTGCCTTGTTGCATAATCTTAATTTTCTTCAAAACGTGCCATTTTCAGTGTGTGGCTTGCTAGCTCGGAGGTTCTGGTTGTTGTTTCCCGTAGCGAAGGGAGTTTAAGAACGGCGACACAGAGAGCTGAAGGTGAGGGACATCCGGCGGAACATCCGGTGGCACCGATTCGTTGATCCAGACTATCCCAAACCTAAATCTGACTTAGATCTATTAAATAATCAACTAAAGAAACTAAACTACAGTATCAAACAGGGTTTGGCCCTTATGGTGTAAGGTTCAGAGTTTTTATTATAAATACTGTTTTCTATACTGCTATTTTTCATAAATAATGTTTTATTTAAATGTCAAAGGATTAAAGAAGACAAAACAACTTATCTCATTATATCTCCATTCCTCACTGTATACAGACATATCACTGATACGTCCCTTTGTTCTTCCAGATGCTCAGCTGTCTGGAACATATGTACCATGACCTGGGCTTGGTCAAAGACTTCAGCATCAACCCTATCACACTCAAGAGATGGCTGGTGAGACTCAGACCCACTACATGTGCACATTCACATAGACACCAACCAACAACATCCCCATTTGAATGGGCCTTTTCCCTGAACAGAACAATATCTCAAAATACTTTCTGCTCTTTGCTGATCTCCCACATCGTCTTTTTTTATTGTTGTAGTTGTTTGCTTTGTGTTATTGCTTTTACTGCTTCTGTTTTTTTTATTACCATGTAAAGTGCCTTTGAGTACCTTTTTAAAAGGGCTATAGAAATTAAATGTATTCTTATACTTCTGTTTGATGCCCTTAAGCTCAAAGATCTCAACCCTCCTGTCTGTCTGTCTGTCTGTCTGTCTGTCTATATCTCTATCTCTCTATGTAGCTTTGTATTCATGACAACTACAAGAATAACCCCTTCCACAACTTCCGCCACTGTTTCTGTGTCACCCAGATGATGTACAGCATGATCTGCCTCTGCAACCTTCAGGTAATCTGCTTGCGTCAATAAGGACTTGACTCGAGCGCCCAGGTAGCTCAGTTGGTAGAGCGGGCGTCCATATATGGAGGTTTGCTCCTTGACACGGGGGCCCGGGTTCAACTCTGACCTTTGGCCCTTTGCTGCATGTCGTTCTTCCTCTATCTCCCCTTTCATGTCTTCAGTTGTCCTGTCAAAATAAAGGCTGAAAATGGCCAAAAAATTATCTTTAATAAGGACTTGACTGGAGACTTGAAAGCAAAGTTTCAGGTTTTGACCTGATAAAATCGGGGATTAATAGAAACTACTGATGAATACACCACATACCCTTTATATTTATATATATATATATATATATATATATATATATATATATATATATTATTTTTATTTTATTCGGGGGGCATTTTAGGCGTTGATTACATAGGATAGCTAAGGGAGATAGAGAGGGGGAGTGACATGCAGCAAAGGGTCACCGGTTGGAATTGAAGTTGCGGCCGCTGCTGCAAGGACTGAGCCTCTGTACATGGGGCGCACGCTCTACTAGGTGAGCTACCTATACGTGCGCCCCTATACGTTGGTCCCAGTTAGTAAAACGCACTGTAACACAGCATTGAAAGATCCAGATGTTGTATTTAATGTTATGATATTTAATAGTCAGCATCTGGACTTTGTACATTGCTCTTAAAGACCTGGGACTTAAAGGGGCATTCACCACTAAGTTTCTATGGCAAAGTTCAACTTATTCTACATGTTACTCTACTCTACAGCCGGTGAAAACAGTTGTATAAAGTGTGTAATGTCCTCTAACATCACGGAAATGTAATAATAAACCATTGGAGTAGCCCTGGAAAGGAATAACTTGTTTAAAAGGCTTGTTTTATGTTTTGTGTTTTTTTTTATTGCTTCACCTGCGTTTATGGTATGGTACCATGGTTTTACTGTAAAATGTCTTTGAGTTCTTTGAAAAGCGCTGTATAAATAAAAAATTTATTATTATTATTATTATTATTATTATTTAGAACTATATTATCTTAGTACTTAAAGATATTCCATAAGCAGCTTCAGTGCCATGACTGCCAGCAGAATGGTTGTTTTATGACAGCGCCGCTGTATTGCTTTGTTGCATCATCGTCTTTTTATTATCACCTGAAGCTCCTTATTTGTTTAGGGTGGACTTTTCCTTTAAAGAGTTCAAGTCAAGTCAGATCTGAATGCATGTATTTGAAAGCGATACATGCAGTCATGCTGTAGTTGTGATGGGACTGGTGGAGGGGAACAAGCTGAGCTGTGGAGAGAAGACATCAGGGGATTGGGAAAGCTCAGGGGAGAAAGAATGAGAGGATGAGGATGAGGGGGAGGCCGGGGATAGTGAAGGGGAGACGTCTGTCTGGAAAAAAAAAAGAAACAAGAAAGAGGAGAAAAAAGGAAAAGAGGAGCTTGTTCTTCTCAGAGTCTCCCTCTGTTGTTAAGGATGACAGACACACACAGATTCTAAGTGGCATTTTGAGGGGGGAAGATATTATCGCACATATGGATGATAAATATACAGATGTCTGGATTTCTGTGTTCATTTTTTAGGAGAAGTTCACTCAAGTCGACATTTTGATTCTCATGACAGCTGCTGTGTGTCACGATCTTGATCACCCCGGATTCAACAACACGTAAGACACAAACGCACGCACGCACACACACACACACACACACAAACACACACACATGCATGCAAACACACCCACGCACACATGCACGCACACACACACACTCACGCATGCACACACACACTCATGCACGCACACACACACACGCACGCACACACTCACGCATGCACACAAGCACGCACGCACACACACACACACACACTCACACATGCACACACACACACACGCGCACACACGCAGGCACACACACACACAGGTCGTGAAGATTTACAAGGCCTTTGTGACTATGCAATAAAAAAAACTTTCAAAATATGAAACTATATATTTGTAAAAGGTTTTTTAAAGCTGTATGTCTTCAGCATAGTAACCAATGAGCCAGAGATATAAGGTAGAAGTATTGAGAGAAGGACTAACACACTGTAGGTTATGGTCTTTTAAAGGGATTAGCTGGCATTAGGAAAAATATGGATTAACACCAGACTTAATGGTGGTCCACACCAAGATCAATAACTATAACCATAACTATAACTACTGTATAACCATAACTATAATGATGTGAGCATCCACACCGCTTAACAATAGCGCATCAAGCACGCTCTACACGCTCCAGCTGATAATGATACATAATAGAGTAATACTTCAGACAATGCAACGTAAGATTACAGGAATGTCTGTAGTGAGATCCTACATAATCGTGAATTCAGGTACATTTAATGAACCAAAAAGGTTATTACCAGTGGTCCCTGGCGACACACCGGCCTTTTCCAGGCAACAGCGGCGCACAGAGCTGCAGAGAGCCGGGGATAAGAGCACCGGAAAAAAAACACCAACACATCACAGATTGTATGATAATAACATCCAAACACAAGATTCACACTCAGTGGTTTCTGTGCCATGAGAAATACATCTTACAGTTTGCATCTTTTTCGATCTTCCCATTCTCTCTTTCTCTCCCTTTCTCTCCCAGGTACCAGATCAATGCCAGAACAGAGCTGTCGGTTCGCTACAACGACATCTCCCCTCTGGAGAACCACCACTGTGCTGTGGCCTTCCAGATCTTATCTCAGCCCGACTGCAACATCTTCTCCAACTTTGACCCTGAGGCCTTCAAACAGATACGACAGGTAGGGGATCTGTTTTAAACGTTGTTTGGGCGCCTGGGTAGCTCACCTGGTAGAGCGCGTGCCCATATACAGAGGCTTAGTCCTCAACGCAGCTGTCGCGGGTTCGACTTCGATCTGCGGCCCTTTGCTGCATGTCATTCCCCCTCCCTCTCTCCCCTCTCATGTCTAAAGCTGTCCTATCTATTAAAGAAAAAAATGCCACTACAAAATCTTTAAAACATTGTTTCTATTATAAAAAATATATAATATCAGCAATATTGATTATTGTTATCATTATTCCTAAACTCCCAAGTATCAATATCAGTATTGGCCTCAAAAGTCCAGTATTGATTGGGCTATACTGATTAATGTTATATCAAGTGTAATAGGGGGGTAAGGACACAGCGTGTTGTGGAATGGTGGAATTGTGCAGCCATCAAAAAAGACCTTAAAGACTTTAAATATAAATACATGAATACATACTTTCAGACAGCGTACACTAAGATGATTTAAACAAGTGTAAAGCTGATTAAGGGAAAAAGAGAAAGTGGGAAGGGGAATCTGAAAGGACAAGTAAAGAGTGCCACCCATTGTAATAAAATGGATTTATTACTAGGAGTGCCACCGGTTACACTTTACTTGAAGGTATCTACATAAACATGACATGACACTGTCATAAACATTATAAACAAGTCTTAAACATTTATGACATAACGCTTCTGTCAGTAAGTGTCATTCGGTTTTTGTCATAACAAGTTATGGTTAGGGTTAGGGTGTGTGTGTGTGTGTGCATATTGATGACATTCTCTTTTGCTGTGTTTTAGGGAACCATCACACTGATCCTGGCTACAGACATGGCACGACACGGTGAGATCCTGGACTCCTTCAAGCAGAAAGTCGACAGCTTTGACTACGCAGACGAGGAGCATGCCACCTGTGTAAGAACACTTTGATTTATAAATAAAGTTAGGAAGCCTCTCACACAGGGGCTGTATTCCAGAGGGTGGCGTTAGTGAAAACTAGGGATGCACCGAATCCAGGATTCGGTTTTGGACGAATATTGTGCTTTTTGACGGGGTTCTGAATTTTTTTCCACCGAACCGAACCCTACGACTGCACTACGCGCGCTACGGTGGTCGCTGTAATGACGGCGCCGTTGATTACGGGAAGGTGTTTACGTAGGTGGAGTCAGTTTCTTTGAACAGCAGTTTTTGCCCTCACATCCAAATATGACACAGCATCCAGTCACCCTGAGCTCAGAATTCCACCTCTGCATGTCCTTTTTATATACCACTGGGACTCTGTGCACAGACAGCTGTCAGTTGCTTAGAGCAGTTCTGTTGCACACAATCAGTTTAAACAGTAAAAATCGGTACAAAGCTTTAGACACGTAGGATCAATAAATAATGATATGTATCACTCATTATGTGATTGGTGGCACTGATGGAACACAACCCCTATAATATTGGAGATTATATGTTTATATTTCTGAGCACGCAGGATCGTGGTGCAGCTGCAGAATGTAGTTTTTAAAAAGGCTGCGTAGAGTTTGTGGAAAGCACCAAACTTCCAGTCAATATCACTAACAAAATGACTCCAATTGAGTCAATGCTGTTTTTCACTTCCTGCCCTCCATCTGAATCACGCATCATCGACACAATTTTAAACACTGTGAATCCAACAAAGCTGGTTGGTTAGGTTTAGGTAAAGATTGTGGTTAAAATAAGTATGTTTGTTAAGTAAACTAAGTTACGAATGGAAGTGAAGTAGTCAACGTAAAAAAAGTCACAAAAGTTGACTTTCATGCAAAGGTCACATACACGGGTCTCCTGGATGAAAGTCATATGTTTGTATGACCCAACCATCCACCCCAACCTCCTACCACACACACATACACACATACGTCTGCTCACATACATAGTACATACATTACATACATACATACATACATACATAGTTACGCACGTATGTACATATATACATACATACATACAAGTAATAGTGGTTAGTGGTGTCTTGATTACTTGGCCTGCCAGAACTGACGCTGGACGCTCAATTTGTCCAGCTTGTATTTACCTTCACAAAATTGTTCGTTGTGCCACTGACAGACTCTGATTAATAAAGTGTCTGACAACATTATGGAAAGGACTTCTAAGGAGGTCGACCTTTCTGTTAAAGAGTAAGATCCTTTTTTATACATAAAAACATCCGCGAAATTGCGTTCGCTAAACCCACCAGACTCCATGTAAATAAACACATTTCATTCATGTTGACAAAAACAAAATAAAACTATGAAAAGCTAGCCTGGGTAAACCCTGACGAACTTCTGGCAAATTTGAGATTTGCTCTGCAAGTCAGCCAATTCAAGCCCATTTCCAATGTCCCCAAAATCGAGGCACCAATCACAACCGCTGAGGCGGGCTTTACAGCGAGCAGCTTTTTGTTTACATTCAACATGACGGCTACCGAAGCGCAGCGTCACCCTGATCTTTGGTCTGATTGGTTGAAGGACTATCCAATTGCGCCCAGAGGCATTTGAGCGGCATCGGTTGGTGACGCCCCTCTGGAAATGAACTGTCAATGAACCTTCTCAGTTACAACTGAGAAGGGTCTGGTGTCAACCTAGCTAATGAAAAGACGTTTTGGGTCGTCTTTCCACTTTTCCAACCATCACAACTCTAGGTTTGGTTGAAATAAACACAGAGTTTACAGATTTACTTGTGAAAATATGTTGGCTCTATACATGCTAAAAGTACTGTGTTTTTAACTGGAGTCCGGTGGGTTTAGTGCTAGCGACTTCAGAGCTGTTTCTGGTTAAACAGAAAGGTCTCAAAGAGGTTTTAAAGGTCTGTCTCTGAAGGGATCCTTTCCATAATGTTGTCAGACACTTAGCATAATAATCTGAGCCTTTTGTGATGGTAAAAACAACCTGGATAATTGTCCTATTAACTTACATTGTAGCTTGTTTTGCTTCTGCCGACTGCAGCGACCTGCAATGTCAGAGATAGTTGTTCCCATCAGTCACTTAGAAACAAAGACAGGAAAATAGGGTCCAGGTTGGAAAGAAACGGTAGTTACCCTATAAGTTAAACATGCAAAGACACATAACAAATAAAACATTAGGCTACTTATCACTACTAAAGAAATAATGTGTTCATAGAAATATTGCTTCTTTTCCTTTATAATATTACGACTCCAAGATGAATGTATTCAAAAGATTGAAATGTTCCTTTGCACGGTAATATAATAACCTCTGACCCTGTGCTCTGTGCAGCTGAAGATGGTGCTCATTAAGTGCTGCGACATCTCCAACGAGGTGCGGCCCATGGAGGTGGCTGAGCCCTGGGTCGACTGCCTGCTGGAGGAGTACTTCATGCAGGTGGGGCTATTAATGTGGAGAAAATCCTGAGCCACGATACAAACACTGTGAACACCAAAACTCCCAACAGAGTCAAATCATTTTTGTGTTTGTGGTAGGAAGAAAATATGCAATTTGCGATAACGTTGCTGAATATCGTGATAATTACACGATATTACACACGATAAATAAACTGATATTAAAGTGTACTCAATTCTATTGAACAAATCGAACATTGGATTGAATTTCTACTGATTTATTTATTTATTCCAACTAAAAATCTTGGAGTGTTTTTCGCAACATGTCGCAGCCTTTTTCGATGTGGCTCTCGTGCCAGTTGATACTGTGATGGTGATAACAAAAAACAAGATATTGTGCAGCCCTAGTTTGTAGTTCTTTTAGGCAGGGTCATTATTTTCTGTTTTTCTATGGATATGGTCAGACTCCATCATGTTAGCCATAATGAGACTATCTGCTGTAATCTGCTACAGGCTATATAGAGCTGTATAAGTCACGTGTAGCATCATGAATGGGCAAAGAGAGTCAGCAAAAGCCATTTGTCCCTCCTGTTGCTTAAAATGGTCATCTTGGGTGTGTGTGTGTGTGTGTGTGTGTGTGTGTGTGTGTGTGTGTGTGTGTGTGTGTGTGTGTGTGTGTGTGTGTGTGTGTGTGTGTGTGTGTGTGTGTGTGTGTGCGTGCGTGTGCTGCTCAGAGCGACAGGGAGAAGGCTGAAGGGCTTCCTGTGGCTCCGTTCATGGACAGAGAAAAGGTCACCAAGCCGACGGCTCAGATTGGCTTCATCAAGTTCGTCCTCATCCCCATGTTTGAGACCGTGATGAAGGTGAAGGTGCAGCACAGTGATAATGAAAGGGCAAAGTAACAGAGTTGCAAAGAGGGGGGTGCCACTGGTTCTGGAGGTATTTATCCCCGACGTGAAGTAGCATTTGAATGCGTTCTTTTGATGATATCTTCAGCGTTAATCAGTTCTGCAGCATGTGAGTGTTCCGGAATAATTTAACACTCTCATGATCTGGTTTGGCAATCAGTAATTCATTATTTCAACTTTGTTGCTGAAAATCTTTTTTTCTGTCAATTAAGTATATTTACTGTCCACCATTTATTGGAGTCTCTGAGTTCTGAGTGTGAGATGTATAATCTGCCCTCAAAAAATGTCCATAACGGAAGAAAAAAAAAGTGTAAAAGTGCATTTTACATGTAAAATGGTAATGGTGTTCAATTCTACAGCTGCAAGTGATGCTGCAAAATGATGAAGATACATACATGTCATAAATATCAACTTACTGCTCACTGTTGATCATTTTAGACAGGAACCCATCACGGAACCAGTCTTCATGTTACTTTGAAGCTATTGTGCACGACTATTTTAAATGAATGAACGTCCGGTACATTTAAGTCATTGCCAAATGAGCTAACTAACTAACTAACTAACTAAGCTCCACAAAACTCCCTCTGTATTCCTCAGTATGGCTGTGTTTACAAAACGGCGTAGTGCAGCGAATTTTGCGCGCAGAAGCGCCAGCGATGCATTTTACGTCACCGCTGAGAAAGGACAACGGCAGCGTTCAGCTTCGGAGACGAAGAGGACATCAAAATCACAAGATAAGGACCTCTTCTGAAGAGTCCATCATGTTTTTGTTTTTTAATCCTATGTGTCAGCAACTGCGTGGAGGAGGGGCGGGGGTGGTGCGCGATCACCGAAGGCTTGCGTTGCGTGGGCGCTCCGACAGTGATGTTGTCATGACTTAGAATTTCTCATGTGGGAGACAGAATCTACGCACTATAGCTTTAAACAAACACGCTGCCGCTTAGAGACAGTTACAGTTATATAAACACAAAGTCATGAGGTGCTTGCTGTGATGATACTCACACTTAGTGTGTGTGTGTGTGTGTGTGTGTGTGTGTGTGTGTGTCCTAGCTGTTTCCCACAGATTGAGGAGGCGATGGTGCAGCCACTCAGAGAGTCAAGAGACCGATACGAAGAGCTCAAACAGATTGACGACGCCATGAACGAGGTTGGAGGATTTCTAGAAGCGTGCGGATGCAGTTGCTTTGTCCTTGGTGCAGATTGTGACCAATAACTAGTAATGTTCCCTCCAGGTGCAGAAAAACAAAAGTGAGAGCTTGACCATGGGAGGGAAGAAGAAGTGAGAGGTTTTATAAAGGTAGGAAAGAACAGAACTTCTTTGAAATGTTTGTGTAAGTGTATGGCCGGGTTTCCCAACGCGGACAGTTTTTATCTTTATAAATCTAATGTCTGTTTCAGCACCAGTGAGCAGTGAGAGTGGAGCACGAGAGGGAGCAGTGTGACGTAAAGTAAACCTGAGTTGTCGCGACACGTCCTCACAGAGGACCGGCGGGATGTGTGATCTGGGGGGAAATAAGGTGGATTACCAGTCTGTCACAGAAATGTGATGGAGTGGCTATGAGAAGCAGCTCTGAGACAGCGTTACAAACTACTGATGGACAATCCAAAGCCTTTCAGGAAATGGCAACATTTGTACAGCACAGATTAGATACATATCTGCATTGTTTTTTTATTTGAAATGTGTTGTTTTTTACAGATTGTACAGATTTTTAGTGACCCGTGTTCTTTCCTACAAAAAAAAATAAAAGGATTACTTTAAGTACAAAGTCCTGTGTGAACTGATAATGTCTCTGCTTATTATTCATTTTTGAACATATAACATTCTGATTCTTAGTTTGTGGTAATTTGATTTATTGCAGATTTGTTCAGGGATGGCCCTTTTTCACAGCAGACATGTTGACTTGTCATAGTAGGAAAAGCACAGCTGAGATTGATAACCTTAACGATGGCTCAATTCCATCAAGTGTCCCAGTAAGATATTTCAGTGAGTCAGCATGCACAATACCAGGGTCTCTCCTAAGTGGAATGCAGCCATCATTAATGGGTTTGAATACACCTGTGCTTTTCCTACTATGACATGTCAACACGTCTGCCGTGAAAAAGGTCTATAAGCACAATATTCACTGGAATTAAAGGGCTTCATAGCTGCACTCATACTTTTATGTTAACAATGGTGCAGTGTGCCATTGATCAGTCATAGTGCTGAACTTATAGAGCTCATTGTTTTGGTTCTTAGCGCTCTCAACCTCACTTTTTTTGTGAGAGATGTAAAAAAGAAATTGGGGAGGGGTCCTTGATTTTTAACACTAGCCATTTTAGACACAAGCTGTCAGTATATAAGCATGTGTATAACATGCATTTCTAATCTGGAGGGATGGGCCCTTCAAAGTAATTTTTGGCCCCAGACAGACACAGTGAGAGACTCGTTGGGTAACATAGTGGAGCATTCAGCAGCTAAAGAGACAAGATATTTCCCTCGGGAGCTAGTGGAGACCAAAACAGAGCTAAAAAAAAGGGAGAATATTGGACTAACGTTCATCAGGTGGACACAAACACAACTCCAAATGAATGATAATTATGCCCTGTGTCTGCTGGATGTGAAAATAGGAAACTCTTCGCTAACACTATGTGGGTAGATACCAGTACATACATATGGGTGTTACATGTAGGTGTAATCTTCAAGTGTCCACATACTGGGTTTGCTAAGGTATCCTTGGTAATCTAGATTCTTCAGTATGAAAAGGTTGATTTGAAGGCTAGTGTAAATTTTATCCAGCACTTCTCGTCCAGATTGTGAACATTGGACAAGAAGCAAACTCCATCTGCCGATGAAAATCATGTCATATGGTTGAAAGCTCCAGAACAGCTACTAAAGTGACCTTGAGTTGGAAATGTTTTGTCAACAACATAAAAGATATTGGTACACACACATATATTAGTCAGATTTGTAACTCACTAACTACATGAGTTGGAAATGTTCCAATGAAACATGCATAACTATCACTTCACTGCTGTGTTGTTATTCCTGTGTATCTGTAGGTCTGTATGTGTGGTAGAAGCTACGGTGTGGCTAGCTGAACAAACAACATACTAACGTGTGTAGTTGGAGTAGGATTTGGGACATGGCTTGAGTCAAACACTGCTGCAACAAATATTATTTATAATGTTTGCATTCCATTTAGTTGATCCAGTTCAGCGCACTTGCACTGTGCATGTTGACATACTGCTAAGGATTAATGACACGTCGATGTGGTGACACCATCGGTGATGTCGTTAGCTCCACCTGTGCTTCCTGCTGTGAAAAGACATGGTTTCCACTCTACTCTTTGTCTGCCTTTTCCAACGCGGCTACTTCACCATGTGCTGCCTCTCACAAACCGGTCGCTGCTCACGCCTTCTGTGGCTCTCAAGCAAATCAAAGACATTCTTCAAATCCAGGCATGCTGCATTAATTCTGTACCCTGGAAATCCAGAGTTCTTGCGAGAGCACAATTTTAATTTGCTCAGCGAGTCCCTCTGGCATTCAGTAATGATGCTCATTAACTATGCCCTTGGAGCCGAGCTGCACCAATCACATCGGTGTATCTGATATAGGCGAGCCAGAAGAGAGCTAAACAGATGACGACAGTTTAATCTACCAGTTAGCTCCGCTGGTAGCTAAGAGATTAATCTACCAGTTAGCTCCTCTAGTAGCTAAGAAATTAATCTACCAGTTAGCTCCTCTGGTAGCTAAGAGATTAATCTACCAGTTAGCTCCGCTGGTAGCTAAGAGTTTAATCTACCAGTTAGCTCCTCTGGTAGCTAAGAGTTTAATCTACCAGTTAGCTCCTCTAGTAGCTAAGAGATTAATCTACCAGTTAGCTCCTCTGGTAGCTAAGAGATTAATCTACCAGTTAGCTCCTCTGGTAGCTAAGAGATTAATCTACCAGTTAGCTCCTCTGGTAGCTAAGAGATTAATCTACCAGTTAGCTCCTCTGGTAGCTAAGAGATTAATCTACCAGTTAGCTCCGCTGGTAGCTAAGAGTTTAATCTACCAGTTAGCTCTGCCCGAAGCTAAGCGTATGGGGCTCTGGATACGTCACCCCGTGTATTGTTGTGATTGGTCGTAGTGTTATCCAATTGCGTGCAGTGAGATTTTCAAATGCATGCCCCTCGAGTTGGGCCATTTTAATTACTCATTGCCAGAACCTTAATCTTTCAGATTTGGGTCTGGATTTCCAGGCTATCAATTCTGTGCATGAGACATAAATAGGTTAGTCTATATCCACGACGTTCCACTTCCGGGATTTCTCCGGCGCTGTTGGAAATTCTGCCGGATGTCCGTTACCTTCCGCTTTCTTTGTGTTCGGATTTTAAACTCTCAGGTCTGGCAATGCGAGACAGAAATAGGTTAAAAAAGGTGGTGCAATGCACAGGGAGTAACAAGTACAGAGTGAATAGCAGAGGGCAACGTGAGGAGAGGCGTGTGGTTAAACAAAAGGAATGTTTCAGGCAGCGATGGCGGCGCAAACAGAAGGCACAGTTTAATGTTAGCTGCAACGTTTATTTGGAAAAATCAGCCAGAAATTTGAGCCAAACATAAAAATCCATCCAAACCGGTCATGCAGTAAAGCACACCCCTTTCACTTCATCAAATAAACACGTTCAAGTCCGATGCATTATTCAAAGCAAACATTAAGGAAATAATAGCTCTCTTTTCAGAGTGTCCATTTCAGGTAGATGAGCGAGTGACGGCTCCTGACGTCTCCTTCTTGGCCTTCTTGTTGCCGTTTGCTTTCTGTGCCATTCCTCTCTTCAGCTGCTGCTCCTCCACTCTCTGCTGCTTCTTCTGCAGGTACGCCGTCACGTTGTCAAAGCTCACCTTGTACAGATGCTCGAAGCGGCTGTCGGTCCTCGTGGAGGCTGTAGTGGAGGAAAACAGCAGGAGGAAAAGGTTGGTGACGGGCACCACAGCTAAACTCTTTTAACTGTCTGTGAGAAGAGAATCCCATGCTAGGGCTGTTCTCGATTGAAGAAATTCTTAGTCGACTAACACTCATTCAATTGTATCGACTAATCGATTAGTTGATTTAATCAACAGATCTGTTAATCTGAGTTTCTCTGCAAAGAGTCATGCTAAAAGCACCACTTTAATTCTTGTGTTTACCAGAGATGTACTCGTACGTTTCTTGGAAATAAGTCATTAAGCATGAAAAAAAGCATAAAACATGACTTATCGACTAAAGAAATCTAAGTTGACTAAGACCAAAACGACTTAGATTAGTCGACTAATCGACTAAGAGGGAGCAGCCCTATCCCATGCATATGAGAAATAGGAGAGGTGGGGACATAATCATAATCTCTTTGATTCCTCCTGCTCATATGTTGACCTCATCTGAATCAACTTTGGAAGATGGAAGCAGTAAACACTGGATTATCCTGCTGTGCACCCAAAGACTGTAAAAATAATGGACGAAGCTCCCGGGTCTGAAAAGTGAAGCCAATACAGAAGCCCCTTAAAGCTACATTATATCTTATTTCCAGCAGGGGGCGACTCCACTGGTTGCAAAAAGAAGTCTGTTTCTATAGAAGTGATGGGGAAATGACCGCTCTACTTCTGCCTTGATTTATTACCTCAATAAACATTTTCATAATGAGTTCATGGCCTCAATATTCGATTTCCTGTACATGTGGATGGATGGCGGCAGTAAACGAAGGTCCGTGTTTACCTCCGGTAAATCTCCACTGGATGACTCGCCTCTTTAGCGTTTAGCTTAGCGCAGCGCCATTTCTAACATAAACACTGGCTCCTCCCTAGCTCCACCCGGTCGTCAAAAATCGTCACATCTGGTTGCAAAAAACAAGACGGTGACGCCGGTATAACCCAACACGAGGCTTTAAAACAGCAGTCCACAGACCGATGGGGGACATCACGGATGCTACATCCACGTTTTTTTCAGTCTATGTGTGCACCATGACAATTGTTACACATACCCAGAGGGGGGGGGGGTGTGATGAGTTAAATGTGACTTTTGGCAGTAGTTTGAACGCAGCATACTTTTTACTCCACTACTAGTGCATGGGAGTGCCTGGTGCACCTGTTCCAGACGCTGAGGGCCGTGACAAAGGTATTTGATGAGTTAGGGAACGTTTGTGAGAGTCGTGTGGAGGCAATCCCAGACCACTTTTTTTTCAGTATGGACTGTAGACTACAGCCCCTTTAACTAACTGTGCAGCTGCAGTAACAACACGCTATGACATGTAGAGTCCGGATCTGGCGACAGAGCCGTGACCGAACCCGGCCCGAGCCCGACAGGCATTAAGATATTGGTGTCCGAGCCCGACCCGAGCCCGACCCAGTTAAAATCTCATTTTTTCCTCATACTAATGACACATGTAGGCTACTTTTTTTGTGTGGAAAGCTCGCTTTTATCAAGCAACTGTAGGAAGGCATTCAGAAATGTCAACAGATGAGACATCAGCTCACACGGGACAACAAGCTCACGTTAATAAGCTGTTAAAATGTTCAGTGTTTTAACCTTTCCTGATCGCTTTGTTTCTGACCGTGATTAGACAACCAGGGAGACTGGTTACCTCCAGGGCCAACGTTATAACAGGAATAACGTGGGGGGTTAAAATCCTGTTTCTGGTGATGACTGAACTTGGCTTTCAGTCTGACACCACACACACTGTGTACAAAACTTAAACTTATTCCACCAACTCTGCTCTGGTTGCATCTACACGTCTGCTTCCTCTTTCTCTATCTCTCTTCTGCCCACTTCTCACACACACACTCTCTCACACACACACACACACACACACACACACACACACACACACACACACACACACACACACACACACACACACACACACACACACACACACACACACACACACACACACACACACACACACACACACACACACACACACACACACACACACACACACACACACACACACGAAAACCAGACCATCATTTCTAAATATCTGTCCGACCCGGCCCAGCCCGGCAGGTTCCGTCGGGCTCGGTTCGGGTATCCATGACTTAATATAATGACATGTCACGTGTACAATCCAGACTGGGAATTTCACCATTTTAGGGGCAATGACACTTGGATTTGGTGTTGTCAATTTCTTAAAAAGGTCACAAAGGCCAAATGCCAGGGTAGCAAATAAAAACGGAAAAGGATTTTAAGTCTACAGAAATAATGAATTTAACTTTAAGTGCCCCTCAGACCTTGACCATAGTCACTTGTATCCTTGCAAAGTTTGACACTAGAGAGTGTTTTTACATCCATCTGCTGAAGAGGGAGATGTCTATGCCCTTCACTTAAATCTGAGATTCAAACGTGTAACAGGCAAGCTTGATTAGGCACGTCACTAATCGGTAAACCAATTGCTGTCTAATTCGCAAAGAAACCTGAAACATCCAGCACAGAGAGCAAAAACACACTCTCATCCTATCTGTCAGCCACTGACACACCGTTTGGGGTTCAGTGTCTTGCCCATGGACACCTGGACCGAACCACCAACCTTCCGATTGGTAGACGACTGCTCTACCACCTGAGCCACAGCTGCCCCAATACATATGCTATTCGCCGATTTTGGTGCACACCTGAGTGTGGATCTGACTGACCCCTGGTCTAGACAGGGCACTGGAACTATAGTTGCAGATCGCAAGCTTGCCGAGCGGCCTGTTCGTGAAGCTTAGCAAACTGGCTGCCAGGGACTCTGTGAGACAGGGGTCTGCCAGTGAGACTCTGAGACAGGGGTCTGCCAGTTAGGCTCTGTGAGACAGGGGTCTGCTAGTGAGGCTCTGTGAGACAGGGATCTGCCAGTGAGGCTCCGTGAGACAGGGGTCTGCCAGTGAGGCTGTGTGAGACAGCGGTCTGCCAGTCATGTGAGACAGCGGTCTGCCAGTGAGACTCTGTGAGACAGCGGTCTGCCAGTGAGACTCTGTGAGACAGCGGTCTGCCAGTGAGGCTCTGTGAGATGGCTGCCCCGCTGCCTCCTGTATGAACCCTGGCGAGTGGCACAAACATGTAGCCTATGGCTGAATCTCTCCCATGTTTCGACCCATCTTGATGCTCTGCTCTTTTACTGGTCAACTAGCACTGTGGAGATAGGTCTGGCAATGCGAGACTACTGGTCAACCTTAGGTAGATAGTTAAATGTAGTCACTGAACAAGCCTCAACCTATAAATCGAGAGACGGTTCACTTTTTTTTTTTTAAGGTTGTTTGTCAATTTCATTGACTGTGTTATTTTTGCAGGCTGCACAGCATTGTGTAAAATGTCAAAGGCGATTTATGTTGATATTTATTTTATCATTGGAGCATCATCCCCCTTTTCAAAATAAATGACTAATGTATCCAGTGTCAGAGGTCATCCTCATGCAATAGTCCTGAATAAAAGTCTCATTGTGTGCACAGTGTTTCCTCTATGTTGATAGCATAGTAGCGGTGTGCCACGGTAAAGTTTCCAGCGTCATGGTATCAGAAATAGGGCAGACGCACAACAGGGTTTCCGCTATGTACACCACGCACCACCGTTCCTTCGGCCGCTTATGAAAAGTGATAAAGTCCTAGAGCCGTCTGCTCTACTGAACTCAAGCGAACGGTCATCCTCTCTCTCTCTCTCTCTCTCTCTCTCCCCCCTAGGGTGAGCAGAGCAACTGGAACAGTGACAGGACGTCATCACTCGCGAAGTCATGGCAACCAAATAAACAACAGGGCGAGTACTGGTACTACTTCACTCAATAAGTGATAAACAGCGACGAAAGCTGCGACATGAAATCCACACTCACAGTGTTGGGCACACTGACTTTGATGAATTTACTGTTTATCAGACCCCAGATGAGACAAGAAGCTAATGTTAGCCAACGCTGCTGTGACGGCCCAACTGACTGACTGACTGACTGACTGACGGACTGACTGACTGACTGACTGACTGACTGACTGACTGACTGACTGACTGACTGACTGACTGACTGACTGACTGACTGACTGAGTGTGTGAGTGTGTGAGTGTGTGTGTGTGGGTGTGTGTGTGTGTACTCACCCTCAAGTGTCTCCCAGTGGGGCTTGAGTTCTTCAGTCACTCGGTTCAGTTCCGGGCTCTCAGCGTCACACTAGATGGAGCAGGGGAGTGGACAGTTACATAAAAAACAGCAGATAGCGGATACCATGGCAACCACAAATGTTTGGTGTCCTGCTGTAAACTGCGTGTCATCTAAGTTCCTCAGGGTTTATACATGTGCACTGGTGTCTGCGTGGTTCTGGTGCATCTCTTATTTAGAGAACAGCAAAAGTGCGGTAGCCCAAACAGCCAGCGACGAGTTCCAGGGTCCTGAGTGCTGCATGCTACTCTAGTTCAAAATGGTGTGACCGCCGACACCTGTCGGGCTCTGCAGTTATGCTAACGCTGAACAGCAACACCCTTTATTGGCCAGATGTGCCGAACAGGCGGGGGAGTTGTGTGAGGTGTCAGAGGTCCTGAGACGACCAATCAGAGCACAGGTGCTGCTCTGCTCCGATTCAAGGAGGGGTTTTTTTGGTCTTTAACTTAAGAGTTTTGTTATGCATCATTCATGCACGAATGTAATTAATTCAATGTAATGCAATAATCATTTTAACAAGTGTATAAAAATCCATTTTATTTCTATGGTTATAATGCAACGTAATGTGCAGTCTGAGACAAAACTGCATGAAGGAGTGATCATGGAAGTGGTCAAAGTGAAAATGGCGTGCTCAGGCCTTAATGTTTGTCTTCGCTACCCAGTAGTCTCATTATACTGTTTGTCATAGTGTAAATCTGACTGATTGGGCATGCAAGATAAATCCACAATTTCAGCGCAAATGTAGCTACTATGTAGATTCTAATCCCTTTTCAACAAATCTTCTCGGGTGCATGAAAACCTAAAAGCTACAATCAGTATCTAAATGAGCATCACACTGTACCTCCCAGGAGTCTTGTTTGTGTGTGTAAATTTGGAGCGGTGCATCGCTGGAGTCCATCAGCACCCAGAGGCGGCCTTCCAGGTCAAAGGTCATGTCGAGGGGACAGTGGGGGAGGGAGAGCCTGCTGTGTGGCACGAGCTTGTCTTCACCCTCCTGGTCCAGAGTAAAGAACTGAACTGTGGACACTCTGAGGACACACAGGAACCACCAAAGTGTTGAATCAGTCAGCTGATCGCTGGCTTGATCTGTTACTTCTAAGAGACCAATTCTGAATGTGGAACATTAAAAAGGGATAGCTTCACTGGGTGCTCCTCTTTTCCTCTGACCTACTTTAGGTGTCACCTACATGAACAGTATATACTATACAGCTCCACAGTGACCTTGTGCCTCCATAGGTCCAAAAATACATTTAAAGATCAGAAGCAAAAATAGCTTTAGCCAGCCAGCCAGTCACTGTCATGTGAAGCAGCAAGAAATATTAGGGGCCAGGGCCGATAATTTGCAAATGATCTGTATCAGCGTTTTATTTTCCTGACAATTGATTAAGTTAATGAATTAAAAAGTGGTCGACTTTGGCTCAGCTACAGCTCTGTGTCTGTCCCTCTGCTTCGGTTTCACTCCCCACCGAGTCTGATTCGGGCTGAAAGACTGAAGTGACTGTTTAGTGACGGCTATGGTGCTTGTGTTTATATGAGTGTGGCATTTCAGAGTTGTTTATTCATGTATTTATTAGACTGAAAGAGCTCAGAGAGCTTGTGGAAGCCTTCACCCCCTGTGTGAGCGGCACACAGGGGGTGAAGGAAGCAACAGTGATGCTCTGCGCTCTAACATTAGTGGTAACATAGTTTTTATACAGTAGGGGAGGAGTTATATTTTTTATTTAAAAAAAAATATTTAGTTGCATTCATTCCTACATCACTCAGTCACAATTCTTAAAGATAACTCATTTAAGGGATCCATATAAAATCTCTGTTTATTGGACACAAAATAATATTGGCTTATAGACAGTAGATTGGCTTTGGAGGAATGTTTTTATGAGGAATGATTTGATTGCACTTGGATCAGGTCACACATTCCCAATATAACACCCAGCCACCAGTTTCATGCTGTCCCATGTCATTTAAGTCTCCTGTGCACTTCATACAAAGCTAATCAAGTCAACAGGAAACAACAGAGTGCTACGACAACAGCTGAGACATGTGTCCCGTCTGTTCCCTCTACTGCAGAGTCAACTGACTGACTCACACGCTCACCTCTCACACTGCACGGCTACATGGCGAGCATCAGGAGAGCTGGCGATGCGGCATACAGTTGGCTTCTGGGAAAATAAAACAAAGACAGACAGAGTGGTGGAGTCATGACACGTTTCTCATTGATCTTTTTTACAAAATAGGGGACCTGTCCTTGTACTGGTAATTACTACATAAAAGCACCGACTTCAGAGGAAAGTCTCTGACAACATGCTCTCTTTAGCACAAGTGTCCTGCCTACAGAGTTGAAAGAACCAAGGGCTTGAAAGAGGACAGGCACTTTAAAGCCGCATTAATAAATATTTATATAGTCACAATGGATCAAATAACGTGTAATGTTTTGGGCATTTTAGGCCTTCATCTATACAGGACAGCTGAAGACATTAAAGGGGAGAGAGAGGGGGAATGACATGCAGCAAAGGGCCGCAGGTCGGAGTCGAACCTGCTGCTGCCGATGCATCGAGGAGTAAACCTCTATATATGGGCGCCTTCTCTACCAGGTGAGCTACCCGGGCGCCCTCAAATAACTATGTTTAATGTGAAATGTATCGCTCGTAGTAACAAACCCACAGAGAATCATCACCAACTCTGTAGTTCCCTTCAGCATCAAACCTCTGATACACCTACTGGACCCAACACTAAAATAACAGGAGGAATGATCCTTTTAAGGACAAAAAACAATATTGTGGCAGTATAGCTGGACACAGACTTTATAACAATAAAGCAATTTGATAATGTAAATGCCATACTGCAGTGATGAAAAGCAGCAGTGTCCCAACTAGGGTTGGGTACCGAAACCCGGTTCCACTATGGAACCGGTTCCTTTACTCAGCAAGTGTTTCCTTGCACTCAGCAAGGAAACACGGTCCATAATAACACAAAGAGGAGTTTGATACTAACAACAGAGAGTCTACAGCCATGTTAGCAGCTATGTCAGATTAGGCACAGTGACGCTTCGAGCTAAATGCTAACGTAGCTTAGTTTAACATGTTAGCATGCTAACCTTTGCTAATTAGCATGAAACACAAAATACAGCTCTGGTTCTAAACCCAAGTGTCAGAGGATCACCACATGTATAGAATGTATCCTGAAGAGAACATCCATTTATCCAACAATAACCGTCGAGACATTTCACTCAAATGTCAACCTCACTGTGGAACTAAATAGAAAGTCAAGGGATCACCAAAGTCATCAGGGCATGCTACAGCCTTATTGTTGTAGGTTAAAACATGCCGTGGTTGCCGTGGTTACCTTCGGTTTGTCAGCTTCAGAGCTCGGTGCCTCTGCAAGCTCTTTAAGGTCCCAGCTCTGCAGCTTACGGCCGGACTCATACTCCCACAGCTTCATGGTCCCGTCCTGACAAACACAACACACACTTACACTCAAACTCAGCTGCACATTGGTTTGACTTCATGTTCTCTGATGGAGCCTCTGGGTCAGTTTTGATATTATGCTTTGAAAAGTTTCAATGTACAGTAGATCTTTGCTGTATTAAAATGCATCTAAAGTAGGCAGGGGTGTAGCATAAAATTCTGGGCCCTGTAGAAAGGCATTTTCTATGGGCCCCTCTCCACATCCACAGCTATTCATTATAGCATCTTTTTGGGCCCTCCTTACAAGAGGGCCCTGGGTAGTCCTAGAGCTGATGGGTTCGGTCTTAATTTCTATCATTTTGCTCGGGCTCGCGCTCTGGGTTGCGCGGTAAATGAGCGGTCAGGTGATGAGTTTCAATTAGCGCGAAAACGGATGCTGAGGAGGTGAAACGGAGGCTGGCGATTACATTTTGGTTGCACTGGCAAAGAGAGCAAAGTCCGAGGTGTGGAAAACTTTTGACCATGTGCATAATGAGAAATGACTCATTCTTGACAAAAGGCAAAAGAGCTGTGTGTCAGGCTCGGGCCTTGTCGGGACGAACTTTTAAGGCCCGATTACAGCTCTACTCAGTCCCCTTTGCACCCCCACTCTGACACCCCTGAAAGTAGGCTGGAACAATGATAGACAATAAACAAAGAGTTAAGTTTGACTTTCACTGCACTTGGCGCTCTCCTCTTCAGAAAGAGAAATACTGAATGGTATGTATATTCCAACAGCACTCTGAATTAACGAATGGTCCGGTTTTTGCATGAGTGCGCTTTGCTGCTCGAAGTGACTGTTTACGAACACGCCCAATGTGTTTGTGAGAGAGAGAGAGACAGAGCAAGAGAGAGTGAGAGAGGGGCGTGCAGCTCCAAAAATGGATAATCAATATGTGGCAGCAAATGTTGATATTGTGGTGGGTCAGTAGAAACACTGGATTGCCTATGAAGAGCTTCCTAAAAATTATGGCTAAATATACAGTAGCACCATGAAAAAAATAATAACATTGCTTACCAATTCTGTATCTTGTTCTGTCACGTAACATTAAACTAGTAGAGGAACATTTTCCTTATTATTCTCACTTATTTAAACCTACACAGTGTCATTTTTTGAGGTTGATTCTTAGCAAAAAAACATTTGTTCTTTCACAAATATGTGCTCATTCATGTGTAATTACTTCCTCCAACTAATCAAAGTAATCTCGTAAGCGTAGAATCTGACATTCAGAATCATTCAGAATACATAGCAACTCGCTCCTATGTATTTCTACCATGTTGCGCCTCCATCTTTAAAATCCAAAGCCAAAGAGGGACATACCTCTGAGTTTCGCGCTTTTACACTCAGTGGCACCGTGCCGAATGCCAGGGAGGGAGGGGGAGAAGATTACTCAGCGACTGCCGGCAGATTTGAAAGCCTGTTGAAGAACACCTATTCTCGAGGACATGTAAGGGAGTCGCCAAGGAAGTTAAAAAGAGAATTAAAACGACAACGCGACAGGCAAAGACCAGTGTTGGTCAAGTTACTTGGAAATAGTAATTAGTTACTGATTACTGATTACTTCTCCAAGAAAGTAATCCAGTTACTTTACTGATTACTTATTTCCAAAAGTAATTAGTTACTGTACTAGTTACTTTACTAAGTTACTTTTCAAAAACATGCGTCGGAACGATTCAGAGTCAACAGTGGAAATTGACAGCATGTCCTCTATAATATAGCCAGCGACGAGCTTCTTCAGTTCAGCGGCACTAAGTCCTGTTGCTTTTATTATCCGTGTCGCTGTCTATTTCTACCTGTTTAGCAGGAGAGGGGCCCACGGAGGTTCGCCCGGTAGAGCTGGATGTAGCCGCAGCAGTCATGTCAGTTGGGGGTTCAGGTTATTTTTCCAGTGAGTTTCACATTCCTGTGCCGGCTTGCTAGGTGCTTGCTCTTGAAGTGTAATTTTTTTCGCTGTAGATAAAAGTACAGCGGACGCTGATGTTTTTTGTCACCTTTAACCGAGTCAAACTCAAAGTAATGTCGGTACTTCCAAGCATTAAACGCTGCATGGTCCTGCTCTCTCCCGCGCCCCATGTTGTCTCTTGTTCAACACTACACATGTCGGTGTTTACCACTGACGTCGCGGCGCTCATACGTTGTCACTCACGAGACAGTCTCACGAAACAAAATCACGGTTAAGTAACGCAGTAACGCAGCCTGCTTACGGGGAAGTAACAGTAATCTAATTACTGTTTTTGCAATTGTAATCCCTTACTTTACTCGTTACTTGAAAAAAGTAATCGGATTACAGTAACGCGTTACTTCTAACGCGTTACTGCCCATCAGTGGCAAAGACCAAAGTTAATATTGGAGTGGCTTTTCCAAGATGGAAAGAGCTCATGAGGAGCAAGGATTTTAAAAGGGACGCCAAAGTTGTCTGCTTTCTTCCCAGCATTTGTGTAAATTCTAAGTTCTATAGTTGCTTGGCTAACTATAGCATGGTTGTGTATAACGCTAGAACAACGTCTAGGATACTTTTCCTCGCGTCAGTGACCAAACATGTTAAGATCAAGACAATAACCCTCTCAATAAAAACAAATAAAAAAATTGATAAATTGTCTCCGTATGATCTCTTGTTAAAAAGTGTTTCAGCAGAAATCCAAGAATGCCATAAAGATGGCCACCAAATGGACAATGAGACAATATTTTGAGTTGAGAACTTCAAAATGTGTTCAATAGACACACCTTGCGGGATAATGAAAAAGCCAGTTAGAACAATATATCAATGGGTTGCATGGGGACTCTATCTTCCGAACTGACGAACCCAGCTATACTCCAAAATGTAATTGTTTGAAGATGTACATGACCACATGCTAGTATAGCTTTTAAGGTTCTTGAGAAGAAAATAAAAACATGTATTCAGAGACACAAACAGCGCTAAGCACAAAAGTTTGCCACAACATACAGATCTTTTCCAAAGTCTGTTGATTCTTTGTTGCATTTTTTGGATTAGATTTAGTGACAAAGTAACAGCTACATGCTCTTTCTTAAGAACCATAACAGTTGTAGCTCAAAATCATCTAGCAGGTGGAAATCCAAGAGACATCTCCACCTGAATGTTAATGGACTATAGACTAAAATGGAGAATATGAAGCACTTAATAGTGATAAGTGGCCTGTGTGCATGATGTGCATGCATGTGTGTGTTACAGTAACTTTGCGAAATGCACACATACCCCTGATCCAGACAGCAGCCAGTTTGGATGACCCGATGGGACCAGCAGAGCACTGACAAACCTGAGAGAAAGCAGGACAAAAAAGAATAACAGGAACAGTTTTGATCAAATCACACTTTACTAAATCTCAATGAGGAAACACAAAAATATGGCGATACTTTGCTGTGTGGATGTTCCCGCTGCTGTAGTATTGGTTTGAAATAATGAGGACTCAACCAGAAATGCTGCACTTTAAATTTCTTATGCATGTCATGTACGCAACAGACGTGGGTTTCTTTTTTTGTCCATAAAAGTGACAAAACGATCTCCTCTGGCTCTTTTGTCCTTACTCCTTTCCGACCCTTCCAGTTTCAAGTAAACTGATGGACAAATGTTGTCCACAAAGCAGTTTAAAAGGCGACTAAATGTGATTTAGAGCCTAATGTTCAATCAGAACTACAACACAGCTATCAATATGAGGAATATTGAAGTTTAACATAACACAGGGATTTGTCCCCTTTGGGTTGAGTTACTCACTGTTGATGTCCCAGGCAGAAGGACTGGATGTTGTACGGAGACCTGAGGTGGCTTACTCTAATCTTCTCATCACGGTCGGCTGTGATGATGTACTTGTCGTCCGGCGACATGCTCTGAAAGACAGCAGTTGGGGGCAACCATTCAGTCAAACAACTCACTCTGAGACAACGGTACCTCAATAAGGCTACGTTCAGACTGCAGGCAAAAGTGGCCCAAATCTGATTTTTCAAGTGACCAGGTCAGACTTCTTCAGAAGTAGTGTGAACACTCAAATCTGGCCCAGATCTCATTTTTTCTAATCAGATTTAGACCACTTCCATATGTGGTCCTGAATCACACCCAGGTCAGATTTTTTTCAATGCGGCCGCAGTGTGAACAACCGAGGAAGATTTGATGTGACTTTTACGTCAATCTACATCGACATTTGTCACAATAATGCGGAGTTAGTCCTAGACACAGACAGTAACATTAAAACTTGACTAGGCCTACAAAATGGAGAACAGTGATGGAGTAAGTCAATGGAGGGAGAGGGAGGTGTTAGACCTGATTGGTGTATGCTCATTGATGTTAGGGCTGCCATTACACAAACATTTTGAAATAAAAGTGACAATGCTGACTTCCTCCATAACCTCCTTAACTTTAGTGCAACAGCATGCTGCGTCTGATGTCATTGTTATTGTTCATTTGCGCATGCGGGTCAGTTTCGAAACCGCAAACAGTTCACACTGGAATCTGATATAGGCCACATTTTGAAAAAGGGTCATGTGAACAGGCAAACAAAAAAATCGGATCTGAGCAAAAAAAATCGGAATTAAGCATTAAGACTTGCGGTGTTAACGTAGCCTAAGTGGTCAGGATAAGACGGTACAGTTGCTACATTAACAAACACTAAATCACCAAATACAACTAGTAATACCTAAGCATTTAACCCTTTGTGTTTTTTTGGTATTTGACTTCACATATAGCAGATTTTTAGATGGAAGATACCGTTAGCAGGTCATTCTGAACCAAAACGGGCAAAACGTGTTGGCCTCATGTCTGAATTAGCATCGGGGTCAATTTTACAGAAAAGCCACGACGTCAATCTTACTAGAAGTGTTACTTTTCCGTATCCCCTTCAACACAGCAGAGGCCTGAACTGAAAGCAATTCAATTCAATTCAATTTTATTTATAGTATCGAAATCATAACATAGGTTATCTCGAGACACTTTACAGATAGAGTAGGTCTAGACCACACTCTATAATTTACAAAGCCCCAACAATTCCAACAATTCCAGTAATTCCCTCAAGAGCAAGCAGTGCGACAGTGGCGAGGAAAAACTCCCTCTTGGGAAGAAACCTGGGACAGACCCAGGCTCTTGGTAGGCGGTGTCTGACGGGCCGGTTGGGGGTGTGATGAATAGTGGCAATAGTAGTCACATTAATAATGGAACAGTGACTGGATGTACTGGAAAGCAGTCAGATAAACATAAAGACTAGAGCACCACGAGGTTTGACATGCACAAGACAGAGAAAAAGGTGTCTTGTTCCGCCTTCTCAAACCATTTTATTGTAACTTATGCACACAAAGAAAACCATTACAACTGCATGGATAAATAAATGAATATCCCTCAAAATGCTTTACACAAAGCATGTGAGAAAATAGGAATTAAACAAGAGATTGTCTTCTGTCCTAACTGACCAATTGGACCGCATCAAGTCCTAACTTAACATCCGGTCATTCAATTCCTGTGCACTGTTGGAAGTTTTAATCCATCACTGTACAGACACAGAAACACACATCTTCATCCTTATCATAACACTTTTTACTCACAGCCTTATCCCTCTCTCTCTGCTCTCTTTTTCTCACCAGGTGCCAGGTATTGCGTAAGCATGCAGGCATATATCTGAATAACAAAAAGCCATTATATTAACAGCTGCATGAAGGCAGCAATGCTACGTGTTCCATGTCTGAGAGAGGTTTATGACGGCAGGCTATTTTTTAAGATTATTTTTTGGGGCTTTTCCGCCCTTAAATCGACAGGACAGCTAGGTGAGAAAGGGGAGAGAGAGGGGGAAGACATGCAGGAAACCGCCACAGGTCGGACCCGAACTCTGGACCCCTGCGCCGAGGCACAAGCCCCTCAGCACATGGGAGCCTGCTCTACCCACTGAGCCAACCCGGCCACGATGGCAGGCTTTTTACCCTGCCTTTGTGTGGCCGATCAGAACAGTTATGCTCCCTCTGGACTTCAGACGTGGTCGGACAACACGTCGCGCAGACGTCTGTTTTTAACATACTGACACCTTCACTTTATCCACTGAAGAGGGATATGAGCTGTGGCTGACAACTTCAGAAACACCATGAAATTTGAATGTGAATCTTTTAACACTTACTAAAGCTAGCAACATGGACAGGTGGCCCATCTTCAGCTCTCCGTCCCTCTGCGGCTCCACCACTGAGAAGGAGTACACGTCTCCTGATTTGTCAGTCGCCAGCAGCTTGTCCTCCGCCTGGCTGAACATCAGGGAGGTGCACCTCCTCACTACCCACCTGGGACACAAACACACACGACATATCACATTCAGTTGTCTTGGTGACAGCTCTTGTTCTCGTTGATCGCGAGGTTAGTGGAAAATGCACCGTTTACCTGTTCATACAAAACTGTACACGCACACAGACACACACACACACATCTGTACAGTACATAAAGCTGCAGGACAGAGTTGGAGTTGTACCTGGCGCTGATACACTGCCATGAGGGCTCACAGCGAAACAGGACCAGTCTCTTGCTGTCATCAGTCAGCGCCACCAACTTTCCAGATGGCGACACGGCGAAGGCAAGGACTTTGTCACTTCCTGTTTCCTCTGAGGCACCGCCATCACTGAGGACAGAGGAGACAAAGCTTAAATTACAAAATTACAAGTAAACTTTATTAAGCTTTCCAATTTTTAATTGTGTTCTTATCTTATTTCATTTTTTTTTTATTTTTACTTTTTTACTTTCCCTTTTCATATGCATTTTTCTTGCACGTGCCATTCTTTTTGTTTATTTATGCGCAATAGTGAGGCATGTTTTTAGATGCATAAATGCTACATCAGAGATAACCTCACATAGCTCCTCACCAACAATCCATTAGGTCGCCTCCTTTGCTAAACACTCAGGCTTTACCACTGACTTGACAACCATGAGTCACGTGCTTGTTCTTACCTGTTGTTATCCTCCTTCGCATTCTTTGGCTTCTTCTCAGCAGTGCCGCAGTCAAACACAAACGATTCTCTGCAACAAAGTACACAAGAGCTAATGTTTTCAGTTTGGATTAGTTCCTGCACAATGCCAGTTTCATAATGTAATCTAGGGTGATATGAGCTCTGTACATTTTACCGGTGTCTTTTAATGACATGAAAATTAAAATCACTTAATTCCAATTGAGGTCCCTGTTGCAGCAGCAGCGGCAGCAAAAACTGTCCTGTCGGGACAGTCAGACACTGTCCTGTGACTCCCAGACACTGTCCTGTGACTCGGACAGTGTCTGGGAGTCACAGGACAGTGTCTGACTGTCCCGGGACAGTCATGGGAGTCACAGGACAGGGAACAGGACAGTGTCTGACTGTCCCGGGACAGTCAGAAACTGTCCCGTCAGTCAGACACTGGGACACTCCTCAGGACACCACTAACAGTCTGCCACTGCTTCTCCCCTGTAGGTGTAGATTTAGTTCCTGGTTTGTATAACTTCAAAGAGATCATTCTATTTTCATGTAGTAGATTATTAAGGAAAAACTTAAGAGAAGGTTTGGTGACTGCGATTGAAAAAGGACTTAAATGCCTAATCAGTTATCAAAATAGTTAGTTTACTTTCCTGCCATCAACAAATCAATCAATAGCACTAATTCAAATCCATGATTTCAATCCTAACTCTGCCAATTTGAAGCTGTAATGTATTTAGTCAAAGTTCTTGCACAGCTACTTGTGTTTAGACAACATTTCACATTTAAGAACTGGATTCTTTTGTAAATTAAAAGAAGGGTTTGTAAAACCTAATGTTTATATTTCTCTAGGTAAGGTATAGACTGAAGTATTGTGCTGAAAAGTATACAGCCCTTCATACTAGCTGTCAATACAATTAATCTTTATCAACTTATACTGACATCTAAAGACCATACTTTGGCAGGAGGATGATATTAGAAATACCCTACTCTTTCTACCCTGTGCAACTTACAATGATAATATTACTTTATGAAAACACGGCATCAAGCATGAGATGATAATGATGGTAAGTGCCAGACCTTCACACACGTTTCCAAACGTATGTGCAATTTCATAACTTATAAAACCTGGAAATGAACCTAGACATTCCCCATGCTTTCCCAGTCTTTCCAAACATGTGTATTTAGGATGACCAACGACTGCCAGCTAGCTAACATGTGCTAGCCAGCAAAGATAACCTGACGCATAGGCAAATCATATACATTTAATTATGAGGAAAACGCGGAAAGTCATTCAAACCTGGCCTGTTTGGTGTGAATTGCTACGAGTTTCTTGTCGCAGGTGAAAATAAACCACTCTCCACAGAAACCGACAGCAGTCATGGCTGTTGTGTGTACATGGGACGGTGGCCCACGCGGAGGCGATTTCCTTGGATGGCAAAGCCATATCCCGCCCCACTCTGCTTTTGATTGGCTATTCCTGCAATTCTTACCTAACCCTAACCAATCACTCCTCTTGGCTAACCCTAACATATACGTATATCTATGCGACCAACCATCCAACGAAGGCAACGAGTACTAGCCAATCAGAGGGAGGGCAGGGCGGGCAATTTGTATTTTGTCGCGTGCGAATTACGACACCAGCCACACACAACCACACAACACACGCCCCCTCGGAAAAAGTACAGAATGTACACAAGAGAGCTGTTGATATGCCTGTTGGTGGAGAAAGGGTTTCCTATAGAAAATGCATACATATATATGTCCATATAATATATAAAACGAAAGTAGCATATTACTATAGCTCTCATTCATGACGCTAAATCACTTGAAAATATCAAATTTAGGACAAAAAGTATACAAGTGAGCAGCAGTGCAACAGCGTCCAAACACAGATGTATCAAAACAAAATGGACAATGGCAGAAATATAACCACATATAAGATAATCACAGACTGTAAAAATAAACAGATAAATTCACAACGGTCAACACATGCAGGGCTTTTGTCAGGAAGGGGGCGTCTCTCGCATTCATGCGTTACATAAAAGGTGAAAGACTGCTCCATGTCCATGCTGCTGCTGTGAGCTACTTCTGGAGCACTGACCACCAGAAAAGAAGCATAAAATAGCCATTTTCAAAAGGTAACAACCAATACCTTTATTTGATAACAGTTAACGTTAATTGCACCCCAGGCTGTTTTTTTTTTTGTTTTTGTTTTTGAATATCTCACTGATAGGTTGGAAGAGTTCATCGACGCTGGTTTTTCATTGTGGTTCTGTTTTCTTGCACGATGCTAATGCAAACAACTCTGGTTACACGATGAAGATGTGTTGACGTCTTTATTAATGCCTTGTTTAATAGTGTGTTTATTATGGTCATCACAGGCAGGCTGTACGGAATGATGGCGGCTTCTTTGCTGAGGATAGGGCGACTGGGCTGTGTCAAGGTAACATAATTTCTAGCAATAACAACATGAATGTTTTATTTAATTTTCGGTGAAAGTCGGTCAGTAGAATTTGATGTTTTGGTATGCCCCATGCTGCTTTAAATGTATGGTTTTCAAAATAAAAGTATGCATTTAATTTAATTTAAACCTGTGATTTATGAAACCTTGAAGCACAAACTTCAACCAGTAATTGCAGACTGTTTAGTTAGCTGACTGCACGCCTCAATGGAGCAGGCTTAAACCAGACACACAGGCCTGGTAGCTGAAGCTCTACTCAACTCTGACGGTGACACTTGGCACGGGGGGGGTGGGGGGGTTGTGATTAATTGTCATTCGAAGATTGGTTGTATGAGCATAGACCTCTTTGTGTAAGGTTATAGTGAGCTTTCACTAGTATAGGGTCAGGGATTCCACTGGAAAGTGACCTTGCATTAAAATGGTAGACTACTGGACATACCTTTTTTACACCCCACTGACATACCAATGACACAACTCACGCTGTTCAGTCAGCCCGTTTAATCCCACAGAACGCTATTTAAAATTGTAAACAACCCAAAGTTTCAACAGATACTTCAAAAAAATAAATAATGCACAATACCTGTCATTTGCTGTAATGGTGCAGCTATATCATTGATTATTTGCTAAATATAAATATCATATAGGGTCTAGTCCATTAGAGAGCCCTTATACTCAAAAAGGGAAAAATCCAATAAAGCAAAATAGGGACATTTTAAGAGCTTATGATTCCGTCCACACTGACAGTGTGGAATAAGCCCCTTCTTAAAAAAATAAATAAAAAGGGAGTAGTGTGTTCTAGTGTAACCTCGTAGTTAATATTAAGAGTAAGACATGTAGCTAGAATAGAAGTAATGCTTTTATGGATCTATCGGTAACTATTCTAGCTACATGAACAGAGCCTTGCTTGCTTTCTCAGCATGTACTCCATTATTCCTGATGTATGTAGGTAGAGCTGTGTATTGGCAAGAATCTGGCGATACCATACGTATCACGATACATGGGTCACGATTCAATATATTACAATATATTTCAATACTGTGCGTAAGGCGATATATTGGGATTTATTTTAAAGTATCATTTTAGAAAAACTAATATTTAAAAAAGACATGATGATCATAAAAGTCAAAGATTACTTGAGGTAAACAATTCAGTACACAGAAAATCAAACTGCCAGTTTGGGATTGTGGTTCATAGGTTCTTAGTGAGCTAATGTTTATATGCTAAAGTAGGCCAAAGTTCAGCCACAGCTACATTGTTAGCTTCTAGCAAAAAGTCAGGCACTGCTAGGAACTGTTAGACAAGGACACTAGTGGTGGGTCTCAGCATAGCCATCTAGCGGTAGGGGGTTTAAACATAAACTTGAACCACTGTCTTGCATGAATATTTTTTAACGTAAACATTTTTTATAAAAAAAATCGATATTGGCTTTTTGAAAATCGATACAGTATTGCAAAATAAAATCTTGCCATATTCAAGTGTATTTATTTATTTATTCATTTATTTTTCTTACACCCCTATATGTATTACACCCCTATATGTATGTAACATCAGCCAAGTGCACTGCCAAAGACGGATCTTGGACGTTTCATATGATATGATGGTGGGAACCTATGAGAAGCCTCAAGACTTTGCAAAAATTAATAAATTATTTCCCCCCAAAAGCATAGTCAAAAGTGCACAGTCCCTCTTGGACCAATGTGAATGGATTACATACTATATTAAAACAGAGATCCAACAGATATACCAGGGGCTGCTGCTCTGTTATTAGCTTAGCAGTAGTCTAAGACCGGTTTGTGTCATTTGGAACAAAATCTAATACTGTCTTAAACCCAGATGAGGTGTCCTGTAGACAGATCACCTTAATGTCTCTAGAGGTTAAACCTGCTTTAAGGTTGTATACATAATCATGTTATCAACATACTGTCAGGGCACTCCCTCATACTCTGCTTCTGACTGGCTAGTAGTCCTTACCTAGGTACTGTCAGGGCACTCCCTCATACTCTGCTTCTGACTGGCTAGTAGTCCTTACCTAGGTACTGTCAGGGCACTCCCTCATACTCTGCTTCTGACTGGCTAGTAGTCCTTACCTAGGTACTGTCAGGGCACTCCCTCATACTCTGCTTCTGACTGGCTAGTAGTCCTTACCTAGGTACTGTCAGGGCACGCCCTCATACTCTGCTTCTGACTGGCTAGTAGTCCTTACCTAGGTACTGTCAGGGCACGCCCTCATACTCTGCTTCTGACTGGCTAGTAGTCCTTACTGTGTGTGTGTGTGTGTGTGTGTGTGTGTGTGTGTGTGTGTGTGTGTGTGTGTGTGTGTGTGTGTCAGTGTTTGCAGGCTGAGAGCTGGAATACTCTGAGTAGAGCACCTGCAGCTGTATCCTTTAGCTCAAAATCTGGTGGTTCCAAGAAGTCGTCAAAAAAGAACAACTCAGGTAGGTTTCAGAGAGTAACCGCTTACTGTCACATGTGGCGCAGCCTTTATCAGCTCTTGAATAAAGCTTGCTCCGTTCAATTTCAATGTAGGTAAAACCTGTAGTTTAACGCAAGTAAAGTTATTTACCGCAACAGTACAAAAACCTTAGCCTTGGGCAACTGCACATTACTGCCCATTGCTAATGCTTTTACCCCGTTTTGTGTTATTTTGAAAGAGCTGATTGCCAAAGGCATACAACTTTAATCTAGTTCTATTAATCTAGTTCCTTCAATCTTTTTATGGTATCTTTTTGCCTATTTGGTTCTTATCTGCCTCCTACTGGCAGTTCATAGGCATTGTCTTGTCTGCAGATGACACTAGTAGGATCATTCGTTCATCTCCGGTCGACAGCAAATGTCAGTGTCGTTGTTTTCTGAAATGAAGTTTGCTTCAATCAGGGCTATGCTAACATTGTAGCTGCGCCGTCGACACAACAACTGGCGTATAATGGTGCGTTCTTTTTGTCTTGTAATCGTGACTAGTAGCTTGATTGTGACGTCACATCCATGTCGAAAAACGAATAACCACGGGTAGGCTACTGCTCTGCTTTCTGCTCAAGACTCGGCCATTGTTGTCATATAGCAACTGAGCGTCTCTAGCCAATTTCGGCTGCACAAGCTACAAAATAACTAATTAGACGGTATTTAACTCCTAATAAGACTGTAGCGACATGCCTATAGGTAGCAGTATACAGCACTATGTGTACCACTTCTTCATTTGGTTCCAACAAAGACAAAAGTGCTTAAAATTGTAGAAAACCACAATGTTTACTACGTATGATGCACGACGTAGCCATCTTTGAAAGTGAACTCGGGGTCCTCTGAGTTCAGACGACTTGACGAGTCGTGTATATATACGACCTCGGGGGGGGCGCTCTTTTTGCAACTTCCGGTTCGTTACTCCGGAAAACAACTCGTAGATCGACTTCGGTGGACAAAAAGAACGCACCATAATTACAGAACTTACCAAGTAGTCCAACTTCCCAGCATACTTTTTCCCCAAGAAAGCTCCTTTTTCTTCTGGTCTCTGTACTAATAATGAGGTATTACAGACTACTACCTTTTTCATCAACTCGTAACCGAGTGAACGGCACTTCTGCATTCGCTTAAAAGATTATAAAGACAGTACTGTTCACATATACACGTATCTCGTATACAGGCGGGCGCCATCTTGGGAAAGCAGTCACGACCAGTCGAACGCCGTGCAACCAGTAACCAGTAACATAGCTCAAGCACGGCATTCGTCTCTTTAATAAACTGTCTGTACACTTACAAAGTTCTCAATGCCTCTGTTTACATGTAGGGACCCTCATAATGCTACCGTTGAAGTGTGGTGCTAATTTTAGCCTTGTTAGTGGTATAGAAATAGCGATTTCTTTTTACTTTACCCTCTACCCCGACGACTATCGTTATAAGCTAATTAGCGGTTTGGGCTAAAACTGGTCACATTCGATTAGCATGAAAACATATCCCAGAGGATAACGGTCGACTTGGTACACATTTTATTAACCCCTAGGTTCATTTTGCGCCCGATTTGTCCTTTAACAATGTCAGGCCATCAGCATCAATCTACTTACCGTGTTTTCTGCGTGCAGTGGCATGCACCGGACCTTGACCCCTGTACCGTGACAGTTTGGCCCGAATACAAAAACTGCTACACCCTATATCTGACTGTATGATTTCATTATGCAATAGTTTTCAAGGTTAGACCCAGATATATATCCTACTATTACATTATTAAGTATATCTTAGTAAGTGGTAGTTGTGAATATGATGCAAAAACCATGTAACAAATCAGAACATTGTTCAGTATAAAGGTGGTTCTCACCTTTGTGTCTTTGACATTAGTTATGTAGGTTGGCGCACTGCTGGGGCACATGTAACAGGAAAGGTCAGAAGGGAGATTCCAGCCCACATGGCTCATGTCATGGTAAAAACATGCAGCAGCTGCTTAGCCATGGCTGCAGTGTACGAGACCAGTTGTGTAGATAAACGTCTATTAAACCAGCAGCTACCAGCTGCTTTTGGAAACTTTTGAATATAATAATGGCAGATTTGTGAGGATGGGTTTGCTTGTTGTATGCTCCGGTGGTGGAAACCATCGGTATTAGATAACTGAAACAAATTGTCCTTTCCGTTCAGGTTCTATATTGTTGAATAATTTTACACTAGATGGCCTCTGTTGTCTTAAATAATGTAATTAATTAGTACTGCCAGGCAGTGATGATACACATGCGAAATACAGAATATTGTCCATTTAACAAATCAATCAAACATGGTCAAAAACGGCATGGGTCTTCTTTGCTATCTAGACTGAACTACAGAATCCTATGTCCACTTGTGGATTTCCTTCCACAGGTTTAGAAGATCATCACTTATTTATGTGTGTAGAACATTTTGAATTATCTCAATATAAAGCTATTGTGGTCAAGGTTACAATTGTTCTTTTCTGTTGAGTTTTCTTGAAACTTTTTGCTGTATCCCTCCGGCCGGTGATATTTTTCTGTTTTCTTAGTTTTCCTGTAAACTGGTACATATAAAACCTTCCAGTATATCTTTATACAAAAAAAAGGATAACCTTTTGGCATTTTGTTAAATGTGGGTTTATAGTGAAATTTTGATCTTTAACCATATACGTATGTTTAAAGAAAATAATGCATCTTATCTGCTTCCCCTCCACCTTTGTCCTAGACAAAGACCAGGCCAAAACATATTTCGATATAGAGAAACTTGTCCAGCACAAGTCCTATGAGTTTCCAAAGAAAGGCATGTCTCCGGCAGCAACCGCTGCAGCAGCAGAAGCTGCAGCTAAACCAGCCGCAGAGCCTGCGCCCTCTGCTGCTGCACCTGAGGCTGTTGCAACCAGCCCCGTGGTAGAAGCTGCCGCTCCCGCGGTCGAAGCTGTCTCGGAATCTGCCACAGCAGTTGAAGCCACACCTGTGGTGGAGGCTGTGCCTGAAGCTGTGGTTGAAGCTGTCGCAGAAGCCGCACCTGTGGTCGAGGCTGTGGTTGAAGCTGTCGCAGAAGCTACCCCCGTTGTTGAGGCTGTTGCTGAAGCAGTCCCAGAAGCTGCACCTGTGGTCGAGGCTGTGCCTGAAGCTGTGGTTGAAGCTGTCGCAGAAGCTGCCCCCGTTGTTGAGGCTGTTGCTGAAGCAGTCCCAGAAGCTGCACCTGTGGTTGAGGCTGTCGCAGAAGCTGCACCTGTGGTTGAGGCTGTTGCTGAAGCTGTCGTTCAGGCTGTCGCAGAAGCTGCACCTGTGGTTGAGGCTGTTGCTGAAGCTGTCGTTGAGGCTGTCGCTGAAGCTGTCCCTGAAGCTGCACCTGTGGTTGAGGCTGTTGCTGAAGCTGTCCCTGAAGCTGCACCTGTGGTTGAGGCTGTCGCTGAAGTTGTCCCTGAAGCCGCACCTGTTGTTGAGGCTGTTGCAGAAGCAGTTGCCGAAGCTGCGGCATCTATAGCTGAAGCAACTGCTGCTGCGGAAGCTCCTGCTGAAGCCGCTGCCCCAGCAGCTGAAGCTGCCGCTGCAGTCGCTGAAGCTCCTGTTGAAGCTGCAGCTGAAGCCCCGGCTGTTGAAGCAGCAGCAACCCCCGAAGCTGCTGCAGCAGAACCTGCTGCCGAAGTTCCTGTCGAAGCTGCTCCAGAAGCCCCTGCTGCGGAAGCTGCACCAGTTTTGGAAGCTGCCCCTGAAGTTGCCCCTGCTGAAGCCCCAGAGCCTGCAGCTGCTGAAGCTGCCCCTGTAGAAGCTGCTGCAGAGCCTGTAGAAGCTGAAGCTGCCCCCACTGAAGTGGCTGCCGAGGCTGCAGCTGAAGTTTCGGCCCCCGTGGAGAGCACCGAGGAGCTGGTGGACCCTGCTCCAGTCGTAGCTGAAGCTGCGGGAGAGGAGGTGCAGGCGGCGGACATCCCAGCTGAACCAGTTGAACCAATTGAGGGTACACACCACAACCTCCTCCCCCACAATCCTTCTCTTTTCCTCTGTGGACCCTGCAGTCTACCAGCAGTCATTTTCATCACCATTTTTTTTCTTTTGAATTTACAGTAGTTGTTTGTGATGAGCGTAAGGATAAAGTGTAAAGATACCTGACATCACAAAGACACTTATTTTTGTTCTAGCCTTGCGCAGCTTGTTCCTGATAGTCCCTAAATGATCCATTTTAGCCCATAACCCTACAACTATAGTTCCCCTTCTTCATGTCCTATTACACCCTGCCCCATGTGACCAGAGTCATCTTTCACGTAGCTGCATTTCAACTCATTGCTAATGTGTTTGTGCTTCGTCTTGCATCCATCTTGCATATGATGCATGTCCTTAACTGCACAGCATTTCGGCATAGTTTATTTCTTTCCACCTTCTTAAGTTTTTGTCTTTCACTTACTAATGTCGGCCTGCTCGCTGCACTCATTTCTTTAGTTTTTCTAGAATTTCTTTCCACCTTTCTTCATGACTCACTATGATATGTTCTTGACACCTTTTTACTGATTTTTTCTTTTCTTTTTATTCCTGTCCAAATAACCTATGCTTTCTTTGGTTTTGAGATCCCACTATTCTTTCCTAACATGTTCCAAAGTGATAGAAAGTCTTATTTCTATCATGTGTTTTATGTTGTGGTTTTATGGAGCTGTTCTGCTTGATTTTTGTATCAGTGTTGGATAAAAAAAACTAAAGATAATGTTAAAGGTACTGTTTCCACTGGTGAAGGAGAAGATTGCATCCATCACCTTATTTTTTATTTTAATTTTTTACCTCAACCTTCTCTCCTCCTTTTCTTGCATTCCTTACAATTTTCCCACTTATTTGTACTACTATTGTTAGGTGTATTTTCTTAATGGATAAATGGAAATGGAAACTTTCTTTCACGGTAAAAGCACTTGATGAGGTCGCACGGAATTTCTGTTTGACTACTAGACTGTTGGCAACCCATACCTTCCAGCAGTGCTATAAATGTGTTGCCTAGCATGACCTGTCACCGCAACCTTTTTAACATGTCAACTGACCTGACCTCTCACACGTTCTTTCCTGTCTGTCTACCGTCCCAGGTGCTGTTCTGTGCATGAGGGTTACGGTTAACATTGGGATTGGTTGTTCTTTATTCGTTCTAACCAAATGGGCAGATGCTATCCAAATGGATGGTCCTCGTTTAGGAGTTTGTGTCTTTTTAAAGAGAAATTTATTTGAGTTTTATTTTTTTTTTTTCCTGTGACTCTCAGCTCAAATGGACCCAATTCAGAAGCTCTTCTTGGACTCCATACGCGAGTACTCCACAAAAAGCCAGTAAGTCTAACTACCTCTAACTACCTGCATTCGAAAGGGGAGGCAAAGAAAATACACACTGCTGGGTGTTTTTTAAAGTCTCTTCTTTTTCTAAAAGGCCTTTTAAAAATGTTAATGAGGTCATACACATCGTACAGCCAGAGATACTGCTTTATGGCAAGCTCTGCGTACCTTCCTTTGTTCCCTCGAGGTATCGACAACACAGCTGACAGGTGAGACTCTCCCTGTCAATACAGATGCTAGAAAGAGGTTTGCTAATGTTTTAAAGACCACGCCGAAATATTCACTCTGACATTCTGGTTCTGCTTTGGATGCCGTCAAGCGGGATCTCCGATCGTAATCAGTCCTTCACTGACCAATCAGCATTCATTAGCAGAATGCTAGCGTGTTATGGGCTACAACGACTCAACCTGTAAGAAATCGAAAGGACACAAGTACTCGTTCATTCAACTTTCGACCTATAATCCATGTTGAATTTACAAAAACTACAATCAAACGACAATCGGGCAAATGAGACAAATGTAGCTGTCTAGCTCCATAGAGTTCCATTCATTTTGTTCTCTCCTGCGATCAGCCGCAGAGGAACTCTGGTGGAACTGCAACCAAATTTGGTTCAATGGGGCTGAATAAGGAGTGAACCTGCTCTCCGTAGACTGGCTTTGGCTGTGTGTTCGAACAAGCACAGGATTAGTTAGAGCTTGCACACTGCCTGCGCATCTCAGGCTCATGCCTGCTAGAAATATAACTGACGCCTATTTTTCACACGACACGCAAGCGTGTTGGAAGCGTTTCCAGGCAAAATAGGGTACGAAAAGATGTTTTTATATGTCGTTTAGACACAAATACATATTAATAAATGACATTTTGATGTTTGAAAGTCTTTATGTTTTGATATAAATGTAATTTAAAGGGGTGATAGAATGCAAAACCGATTTTACCTTGTCATAGTTGAATAATGACAGTTTAGTGGGTAACTAGGACATACATAGAACCTCTAAATCCCAATTACACCTCTTTCCTCAGCAAATCTCACAATTTGAAACTGCCTCTGAAAACAGGCAAATCTCCTCCTCATTTGGCTTTAGGGGGCCGTACACACGGAAACGTTTTTTTGTGCAAACGCACATGTTTTGCATCGTTTGGGCCGACCGTCCAGACTAATCCTGCAAACGCACTGCCTGAAAACGCACTTTTTTGAAACCAGGTCTCAGGGTGAAAAAATCCAAAAACGGCTCTCGTTTGGCTTCGTATGGATGGTAAATACGGATCCGTATCGATGATGTCATCGCCACACCCCTCTTTTACACCCTCTCCCACGGCCGCTGACGCACACAACTGCAGTGAAGCTAAGCGAGCATGTCCCATCTCCATGGTCAAACCAGCTCACTTCATCTAAATACTTTGTCTCTGCTCCCTGACCCTTCCCTCTGGATTCTACACAAGATATATTGCTAACGTTATGAAGCTAACGTTAAACAAAGTAGCTGACCGCTCCAGCAGTGAAGTAACGTTAACGTTAGCTGCTAGCTATCTGTTTATAAAGTGGAAGTAGACAACTTATCAACTAGCTAGCTAATCTGTCTGCTTATCAACTCCTTGAACGGATTATAGTACCTTTTACCACGGCTTATTGTAGAAAGGCTACTGCAAGAAAAACGTATAGATTATTAAAAAGACATCATTCATGGATCATTGATGTTTGTTTGACTGCCGATGTTAGAGCTAGCGAACGTTAGCGCGCTAATGTTAGCTCGCTGCTAGCACGCTGCAATCATGCAAAATAAAAAGCAATCCAACAGCACATTATCCAACGTAAACAAAGACATTTTCTTGCGGCGGCCTTTATAAAATGAGCAGTGGTGAAAGCTATTATAGTCCACGGATGTATTAAGAGAAAATGATAATCTAGCTAGTCATGTTATGATGTTAAGTGGAAGTGACTATGCTCTTCTTCTCCGTTTTTTGGTGAATTTCTATAGCAGACACAGCGCCACCTATAGGCCTGGCATATGAAGTAGCGTATTGAGTCATTTACAAGTGGATTCGTTTGGATGCAACTATTCTTGAAACAAATCCAGGGAAGACAGGTTAAAAAAAAGATTGTTTTGGTACGTGTGGACGGGGCCCTAGTCTCTGTTTGTCACGCCCCAACATTTGCATAGCCTACACAACTGATCTGAGGTCAGCTTAGTCTTCTGAATAGGTCGCGCAGATCTCAAGCAGTTCAGCGGCCGGTGCTGCCTGTGTAGCTGCCTCGCCGCCTGGCCTGCCTTCCTCCAGACCCCGGCCTGCTGTGAGCTCGATTGAGCTCCGGCACAGCTGGCAGCCCACGGCACTCCATACCCGCGCAAAGTCACCGTCTTTTGGGCTAATGGACAACCAAACGCCGCTGCTCTGACAGAGCTCCAGGGCCTGCAACTCCCCCTCTGCCTGCTAGCTAAATGGCCCGTGTGTGTGAGTGAGAGCGTGGTCAGCGAGCTTGTTACGCCAGCAATCTCTTACCACAGGTTCCAGTTAATCTTATAATGTGTGTAATTTATAATGTGTTAGTTACTCTTTGCCCGCGAGTCTTATTGATAGAGCCTGCGGCTGGATGGAGCTCTATCAATGAGAGCTAGCTAGCCTCCTCTCTATTATTTTTTAAATTGAAATCGGACACCTTTGTTAGCTTTGTAAGACCTTTAGGTAGATGTTGTATAAGTGGTATACGAAATGTCACGCCACTGTAAATATACAGTGTATATTGCACACTGTAAATATACAGTGTAAATATACTGTAATATGTAAACTGTAAATGTAAATATACTCGAATTATGCCGAAAATGAAGCTAACTATCTGTGATTTGTAGCTACACATAGCTAGGATTGAAGGGACAGTTGCAGCTAACGAAACCCCTAATCTTCACAAATATTCATTAACTTGAAATCAGACACCGTTGTTAGCTTTATAAGACCTTTAGTTAGATGTTGTATAAGTGGCGTGACGTGTGTAACCTGTGGTAAGAGATTGCTGGTGTAACAAGCTCTTGTTCCAAATAGAGCCATATTCAAGGTTAAGCTTTAAAGGAACACGCCGATTTATTGGGAATTCAGCTTATTCACCGTAACCCCCAGAGTAAGACAAGTCGATACATACCCTTCTCATCTCCGTGCGTGCTGTAACGCTGTCTGACGGTTCCAGCATTAGCTTAGCCTAGCACAGATCCTGCAGGTAACTGGTTCCAACTAGCCTACTGCTCCAAATTGTGACAAAAGTGACAAAATAACGCCAACATGTTCCTATTTACATGTTGTGATTTGTAGAGTCACAGCGTGTACAAAAAACAACCTAACATGAGACACAGCCGTCTTTTAACAGTAAACAAACCGGGAACTATATTCTCAGACAGGCTTGCTGTGAGCATATCGCTCCGCCCAAGTACTATATTCTTCCGCTTGAGAATATAGTTCCCGGTTTGTTTATAGTTAGAAGACGGCTGTGTCTCATGTAGGGCTGCAACTAACGATTATTTTAATAATCGATTAATCTGTCGATTAGTTTTTTCGATTAATTGATGAATCGGATAAAAAAAACAAAAAAGCATTAATTTACATTAACTCAAGACATACATACTTGTTGATTTAGTTAATAGTTGTGTAAAGGTAAGTAACCCAAATAGCAGATACAGACAAGACACACACAAACACACACACAGGCAGACACACACACACACACACACACACACACACACACACACACACACACACACACACACACTTATTCATAAAATTATTACCATCATTGTAGTAAGTGCAAGTTAAGTTCATTTATACACCACACACTAATATATTTGTCAACAATAACTGATATGGGACAAGCACATAATATATACATGACAACAGATTGAAAAATGAATGGGCCAAAAAAGGCGAGTGAATAAAACCGTGTCTTTAGTCTTGCAAATTATACCACCCTGCTTTATTACTGTTATTAACAGCTAACGCAGCTTGTCATGCTAGTCAGCTGGATAACGAGTAAACGGCAGCACCAGAAGAGCTACTGGAGGGACGGTACGTTCCTCCCTTCATACGGAACAGAAGTAGGATAGTGTAGTGACTTTACCCTGCTGTTGTTGTTCTGTTGAACAGAAGTAGGATAGTGTAGTGACTTTACCCTGCTGTTGTTGTTCTGTTGAACAGAAGTAGGATAGTGTAGTGACTTTACCCTGCTGTTGTTGTTCTGTTGAACAGAAGGAGGATAGTGTAGTGACTTTACCCTGCTGTTGTTGTTCTGTTGAACAGAAGTAGGATAGTGTAGTGACTTTACCCTGCTGTTGTTGTTCTGTTGAACAGAAGTAGGATAGTGTAGTGACTTTACCCTGCTGTTGTTGTTCTGTTGAACAGAAGGAGGATAGTGTAGTGACTTTACCCTGCTGTTGTTGTTCTGTTGAACAGAAGGAGGATAGTGTAGTGACTTTACCCTGCTGTTGTTGTTCTGTTGAACAGAAGGAGGATAGTGTAGTGACTTTACCCTGCTGTTGTTGTTCTGTTGAACAGAAGTAGGATAGTATAGTGACTTTACCCTGCTGTTGTTGTTCTGTTGAACAGAAGTAGGATAGTGTAGTGACTTTACCCTGCTGTTGTTGTTCTGTTGAACAGAAGTAGGATAGTGTAGAGACTTTACCCTGCTGTTGTTGTTCTGTTGAACAGAAGGAGGATAGTGTAGTGACTTTACCCTGCTGTTGTTGTTCTGTTGAACAGAAGTAGGATAGTGTAGTGACTTTACCCTGCTGTTGTTGTTCTGTTGAACAGAAGGAGGATAGTGTAGTGACTTTACCCTGCTGTTGTTGTTCTGTTGAACAGAAGTAGGATAGTGTAGAGACTTTACCCTGCTGTTGTTGTTCTGTTGAACAGAAGTAGGATAGTGTAGTGACTTTACCCTGCTGTTGTTGTTCTGTTGAACAGAAGTAGGATAGTGTAGTGACTTTACCCTGCTGTTGTTGTTCTGTTGAACAGAAGGAGGATAGTGTAGTGACTTTACCCTGCTGTTGTTGTTCTGTTGAACAGAAGTAGGATAGTGTAGTGACTTTACCCTGCTGTTGTTGTTCTGTTGAACAGAAGGAGGATAGTGTAGTGACTTTACCCTGCTGTTGTTGTTCTGTTGAACAGAAGGAGGATAGTGTAGTGACTTTACCCTGCTGTTGTTGTTCTGTTGAACAGAAGGAGGATAGTGTAGTGACTTTACCCTGCTGTTGTTGTTCTGTTGAACAGAAGGAGGATAGTGTAGAGACTTTACCCTGCTGTTGAACTCCCTTCCTTCTCATCAAGGACTCCAACATGTTTACATTTTAGGTGCTGACTCATCATCGTGGTGCGCCCGTGCCATGCCGTGTCGCTTTTGCTTATCTTGCAATTAACGCGTTTTGATTTATTTAGTGTGAAATGCTCCCACACCTTGGATGACTTAGGTCGTACTGATTCCTCTGCCTCCGCCGAGTGTTTCAGAACAACGTTACGGGTTTCTCCGGTCTCTCTCCGTATTTCCTCTGCCCCCGCTCTGCTCTTTTTTCTTTTCTTTCGCTCCACGCTGCTCCACTCCGCAATCAACTCAAATTTTTTTTATCTCCACGACTGAGTGGCGTAATAGTTGCGTGACACAACGAATCGATAATGAAATTCGTTGGCAACTTTTTTAGTAATCGAATTTTATCGATTTTATCGATTCGTTGTTGCAGCCCTAGTCTCATGTTGCGTTGTTTTTTGTACACACTGTGACTCTATAAATCACAACATGTAAATAGGAACCTGTTCATTCACCTGCATGTTCTGTGCTGGCCTGATGCCGCTGGAGCCGTCAGACAGCGTTACAGCACACACGGAGATGAGAAGGGTATGTATGGACTTGTATAACTCTGGGGGTTACGGTGAATAAGCTAAATTCCCAATAAGTCGGCGTGTTCCTTTAAGCTCCTGAGCTCAGTTTATTTGCAACAGAATTGTCGCGGTGACTTTTGCCACTCAACGTCGCCATGAGATTGCTAATTACCACGCTCTTTTGCTTGCGATTTACCCTTTTATGGTTTTATTTTTTTTTTCATTTGTTTTTCCAAACAAGCAACGTTGCTACACGACACGGTTCCAAAACGGTATGCTCATCCAGTCTCAATCACCTCCACCCAGTGTACACTCATAATATCAGCACATACATCACTGTTATTGCTCTAACAAGGATTTTAGTCTGGAAAACATGAGGAATGACTGATCCAAGTTTCCCCTTTGCTAAGACTTGTAAACAACTATTTTACTAAACTAAAATAACTGACACATGATTCTATTTCAATAAGTTTGCCTTGTGGGGGTTCCATTTAAAAAAAGTACTGAAAAGTCTGAATGTGCTGATTTGCACGGATGATTTGACTGAGAATGTCATATCAATAAAAATGCATTTAATCTGGGAGCAAATGAAATGGAGCTTGGCTGATAACGGCTTGTTGTCCTCTTCCTGCAGGTCTTCGGGGGGGCTAGTGGATGCAGGTTCAGAGTACGAAAAGGCCTTGGCAGAGGAGGTAGCAAAGCTTCAGAGACTCTATGGTGGTGGAGACCTCGCATCTTTTCCAGAGTTCAAATTCACAGGTGAGTTAAGTTAATCAACTACTGGTCAACCATTACAACTAGGCCGTGAAGAGCAGTTCTCTGACTCATGTGTGCTGTATAGTTCCTGCTGTTAACAGCTCTTCTTTTTTATTTTTTTTATTTTTATACTAAAGGATTGTGAACCAAACTGCAACAATACATATTTTATTGATCAATATGTACCTAAAGTGATCTGCTAAATCTATGTTTGCCATGTCTCAGCACTATGGCCGCAGCTTTATTCTTTTCTTTTTCACTTCACTTCCATTGAACAATCTGCTTGCCTCAAATGGATACTGTACTGTCTGAGGCTACATTGACACTACTGCATTTTGGTTTAAATACGAATATCTTTTGCTATGTTTACGCCCGGCGTCCACACTACTGCAGGGTTTCCGAGCCCCTAAAACGGAGACATTTGGAAACACTGCTGCCCCCATTTTGGTTTTAAAACTCCAGGGTTGCTTTGTAGTCTGGACGGGCACAAACCGAGACATTTAGAAACGATGACGCACGTCACTTAGTCTTATCGGTTAGGTAGGCTTACATACCTTCAGTTACAGCTCCACCTCATCCTTGCTCCAAGCTAATAAATCCCTGCTCTTACTTCCCGCCATTGTTGTTATTCTTTCTCCAAAGTATTTTCTGTATTATGAGCTTCAACATCCATGAATTTGAACCGTGGAGTAAATCGGACAGTCTGCTTCCTGTTTACACAGGCACACCCATGCCCAGTGTGTGTGAATGGTCATGTGATATGTGTTGTCAGACGTGTTAACATGAACGGAGATTAGCTCTGCTACTGGAGTTAAAACTCTGTGTGTGGACGTAGCTCACAGCTACTGCAATTTATAGAATTCATGGCCCCCAGAGGTCAATTCTTAGTGTCTTGTAACACCACCATCCCCACCATCTGGTACACAAGAAATATTAAAGTGCTCATATTATGCTCATTTTCAGGTTCATAAATGTATTTAGAGGTTATACCAGAATAGGTTTACATGGTTAAATTTTCAGAAAACACCATATTTTTGTCGTACTGCACATTGCTGCAGCTCCTCTTTTCACCCTGTGTGTTGAGCTCTCTGTTTTAGCTACAGAGTGAGACATCTCACTTCTGTTCCATCTTTGTTGGGAGTTGCACATGCTCAGTAGCTAGGTAAGGACTACTAAAAAGCATAATGTGAGCACTTTTATATCTAATAGGTAGTAGCATAATGGACAAGGAAATGTAATTGTTAGTACATAATCAAACATGCACTGAGTTAATATCTCTACTTTGTGTTTTCAGAGCCCAAGTTGGATGAAGTTTCCCAGAAGTGAACCTCAGCACTTTGCAGTTAACCTTTTTTCTAACGTCGCCTTTTCCCCGTACATCTGTGTCTGCTTAATGTCAAAGTTACAACAAACTGTTGTCTCTAGCTTTTGTATGTGAGAGTAGAGCTGTTTCAGTAGCTGGATATTTTAAGGGAATGGAAGCTAACGCATTAGATGTACATTTTGGCAGACAAAGTGAACTTAGAGCTGTGAAATAAGCTTTGTGCAGATTGATCCATGGCTGAGCTGAATGTGAATGAATAAAAACAATAAATTCCAGTTCATATGTCTTATTATGCATGCCTCTTTCTGTCGCTGTCAGGTAAAGTATAGTCCTGCATTGCCAGACCTATCTCCACAGCGCTGCGGAGGAAGGTCTGGCTAGTCCACACAGCATTCTGGGCTAGGAGGAAAACGTGCCAGACGCACGTACTCTGTAAAATAGTCTCAGGAATATTTTTTTGTGGACCGTGTACGTAGAGCGGTGAGCTCTGGAATTAAAATTGCTATTGAGTGTGTGATGAGAATTTTACTCGAAAAAAAGATAAATATAAGAGTTTCAATTCAATTTTATTTATAGTATCAAATCCTAACCGAGTTATCTCGAGACACTTTACAGATAGAGTAGGTCTAGACCACACTCTATAATTTACAAAGCCCCAACAATTACAGTAATTCCCCCAAGAGCAAGCATTAGCAGTGGCTATTGCGACAGTGGCGAGGAAAAACTCCCTTTTAGGAAGAAACCTCGGCAGACCCAGACTCTTGGTAGGCGGTGTCTGACGGGGCCGGTTGGGGGTGTGATGTGAACAGTGGCAATAATAGTCACATTAAAGATAATGGAACAGTGACTTTGAAGGTCATCGTGGAAGTTCATGTCCTAGCAGGGCACATCGTGTCATACGATTTAGAATGCAAATGTGAAGAAAGCGGAAGGTGAGGGACATCTGGACGAACCGGAACAATCCTGTAAATTAAACGTCCTCAATAAAGACTAGGGAAAGTGGGACATCAACATTACAATAGAACATTTTTATTTATCTATAAATTATTATAAATATATACTATCACTCAATCAGCAGTTGGCATTTAATTTCCACAAACTGATACACTTAAACCTTAAACCTATATTTCACTTAAAATTGAATAAAAAATAAAGCAGGCCAAATAAATCACACTTTAAAGCGAGTTTAGGGCTTCATTTATCAGGCTTTCAAAGACAATGACATACGGTTCCAGGACGGGGTGAAGACTGGGAAAAAAATGAAAAGAAAAGCAGAGGACAGCGCCCGTGGTTCGAACTCCTGACCCGGAGGCCCGTAGAGTTTGTTATCTCCATTCGATAGAAGTAACCACTGAGCTACACCTCTACCGTCCCTTCAGGAAACATGTAGACCTAATAAAGCTGAGAATGAGGAAGTAGTCAGAGGCTTTTAGAGAATATTGGTAGGCCTACAGTTAAACCGGTACAAAGTGTAGGCTACAACAATCCAAATAGAACTCGCGAGTTGATATTTTAATAGGCTACTTGCAATAAAAGAAGCAAATGTTTTATTTTAAGATGGCAGCCTATATGTCGGGTAATGCTGCGTTCATTGTGGGTGATCCAAGTGAATTAAGTGCGCCATCTAGCGAATTTAACGATTTGTAGCATAGCCTACAACGGGGTACAAGTCTAATTTCGGGGACTCACGGTATGGTCTCCTCAACCTATATTATATTAGAATGTAATGTGCAATAACTCTTTATGAAAAGCTGAATACGTTGACAAAATAAGTTGGGCAGTACTTTAAACAACAGAGGAAATAGGAGGGAACAGTCTGCCAATTGAGAAATGTAAATTTTTGGGTGTGACTTTTTCTCATGATTTGAATTGGAGCTCTAATACGACTAACATTGCTAAGAAAGCGAGACAGCGCCTTTTCTTTTTGCGTAGGCTTCGAGAGTTTACTCAAAATACTAAGATTCTAATGAACTTTTACTATTGTGTAATTGAGAGTGTCCTAACCAGTTGTATTACTGTGTGGTTTGGTAATCTCACTCTAAAAGAGAAGAAGGCTTTGAATAAAGTGGTTCGCTCAGCCAGCAGAATTATTGGCTGCACTTTTCCGCTCCTGGAGGTCACATATAAAGCTAGACTATTGAATCGAGCTTTACAACTGGCTAATGATGCCTCGGGCCATCCCGCAGGGGCTTTCTTTGAGATGCTTTCCCTCAGGGAGAAGGTAGGCTATCGTTCTGCCAAATGTAGCTGATCGCCATTTAAACAGTTTATTTCCACAAGCTGTGATTGCTTTGAACAAAGCACCTTAAACTAGGCACTTTAAATGTATGTATGTATTTCATTGTATAGCATTTTTATATTGAGCATTTTAATATTGAGGTTTCATGTGGCTTTGTTTGTCTGTTTTTATGTTGTGTCCTCTGATGTGTTGACTTTGCACTTTGAGCTAGGCTACTTGCACATTTTTTCCAATGCGGGTTACACTCCAAATGGCTAATAAAGTGAATCTGAATCTGTTATTAGTCTAGCTACATGTGTTTCCCAAGTGTTGCTTTTAAAAATGACTTCAACGTTTTTAAAAAAGGTGGAAAAAAAGTGCCTGACACCAGCGCTTTTATTTGAATGCGTTCATGGCTAGTTTGGGGAAACCTGGGTTGACTTTAATCCAAACCACTTGACATCTGGACGTAAATGAGTGACATCCAGTGGAACCTCCGGCGGCAAGAATCCCGTAAATGAAGCCGTTGATAAAGACTAGGGAAAATGGGACATCAACATTACAATGAAACATTTTTATGTTGAATATCACACCATCAACAGTTGGCATTTTATTTCCACAAACTGATAGGCCTACACTATTTCATTAAACCTATATTACGCTTACATTAAATAAAAAAGAAAGTAGGCCAAATAAATCACACTTTAAAGTGAGTCATTTATAAGGCTTTCAAAGGCCATGACATACGGTTCCAGGACGTGAGCAAGATATAGCCTACCTTTGAGGGGTAGGCCTATACGGGGTGAAGAAAAAAAAAAACAGCGGACCGCACCCATGGTTCGAACTCCTGACCCGGAGGCCATGGAACTAGATTTCATTGTTATGAGTAGAAGTAACCACTGAGCTAAACCGCTGCCGTATGCTAAGGGACATGTAGACCTAATAAAGCTGAGAATGAGGAAGTACAGTCGGAGGTTGTTTTAGATAATCTTGGTAAACTATTATTATTATTTTTTTTTTTTCTGTTTTTAAAAGAGGTGGAAAAAACAAGTGCCTGACACCTGAATGCGGTCATGGCTAGTTTGGGAAAGCCTGGGTTGACTTTAATAATCCAAACCACCTGACATCACCAGGGACGAAAATGAGTGACATCCAGCGGAACCTTCCGGCGGCACCAATCCCGTAGCCTAAATGAAGCCGTTGATGAAGACTAGGGAAAATGCAGGGTGAAGAGAAAAAAAACAGCGGACAGCGCCCGTGGCTCGAACTCCTGACCCGGAGGCCGGTAGAGTTAGGTTCAACATTTGAGGAGCAGAAGTAACCACTGAGCTAAACCGCTGCCGTCCATATAGCAAACAGGTAAACCTAATAAAGCTGACAACGAGGAAGTACAGTCAGAGACTGTTTTAGAGAATACTGGTAGGCCTATAGTTAAACAGGAATATAACCGGTACAAAGTGTAGGCCTAGGCTACAACAATCCAAATAAAACTGGCGAGTTGATATTTTAAGATAAAATGTTTCTCTATGTTATAGGCTAGTCTGTCTTCTAATAATTAATTCCTGTTTGCAGGATGTTTATAACTGGAATACATTCAATATAATAGGCTACTTGCAATAAAAGTAGCAAATGTTTTATTTTAAGATGGCATATGTCGGGTAATGCTGCGTACATTGTGGGTGATCCAAGTGAATTAAGTGCGCCATCTAGCGAATTTAACGATTACAGGGAGTAGACCTACAAGTGTAATTTCGAGGCGGGTATGGCTGCAGCCTGGAGCGTCCGGGAGCGTCCCATGCATAGACAGTATATAATGTATATAGACCCCGTTGCTCTGGACGGAGACCAGTGAAGGCTATTAGCATAGACAGTATAGGTCCCATGCCGTCCCGTCTCATGCCGAGGCGTGTCCAACGGTAAGTTCAGAGGGTCAAAAATATGAAATCGCGAATTATTTTATTATTATAGTACTACTTTCTTCTTTGTAGAAACATATTACATTCGTTTACGTTAAAATTCCTAAAAATATATGTGTACCCTACATCTAGGTTTTGAAGCTGAGAGAGAGACACATTCTTTTCCCAGACTCCTTATTCCATAAACATCCGGAAGCCTCAGTTGGCTTTGGGATCAATGTTACATTCAGATTTGCAGGTTTCAACTCATTAAAGTTCAGACGTTCAATCTATCTGTTTTGGATTTAAAGTTGTTTAAGTTATTCTAGGTGCTTTTGGTCTGTACCTGACCACATTAAGTTGTTCAATAGTTAGATCTGTTTTAGGAATTTTTGAAAATAAAATGCTGATTAATACTTTAATTGCAGCGATCTTGCGCAGAGGATTAAACCAGGAGAATGGACTGTGATCTACAGCAAGGACATCAAAGTAAATGGGTTTCTACGTATTTTATTGTTTATTTTCCATGAATGAGCTGTGCTGAATGTTGTACACTGTCTTACTGTATTTCTGATGTTCAGGGTCTCCCAAGACAGGAAGATGGCAATGCCTGGGATCTTCATGTTAATGGTATTGTGTGTTGTCCTCAAATGTCACTTAATGGTGTTAAATATAATTTACCTGACAACATATTAGCTGTAGATCTCTTATTTTATTTAAATACCAGGGGAATATAGCTTAGTATGTTTTTCCAAGACTAGTACAGACCAATAGTTTTCTTTTTTATTACAGTATGCTCTTTACATTGTGCTGGGGGCAGATTTTGACTTCACAACTGTAAGTGCCCAGAAAGTTTACAGACATATTACAGTACGGTTTTTGTAGAACATGACTGCATTGTTTAAAATGTTGTATTTCTAGGGTGACATGGACACAATCAGAACATGGTGGTGCCTGTTGCTCCTGTCTGGTCATTCAGTTGTCAGGTGTGTCTGATTTCATTATCACATGTACAACTGTAACATAAAAATGTGTAACAAAGCCAAAATTATAAATATAGATCAAATTACTATTAATCTCTAACATGTAATTTAAAAAATCTGTCTGTTTTAAAACTTGGCACAGAAAAGGAAATATGAAGATCAAATCGCAAGAATCACATTTTGATAGTTGACGATGTTGTGTCCTGCATGCTAAGGATTATTTATTATATGATTTGATTCATTTTGGATCCAAACCTCCCACTTCATATGCATACTTTTTACTGGCTTTTAAATATTTAAATATGTATTTGCACCCTGTGATGAATAAATAATTGTTGTCTGTGTACAGATAATAGCAGATAAGGATAAGGAGGAGGCAAAGAGGCCCAGGACAATCCCTCCTCAACAGTCGGTTAGTGTGAATGAAGTAAACTTGATGCCTTGTGTATACATACCTACTGTCAAAATACTACAAACTGTCTACATAATGAATTCTCAAAGTAAGTGTTAAATGTGTTCATTCAGGAGCCTGTTGACCTGACCAAGGAGGGGATTCTGGAGGTCTTCAATGTTTCTGAACTTATAATAAAATAAACATGTTACACTCTTTCCAAGACTGCTTTTTATTTTTATATTCTATATTGCACCAAATATATTATTCATTAGCATGATAGTCTGCATTTATCTTACTGTTTACTTAAACACCAAATATATTTTTAAGTATTTTATTCATTAGCATGATAGTCGACGCAAAAACGTATTTTTAATAATTTTATTCCGTATTATTATATACTGTCTATGATTATTACCACCAGGCGGGATGGCATGAGACGGGGATGCGAGCTTTTATTTTGAAAAGTAGAAGGTGGGGATGGTTCCAGGCGGGACGGCATGAGACGGGACGGCATGACATGGGACACTCCAGGCTGCAGCCATACAGTCTTGGTAATTTCGGGGACTCTGAGCACGGTATGGTCTCCTCTAAACCTATATTGTATAGGCTAGGCTATTAGAATGTAATATGCAACACCCTTCGAAAAGATGGATAGCCTACATTGGAAAAATAAGTTGTTAAAAGGAGAGACATTGAGATAAACATAAACCTAAATCTAAATCTGAAGGGGAAAGGGATGTTAGGGAGCAGGAAACAAAGGGAGACACCTTTATTCTTTACACACCTGAGTGGGCAGTACTACGAGAGAGGAAATAGGAGGGAACAGGTTGCCAAAAATGAAGGAAGTTCATTACAAAACAATTAACGAGAATTATCAATGTAATGAGTTATTGAGAGTGAGGTTTAATTTAGTTACATTTTGTCATAGCTATTAAATCTCTAGAGCATCTTTCTTGTAATTTTATGAAGCTTTTCTGGGACAGAATCCATGAGTGGTTAGTTAAAGCACATAATACCTGTTTTTGAGTGTATTATGTGGTAAAGTTTGGTACTTTTATGTTTGGTACTTTAATGCAAAACCAAGACGTTGAATATTTGTGCAATTATATTTTTATTATAAGTAGCCTACATATGATATTCACAATTATCGTTTTTTAAGCCTACTCTAAAATGCGTTGCATTTAAAAATGTCAAATATGTTTTCAGTCTTTAAAAAAGGTGGAACACAGAAGTGAGACTTGTCCATTTACTTGATTAGCTATTTAAGCCAGGGTTATTCAACGTTGTTTAAACCAAGGACCCCTTTACTGTGAGAGACGGATCAGGGACCCCCTTTGTATGAAATTAAGTTGCATATTAAACCCGGCCTGCAATAACGTAAAAGGTGACCTAAAGCCTTTATACATAGCTTATTTGGCCATAGAATACTAAGCTATTTAAATAATAATCATTGACATGATTTTATAAATCCCGGACCCCTGTTAAAGATCTCTATTTTCTCTCTTCTACTTATATTAAAGCCCCACCCCTTCCGTTAAAAAGATTTCTACAGGTCAACAGTAGGCTCGTTCGAGATGAGCCAGATCTGCGCAGAATCGATCACCGGCGATTGGCGCCCAATGCATGCCGGTTAGATTTGTGTCCGACTTGATCCCATTGACATATATATTAATGGACCAACAGAGCCCGTTGCTCTGGACGGAGACCAGTGAAGGCTATTAGAAGCACTTTTCCGGTGATGGCCAGCTTTACTGCGCAGCCTCCAACTGAGAGAGACAGCGTAAATGTGACGTGAGCAACGTGTCTGAAAGTTGTAAATGTTCTGGTAGCTGTGCCAAGAGAAATCTCAATCATTCCCAATCTTACAGAGATGGAGAGTGTAGGTATATGTAAGGAGATAACATAAGCACAGGCTAATTATTGCTAACTAACATGCTAGTTAACATTAGTAATTAAACCTAAACAGCTAATGGAAGTCCAGCTGCCTGCGAGCTTCTCCTGTACTATACGGTAATTCCTCTACTGTGCGACAGTAAGTCTTGATGCCGACTTGCTCTGACGTCATGCACACGTGGGCAACGATAATCTCACGAGACCAAGGCGGCCGCAGTTCTGAGACGCAGGTAGCGCAGTTGCTTTTCACCAACTGCAAGAGCCAGGCGGACGCAGGCGGACCCAGGGCATGCTGGGAAACGCCGGTCTCTCAGCTGATCGAACAGCTGATTGGTTTAGAATCGACTCAACATGATGACGTTTTATATAAACTTTTTATTGATTTTGAATCGGAGGGATTTTAACTGCTATTTGTCTGATTTAAAGGCTTATTATGTACAGAACACTTGTGTGACTGATATACTCAGTTTAAAAGTCAGAGACTAAATCTGTTCAGATTACAGATCATCTACAGTCTGTTGGTAACTAAAATCAGCAACAGATCGCATGTAGAGCATTTTGACAGCTACTCTGTCATAATAAAATCAACTGGAGACTGTGTAGGAGCTGATATATGGGTCTGATAACATTTTATTAAATCGGAATCGGACCCGAACGGACCACAGTGTTTGTGTCACTTCCTGTTCAGCCTGAAGGCTGCTTGGATCAACTGGAAAACTGTCCGACTTGAGAGCGGACTTTTGTCACCGCCCCCCGCTGCTGCCGCCTGCTCTCGTCTACTTTACAGGCGAGGCGCAGTTCATCTTGAACGAGCCTATTATGTCAGCTCTTACGCTTAAATTAGTTACCTAAAAACCAGCAATCAGACCAATGGACACATGGGCTATTATCATAGAGAGTATATAGGCTAAGAAGGCTATAATAAATCAATCATTGAAAAGTGAAAAAAAAAGTCGAAGTAAAGTCCACTGAGCTAAATCTCCGCAGTTGGCTTGAGCGCCGAAAGAACTACAATAAGTTCCAAAGTAGGCTACATTGTTGTGTTTGTTTATCTAATCTTTGCAATATGATTTCTCTTCAGTGTTGACATTTTCAGATTATAAATATAAGGGACACCTATATTATCACAATACAGTCCTTAAAACTGACAGAAACTTTTGGTTTTGTTCATACCAGTAGGCTACAATACTTTGTGGAACCGTTGTGTTTACCTCACAGTTTCCAGCCGGAGCATAACACTGGGAGCACGAAATGGCGACCTCCTTGCTGCGGTTAGGGCGACTGGGTTCCCTCAAGGTAATAGTAATTGATTTGCCTTCCAAACATTTAACATATACTGTTTGTATACCCCACCGTAATAGGGACCAGGGACAGTTTTATCCGAGACAGTGGCGGTGAAATAGCTACTTGACTCTATGCGGCTGTCTCCTTCGTACTGACCCCTTCGTCTACGGATCCCAGCACCGATAAAGGGGGAATAGATGGGAGTTATTTACCTTAGGCACACCCGTCGTAACGTTACCTCTGGGCTACTACATTTAACCATAACTATTTTACAACATAACACATTATTAATTTAATGCGCAAACCAAAACCTTCCGTTTGGAAAAGGCCAATCTCAGAGCTTCACACGACCATGGTGGAATCTGCGAAAAATGGAGTTCACGTTAGCTGCTTTTCTGTGTACAGTACAAAGTGATGTGGCTAACTAGCTTAACACCGCAAGACGAAAACAAATGTCAAAACACCGAACACTACAATTAGCATATACGTGTTCTCTTTTCATTTAGTTTTATGTCATTGAATTTGTAACTTTTAAGTTGTTTTGCTATGTTATAGAAGTGTGAGACATTTCTATCTGATATAATACATCGTGACTTAGTAAATGTCCTAGAAAACGGTTTATGGTTCAAATAACCAGTCAGGGATGTCTGTTTTTGGCTAATCTTGCAAATTAAATACATAACAACAAATACGGTTACTTAATGACATTTAAAGATTTTTTTTTCACGGCAGACATGTTGACATGTCATAGTAGGAGAAGCACAGGTGTATTCAAACCCATTAATGATGGCTGCATTCCACTTAGGAGAGACCCTGGTATTAAACCATTAATGATGGCTGCATTCCACTTAGGAGAGACCCTGGTATTGTGCATGCTGACTCACTGAAATATCTTACTGGGACACTTGATGGAACTGAGCCATCGTTAAGGTTATCAATCTCAGCTGTGCTTTTCCTACTATGACAAGTCAACATGTCTGCTGTGAAAAAGGGCCATTCAAAATCATTTAAAACACAATATAGCCACAAGCAGCGCTGCTCATTTATTTGCAACGTTGACCTCACTGATCAATACAATAGATATAATAACTTAATAAGTACATTCATACTCCTTTTGGAACAATAACTTGTTGTCCACCAATAAATGAAGATATATTAACACGATAGCACCCTGGATATGAAGAAGTAAACATGTAATGTTGACAAATGTCCATATACAATAGGCTATCATTCAAACGTCGGTGCCGCAGAAGCATTCAATATAACCTTAAATGTAACTGGAATTGTACAACAAAATACAAAAGAGCCCCAGTAAATTGCAGTAAAATACTGTGACTGTTGGTGAAACCAACACAGCTATCACCTGGATCCAGCACATTACATGACTGCTACACCTATTAAATAAAAACCTCCGTATGATAATGTAGGATGGTCTCAGGGCAACATTATATGAGTTGACTTCAACGGTAGTGAAAGGGAGCAACAACCGCAGTCCTTGTTCTGTTTTTGCGGTATTTTTTCATGTTGAATGCGGTTGCCCATGTATGTTTGGCACTCCTACCAAAAGTTGTCTGTGCTCTTCTGCAGTGTCTCCAGTTGGAGAGCTGGGGCGTCCTAAGGAGTGGCCCAGCTGCTTCCTTCTGCACTCAGGCTAAAGAGCCCGCAAAGCCAGCGAAGAAGACAAAGGCTGCTGGCAAGAGTAAGGCCATTTGATTATTTTCACTTTGTAAAGTTTGAAATTTAGGGTTTAAAGTTTTGCTGTATGGTTGCTATTGTGTTTATGTATATATTTTACCCATTTTTTTCTTGTACATACTATAGGTGTATGTATGAGTTATGATTTAGTTATGCTGATTTCAATTATAACTAATGTTTTCTTACAGTACATCAAATGTGCCTTAATATAAGTTCTAATATACATTCTAAAATGTGCTTTCTCTGCCAGTCATCCATTCCATCCAGAATAATTCAATGTTAAAATTAAGTTTGGAATTGCTTGTGTTACGGATTGTGTTTATTGTGAATATAAATAGTGTACAGTATTACCAATTATAAACCATAGTTCAGGGTTTCCCCCAGAAAAGTTGTTTAGCCCGGTGGCCAGTGTCTTTTTGTGCGACGAGGGCCCAGCTGGGGCCAGTCCCAGACTGATGGCAGCGGCAATGTAGAGCTGAATACTGTAGTTTCTGTAATAATGGACCAAATTGCGAAATTGAGAATTTAAAACGCTATTTGACAGATTCCACAGGGCCCTACATTTAAGTGCTCATATTGTGCTTTTTGGCTTTTTCCCTTTCTCCAACAGAAAACACTGTTCACAAACTGCTCCAAACAGCTCTATTGTAGTCCAGTCTTTACTTCAGAGACAAACGTGTAACAAACGTAATAATGCTTGACTAGGTGCTAGCATGGCACACCCTCATACTCTGTTTCTGACTGGCTAGTACTCCTTACCTATGTTCTGTCAGGGCACGCCCTCATACTCTGCTTCTGACTGGCTAGTAGTCCTTACCTAGGTACTGCACATGTGCGACTCCCAACAAAGATGGAACAGAAGTGTGATGTCTCACTCTGTAGCTAAAACAGAGAGCTCAACACACAGGGTGAAAAGAGGAGCTGCAGCAATGTGCAGTACAAGAAAAATATGGTGTTTTCTGAAAATTAAACCATGTAAACCTATTCTGGTACAACCTCTAAGTACAATTATGAACCTGAAAATGAGCATAATATGGGCACTTTAAGTCAGTGCTAAAAGCTAACTGGAGATTTTAAAATATATGATATATAAGTTTCCAACCAAGCCACCCCACTGTAACTGTAGTTTAAAAAACGACTTAAAAATACTTAGGCCTGGTGGGGGGTAACTTAGGCCCAGTGGGCCACCAGGCTTACAATACACTGGGGAAACCCTGTAGTTTATGTATTTTGATAAATGAATATTGTGTCGCTGTAAACTAATTTTTCTAATTGGAAAATTACAGCAAATCATCTTTTTTTTTTTTCTTTTCTTCTTCTTCAAAATAGCCTTTTTTCCCCCCAATAACAGTTACCCATGAGAAAGAGAAGCAGGGAAGCTGGTTTCATCCTCACACTACACAAGATCTTTCCGGGTGTACTATAGGACATTAATTAATTTAACCATTGTGAAGGATGATTTCCAGTTTTGTAGAATACACTTTTCCCAGCTGCGTCCGCAAGTAATATAAGGTATCCCGTTTGGACTTCTGCAATGGAGTCCTGTCTGGGGTCCACAGCAAAACCCTAGACAGGCTCCAGTATGTCCAAAACTCTGCCGCCAGGGTCCTGGCAGCACAATGTTCTGTCAGTTATTAAACTATATTAGTCTAGGTTTAGTTGAGATTAATACAGTCTAAGACATTTCAACGATAATACATCAATTAACATCATCGTAATTTCGTGGGTTTTAGGGAACTTGGATTCCCTTTGGAATTGTAAGTGTTTGTTGTTATTATTATTATTATTATTTTTAAATAATTTTTTTGGGCATTTCCACCTTTTTAATGGACAGGACAGCTAGGTGAGAAAGAGGAGAGAGAGAAATCGTCACAGGTCGGACTCGAACCCTTGACCTCTGCGTCGAGGCATACACCTCTAAGTATATGTGCGCCTGCTCTACCCAATGATCCAACCCGGCCACATGTTTGTTATTATTTAACTATTCTTGTCCCATTTACCATTTTCCTCAGCAGCAGAGGCTCCAGATGACAGAGCAACCTTGCTGGCCTACAAGACAGCAGTTGCCTTCCCAGTTAAACTTTCCGAGCCTGAGGCTTTCCCAACACAGTCTCTAGGTGTAACTGAAGCAGTGGCCAGCCCCGCTGCCACCGCAGAAACGATTGTAGCCACAGCATCTGTCACTGCTGCCAGTGAACCAGCTTTTGCTGACCCAGATGTTGCTCAGGTTATGTCTGACACCGCTCCGCCTGTAGTTGACGCAGCCCCCTTAGCTGCTGAGCCCCTGGTCAACGCAAGCGGTAAAACCTCCGCACCAGACGGCACTCCAGTCGCAGCCTCCGCCACAGAGGACGCAGTCCCGGCCGCCGCAGCCTCCTCTGAGCCTGGTGGTCCAGCAGCTGACGGGTCGTCCTCCTCATCGTCCAGCGATTCGGACTCGGACTCAGACTCAGACTCTGACGACGAGAAGTCACAAGTGAAGACTGAAACCAAGACCTCGCCACCACAGGTGTCAGAATCCACTGCGAAAGAAGTCCAAGAGGTTGCATCAGAAGTGAAACAAGACGCCAATGAAGCAAAGAAGGAAGTTCCACCGGAACCTGAAGTTACTCCCACTTGTGCTGCGGAGGAGGCCTCTCCAGCAGCAGCAGCGCCCACAGAAGCAATTCAAGCCATCGTCGAGGCTCCCAGCGTTAGCTCCGAGGAGTTAGTAGACCCTGCTCCTGAGATCGCCACTGCCACCAAAGACACCGTGACCAGCCCAGAAGTTCCAGTGGAAGCTGCGGTGGAACCTGCTCCAGAAGTAATAGAAGACATTGCGTCTCCTGCCATCCCCGATGCCCAAGTAGAAACTCCAGCTGAAGTTGGGATCGAGGCTGCAACTCAAGAAAAAGCCCCAGCCGATGCTTCCGTAGAAACCACAGAGCCTGCCTCTGCCCAAGCCCTTGTAGAAGCTGCCGAAGCCCCCTCAGAAACTACTGAAGCTGCCCCTGTAGAAGCTGCTGCAGAGCCTGTAGAAGCTGAAGTGGCTGCTGAGGCTGCCGCTGAAGTTTTGGCCCCTGTGGAGAGCACCGAGGAGCTGGTGGACCCTGCTCCAGTCGTAGCTGAAGCTGCCCCCAGTGAAGCGGCTGCCGAGGCTACAGCTGAAGTTTCGGCCCCCGTGGAGAGCACCGAGGAGCTGGTGGACCCTGCTCCAGTCGTAGCTGAAGCTGCCCCCACTGAAGTGGCTGCTGAGGCTGAAGCTGCCCCTGTAGAAGCTGCTGCAGAGCCTGTAGAAGCTGAAGCTGCCCCCAGTGAAGTGGCTGCCGAGGCTGCAGCTGAAGTTTCGGCCCCCGCGGAGAGCAGCGAGGAGCTGGTGGACCCTGCTCCAGTCGTAGCTGAAGCTGCGGGAGAGGAGCTGCAGGCGGAGTCCCCTGTTGAACCATCTGAGGGTACACACTTCACCACAATATTCCTCAAATCTCTACCTCTCCCTTTCCTATTTATGGATCTATGAGCCCATACAGATGACCATACTTTTCTCTCTATCTTTTTCACAACACAGTCTGTGTACTGTTAGAGTTAACCAGGTGTCAACTCCCTCACATACAGTAGTTGCTGTTGCTTTCACAGCTTTTTAATATCATCCCTGGATTATTTTAAATATCCTTACGTTTAGCTTCTGTTCCATCACTATGACATCTAACATCCCATTGCCCTGATTTTGAGTTTGTTTTGCATGAGGTAGATGTAGTGTGCATGTACTTTAACCCAGGCTCTGTGACGTATTTCATTTCCCTAAGCATTTTCTTCATTTTTTCTATTTCTTAAACTTTAAATTTGCTTTTTCTATTGCTTGCATTCTAATTGAAGTTTGTCTTTGACCCTGCCTTACAACTATGTTGTTGCTGTCAACGTATAATCAAGGAGATGTTGCTTGTGCCACTAATTCTGCTCATGTTTCTGCCTTCTTCCCCACTTTTAGTGACTCAGGAATCTACCACCTGTCTTTATTTGAACCCCCCTATATTTCTCTCACATTTGACTCTATTTGATATTTTGCATACTCATTGTTGTCGTTCATAATGTCTCTGTTTGTATGAAATATGGGTTACAGGTTTTAATGTTAAGGTGACAGGTAATAAATAATGCCATTGTTTGGATTCATTGTGCCGGGTAATGTTATTGCTAACAGTAATGTTAGAGTGCACATGGTCGTACTGTGTTAGGGTTATAGTGAAGATGTGTTAGAAGGCTTCCTGTCCCTGAAAGCAGCTGGACGAGTAGAAGCTGGGAGTGGTTGGAGTCAGAGGAGGTATTTCAGGAAGCAGGATTACACAGTTACCGAGATGTTTAGAAAACATATCCTTCGATCATAGTCATAATATGAGTATTCTATGTCCAACTGATTAGCAGCTCCCAACCAGTGCTTACCAATGATTAAGATCCTAATTACAAATTCATTCCTGCAACTACAGCCCTTTGTTACACCTTTTTTGCCCCAACACTTCTCTGACCAACTGGGTAATTATGCTTCCTGGTCAACACCCTCCTCACACTGGTCAATAATTTTACCACTTGTTAAATTCCTCTTTTTTTTTTTTTTTATTTTTTAAACTTTGTGCATCTGTTCTTTACCTGGAAGCCTGTGGGATAAGCATGGTTTTGATTAATGAAAATATGAAAATGTGTCTTCAATTTATGTCTCTGTGATTGTGAATGTTTTTTTTTCACTGCCTCACATGTTTATAACCTCATTGTCACAGCTTGCTCAGGGGTTTTCCAGAGCGATTTAGATGTCAAAGTAAATTAAAGAACATTATGCACCTGTTTAATCAAAAGCATCAAAGCCTAGTTTCCAACCCACACTTTGATTTTTGACTTTGGGCCCTTTTTAAAATCCATTTCATGCGTGCCTCTGCCAGTATCTTTATTGTTTCTAGTAGGAGCTGTCTCTATTGTCTGCAAGCATGTTAACCTTCACATACTTTGCCCTCACAAACACGATCCTTAAGGCTTTTCACACCAGTGTGTCTCCACACTGTTGGGGGTAATGAGGCCTACCACCATAGGAAATGCCCCACAATAAACCACCTTTGTCAGCAGGTGTGAATATGTAAATGAGCTGTTGCTTAAAAATCTTTGAAGATATTTACAAAGTAAGCCACATTTATTCTCATTTTATGGCTTATTAGAAATGCCTAGACCAAGTCGTAATTACAGCTTGTGTTGCCTGAAAATCATTAACAGTGACAAGGACAGAGGATAACCTTGTGCTATGTTTGTTGTAATGCACAACCTGCTGGAAGATTTTTACCCAGCTTACTTACATGCCTTTTTTGTTTCTTTCCCTCCTTGTGCAGAGGCTCCAGCAGCGGCACCTCCAGAGCCCGATGAGCCTTTTGACAACAGCACTTATAAAAACTACCAGCACCACAACTACACCCCCTTCACATTTGCAGACCTGGATGTAGAGATGGCCAAGTTCCGTCTCCCGCAGCCCTCCTCCATCAGACACTAGAAGAGTTGGCCTGGCTGTAAACTGTTAATGTTGCTGAAATATAATGGTGATGGTGTTATACCTTTTTATGATGATTATCCCCTCGACTGTCAGATCAGCATGACATTCTGCTGTTAAATGTTATATTATTAAAGTACATAAATGAGAAATGAAGTCTGTTTTTGTCTGGCATGATTGTGTTTTGTCTTATATAAAGGAATAATCATAAGGGAAAGGCACAGATCAAAAGCTTCTTTTATGCTGCTTTTCTGCCTTAGGCGGGTCATTTGAATAGAGCTGAGTGTGCAAGTGGTTTATCGGTGTTTCTATTTTAATTATACAATTTTCCCCACTCCCTTAGCCTGCCTGCTTGCACATAATGTCCTAATTATCATAGCTATATGCGTTCTTTAAGGGGTAAACAATCCGCAAATATTGTTCTGTTTGTGTATTAATGTGTATTTAATAAGAGAATATGCATAAAGGAGTGTAAAGGTGGAGATACAGTACATAGAAAATGTGTTGTGTAAACGGGGGCAGTGAATAGCGTTTGCCAAGCAAAAACCCAGGAGGGCGAGGGACAGGCAGCAGGACGTCATGTCTCCGCCCACCTCGTAAATATGCATGAGCCGAGCGCCCCTGCGTGCCATTACGCGATGACGCAACGCGACAACTGCGGGTCCCGATTGCTGCAGCCGCTTGTCAGTGTGACGAAGATTGGCACTCAGGTAAGCTGTCACTCAAAATCCCTCTTTTTCCGTTCCCTATCAATCAAACAATCTGGGCCGCACGCAAAAATGCCCCGGGGCGAGGAGCGCGGACCTAGTCAGAGCAGCGGAGGGTGTTTTTTGAAGGGAAGCAGAAGCGGCAGAGCTCCGGGAATAAAAAAAAATCTGTATACACGGGAGGGGGGGGGGTAAAAAATATGTCGGCGTTTTTGGGGCAGAGGAGGATTGTGGAAAAGCAAAAGGCGAGAGCTAGAAACGAGGCCCGACAGTTGTAATGTTAGCGCTGTGGGGAGGGGAAGGAGAGGGCAGCTGTCCCCGCTTGATTGATTGACTGATGTGGGAAGGATTTGAGGATCAACCGGGGCTTGCCTGGTGTGAAGCCCCTACTTCTTAATATCATTGCAGACGAATAACTATATAATGCTGGCAAGAAATGCATATTCATTTAAAATGTTAATTCAAAAATGCTAACGCTCCTGGAGCTGTTTTGTTATATGGGCAAAGGACTCGCTTCGTATTAATCCGCAGCGGAGTCTTTTTTTGTACCTGGCTAGCTAGGTTAGCTTGTTTTTTTGGCAGTGACCCCCCCCACCCCCTTGCTAAATATGGCGCTACGCATTTGGCCTCATCGTACCAGCATGAGAAACATTTTTAAGTTAACAGTTAGCTAACGTTACCATACTAACGTTAGCAGTAGCTCGGCCAGACGGTTGCTCTTTTGGGTTAACCTTAGATTGGGTTCGCGAGCTAACTCCAATGTAGCTTTAACGTTACAGGCTAGCTAATAAATATTGTGGGAAAAAAACAATGCTTACTCCCACCGAGCTGCTTTGTCTGAGAATAACACTATCGTTATGTTAGTTCAAGGATAGTTAGCTTATGTTAAGTCAAAAGGATTTTGTAAACTTTTATCTCCCCTTGCCGCCTTGAACGGTGGGCAGCTAACACAGGGCTACAAGCTAACGTTAAGTTTATCGTGATGGGTGTGTTAGCAGTTGCAGGGTAACATAATAGGGTCATAAGCTCACTAATAGGCTATAACAACGCACCTCGGGGTCGGTATATCCACCTCCTCTTTGTTCTTTAAGACCGGTATGAACAGAAGTGTTTATGGACGTTGACGAGATATAACGTTAACGTTGTTGAAATAAATTACACCACGCAGTCCCTTCATATAACGTTAACGTTACTCAGTGTATTTTTGGATGGCCCCACTTTTTCTTGTTTTGCCCAGACGTGTGTGCATATATCAGCGCCGAACATTAAACATTTGAGTTGACATATTTTTGTTCTCATTACTTCCGATTATTTTTTTCCTACATGTCCTTCAAAGGCTGCATTTGAGGAAATATTTGATCATAAGTCAGTGTGTAATGCTTACCCAGAGTAAGGTTACGTTAATAAGCGTTATGTTCAAATATCAATTATTTGTAGTATAAAAATAAGCTTGTATATTCTTGTCACACCCGCCTGTTTACAAAGCTTATGATAATCTTTCATTCTGACAATATGACGGTTTGGCTACATTATTATATTAAGTTTTCCTGCCTACACTTCAGGCATCTCTTACAGGTAGTCTAACTGGAACTTTGTGTATTGTGTAGGTTGGCCACCTGTCCCTGCTCTCTATAATGCCCCAGTGTTTGCAGCAACTGCAGTGAACGTGATGGCAGCCCAGTCGGTTTCCATAGACAAGTACCCAAAGGGAGAGCAGCAGGTGGGTGAGATGGTGAAATTCGGTCTGGACTTGGATGCCCTACATAACTCGCTCCAACTGGCTGAACTGCACTTTTTTGCTTGTTTCACCCCCAAAGATAATTAACCACCACAGTCAGGACAGTGTTCATAATAACCCCTAAATCTTTCAGGCTACAACCTTCAGTATTCTGCCCATGGATCCCCCAGTTATTTTTAGTGGTGATAAGTCAGCCTGGATCCCCAAACAAAGGGAAACACTTTATGCATGTAACACTAGAACACAAGCAATGTTAATGCTGTTACATCAGTTTTAGTAATCTGTTGGCGGCATGCTTAATACATCTCTGTATTAGAGACACTGATGCAGTATAGAGCTCCTTTTCTGTCTAGTATTTCTATGCCTGAGTTTATGTAAATTGCTTACAAAACATCATTATTCAAGTGCCAAATTTGGGGGTGTTGAGAGCTGAGAACCATCTATGACTAATGAGAAATTTTCCACCCCAAGCAAGTGATTATTTTTAGCTACTTTTGTGCTCAATCTCATTCATTGTTGGTCTCAGTCACATGGTTAGGGATGGGATTTATGCTCCTGGAAGGGATCCTGGGTAGGCAGGCACGGTGTGAAAATGTGTGAAAGTAAAGAAAAGAGAACTTGGCTCCTAATCAACGAATGTGCCTCGAGTGGAGTGTTGCAGAGGCTACAGTCACATTTGAATCGGTTCTTGCATTTATATTAGGCTATGTGTGTGAACACACAGGTTCCGGATTATATTCCTAGTTGCAGTCGTTTCACCTGATATGTTTTTGTTTAGGTCTGCATTGCAATTTGAACACAACACTGACTGGATGTAGTCTAGCAATAGTGTGCTCACAGAGCAATGTCGAAGAGACTTGAGGGCATGAACAAATGCAGACACTGTAATTGCATCTGTCCGCAGGAGATGCATAAGTCAATTTTTGGTCAAAATTAATCAAGTGCATCAAAATAAACTAATCAAAGAGTGCAGGTGATTGGCAGTGGCTGATACTGGACTAACAACTCATGGAACAACCAATACCTCTTTCTTTCTTGGTGTTGGTCACAGTAAAAGAAGTCTTCATTCTTACAGAAATTAAAAATAAAAACAATAGACTTGTAGTAAAAATGTACAGTTTTTTTTAGACCATGTCCTCATGACTTTGTAAAGGGTTCATATTGAAGCAAGCCTCTGTGTTAAGCTTTGCCCTCCAGCTCCTCTTGGTCTTCACATGATGTCTTTATGTCTCTCATTCTCCGCCTTTCTCTTCACTTCTTCTGTCAGTTTCTGTCCCCTTTTCAGCTTCTGTCACTCTTTTGCTTTCTTCTTGTCACATCTCCGTTTTCTCTTTTCCCGCAGATGCAAGGTGTGAATGTGATAAAGGTAGGCGACGATTCTGAGCAGAAGTTTTTAGAGGGAACGTTGCCAGAGGCGCCCAGCCCGGCACCCACAGAGCCACAGACACCCATGGACGCGGACAAAGCATCCATATATCGGTAGAGCTAATTCTGCGTGTGTTTGTTAATGTGGAAAACCCAGAACACCCCTCTATTCCTAAATCTGTGTTCTTCTCTTTCCCTTCCTTAACTTAGTACTAAACTATCACTAGAAAGATCCCATGGTTTTTATGACAAGTCCTCCCCTTTGTTCATGTGACTGAAATGTTGCTCTCTGGCATTTGAAATGTGAAAGTTGTTTACATTTTTTTTTTTCTGATGCATTTTTGTTCATGTTCACACTGCCCACTTACAGTCTAATCAAACACGTCACATGGTCTCACAAAAAGCGACTATTATTAAGTGTTAGTAATCTAACAATCTGTTAATACAGCAGTTTACCTTCACTTCATTTTGACATGCTAGGATACCTGTCAGCACCTGTTTTCATATACACTTAATGCCTTCTGTTTTTGTCTTTGCATGTTGGAAGCCATGTTCTCTTACTGGGAAGAAAGAATAATATGTTCTTTGAAATGGAATTTAGCAACTTTTCCTGTTCTCGTGTGTGTGCGTGTGTGCACGCCTTCCACAGGCATCCCCTGTTCCCCCTCCTGGCCCTGCTGTTTGAGAAGTGTGAACAGTCCACGCTGAGCTCTGATTGCATCACCTCGGCGAGCTTCGATGTGGACATTGAAAACTTTGTCCGCTGTCAGGAGAAGGAGGGCAAACCCTTCTTCAGCGAGGACCCTGAACTCGACAACTTGGTGAGATACCTCTGCATGTCAACTATTTCAACAGAGAACTCCATAGATACAGTGCCCTCCACAATTATTGGCACCCCTGTTTAAGATGGGGTCATGGACTTCTAAAAATTCTCCTTTTTTTTTAAACAACATAGAACCCAAATGCAAAAAAAGAGAAAAATCCAACCTTTTATTTAAGTACATTACTTTGGTGGTAAAAAAAAAAAATCGCATTTAGAAAAAGAAAACTTGAAATCATGTGTCCCACAATTATTGGCACCCCTAACAATTCTGCTGAAAAATTTAATAGATTTTTTTTAAATATCTTTTTCTGTAGTTGGTATCTAGGAACTTTTAAATAGTAATTCATGACTTCCTGTTTCCCTGGGGTATAAATATGACGTGACACAGAGTCCTAATTCTCTTACCCATTTGTCAACATGGCAAAGACAAGAGAACACACAATTCAAGTAAGGCAGATGTGTGTCGACCTTCATAAGTCAGGCAATGGCTACAAGAAAATAGCCACTCGCCTTAACTTGCCCGTATCTACAGTCAGAGGAATCATTAAGAAGTTTAAAACAACTGGAACAGTGACAAACTAGGCTGGAAGAGGTCCCAAGTTTATCTTGCCACAACGCACAGTGAGGAGGATGGTAAGAGAAGTAAAAAAAAAGTCCTAAGCTCACTGTCACAGAATTGCATCAAAGAGTGGCATCTTGGGGTCACGAAGTCTCAAAAAAAACATCAGCCGCTCTCTACATGCCAACAAGCTGTTTGGGAGGCATGCAAGGAAAAAGCCTTTTCTCACTAACACTCACAAACGTAAACGTCTGGAGTTTGCTAAGCGGCACTGGGACTTCAACTGGGATTGTGTGCTTTGGTCAGATGAGACTAAGATTGAGATTTTTTGGCAACAAACACTCTAAGTGGGTCTGGCGTAAAACAAAAGATGAGTATGCCGAAAAGCACCTTCACCACCGTGAAGTATGGTGGAGGATCTGTGATGCTTTGGGGCTGTTTCTCTTCCAAAGGCCCTGGGAACCTTGTTAGGGTGCATGGCATTATGAATGCTTTGAACTACCAGGACATTTTAAATAAAAACCTAATGGCCTCTGCCAGAAAGCTGAAGATGGGTCGTCACTGGGTCTTTCAGCAGGATAATGATCCTAAACATGTGGCAAAATCTACACAAAAATGGTTCAGCAGTCACAAACTCAAGGTCCTTCCATGGCCATCTCAGTCCCCAGACCTCAACCCAATCGAAAACCTGTGGGGTGAGCTAAAGAGGAGAGTGCATGAGAGAGGACCCAGGACTCTGGATGATCTAGAAAGATTGGTCAAAGATCCCTCTCTCTGTGTTCTCCAATCTTTTGAAATGTTATAGAAGGAGATTAAGTGCTGTCTTGTTGGCAAAAGGGGGTTGTACAAAGTATTAACATCAGGGGTGCCAATAATTGTGGGACACATGATTTCAAGTTTTTTTTTTTTTCTAAATGTGTGATTTTTTGTTTTTACCACCAAAGTAATGTACTTAAATAAAAGGTTGGATTTTTCTCTTTTTTTGCATTTGGGTTCTATGTTGTTTAAACAAAAAGGAGAATTTTTAGAAGTCCATGAAGCCATCTTAAACAGGGGTGCCAATAATTGTGGAGGGCACTGTAGATACTCTTCATGTCAGGGGTAGAAATTATTAGATTTCTGGTTGCTGATTTTCATTTTTGGTGAAGGAGTTGTTTTTTTTTCTCACCGTTTTTACACACTACTTTGGCCCATAATTCGCCCTAAGTATTTCAACTATTTCAATGGAGAACTCCATATTTAGAGTGCATTTGGATGTAGTTGGCTGCATAAATGGTTCAAAAAAAGAAATCGAATAAAACGGCTTCTTAAAATGTCTGTTGAATGCAGGACAAGTCACAATACTATAAAATGTATATAAAAAAAAGAGCATGTTTTGGCGCACAGTTTTGGGCTGACACAGACAACATTAAATAATCAGGTTTGACTGGTGGTAATTTCCCACTGTAGGTTCAGGACCTGTTGGACCCTCAGCTCCCATTCACATCAAGTGAAGGTTTCTAGTTTAGACTAATAACATAAGCACGTGACTGAAAAACAGTTTTAGGTCTTTAGGTATTTGTCACAACCAAAACAGAGGGACATGAGGTATTTCACAAAGAAATACAAAATGCAACCCCCAACTCACTCCGTCACTATTCAGAGGCTTTTAACCTCAGCAGCACAGTGAGATGCAGTCCCGTCCACTGCTGTCGCCTCTTACCTAATAATTCAGTTCAGCACTTGAGTGATGCTTACTGCCGCATCACGTCGTGCAAATACTAATGTTAAATCACATCCTCCTGTGTAATATTGCTTAAAGTGATGGTTCGGAGTAATTTCACCCTAGGGTCCTTTGCACCATGACCTCGAGCCAAACACCCCCCCCAGAAGCTTTTTTCACCTGGGTCGAACATTGGGAGAGTTAGCGTAGAGTAGCGTTATCCGCTGAATAGCTTAGTGCAGGGGCTAATGGACCCAGGTTTGTATCTCGTAAGTTACCCCACTAATAATGCCTGAAAGGATACCAAACTTCTACACTAGTACAACTAGGTTATGTACTCATAAAACGATGGATTGGAAAGTTTGTAAGTACACCAAAAGTTTATGAACACTTGCCTGCTCTCTTCTGCTCTCTGCTGCTGCTTAGGGCCGTCTACAAATTACAACACCGAAAAGAGATGCAACAAAAATATGTATTAATTTAATGATTAAATAAGGTAATGTCTCCAAACTTACCTCAATTATTACTTGTCTCCTGCTAGTTATACTACAGCACTTTAAAAAATAAGTTAAATTAATAAATATCTTTGTTGCATCTCTTTTCGGTGTTGTAACTTGTAGACGTCCCTAAGCACTCGTCTTACAGCAGCAGCAACAACAGCAGAGAGCAGAAGCCAGCAGGCAAGTGTTATTTACATAAACTTCTGGTGTACTTAAAAACTTTCCAATCCATCGTTTTATGAGTACATAAACTATTTGTACTAGTGTAGAAGTTTTGTATCATTTCGGGCATTATTAGTGGGGTAACTTACGAGATACAAACGTGGGTCCATTAGCGCCTGCGCTAAGCTATTCAGCTGATAACGGTAACTCGTCCAATGTTCGACCGAGGTGAAAAAAGCTTCTGGGGGGTGTTTGGCTCGAGGTCATGGTGCAAAAGACCCTAGGGTGAAATTACTCCGAACCATCACTTTAACTGAGTATTATAATAAAATATTTTTAAATTCAGGTAACGTTACTTGGTAAATTCTTTTCTCAGGCTTCAAATCCACACGGTTTTTGCATTACGTGACTATGAAGTTGGCGTTACATTTTATCCTATGTGGTATTAAAATGTCTTAAATGTACCCTGGTGAACCCTGCAGAAACCCTGTAACAAATGCGCTTTTTATGAAAACAAGACAAGTAAAATACGGGGATAAAATGGAAAACCCATGCAAGCAACATTACATCAAAGAGGAATGAAAAGTATAAAATGAAGTAAGACTGAAGTAGGCAAGAACTAAAGTAAGACTGATTTTCTAGGTTAAGTATCCTCAACATCAGACCTTTTAGAGGACACACAAATGGACAAATATTCAGCTTGAGAAGACTGCTTCTCTGTAGACTGCAACAAACTTTTTTTTATTATTATTATTTCCTTCTGACCTCTAGATGGTGAAAGCCATCCAGGTGCTCCGGATCCACCTGCTGGAGCTGGAGAAGGTGAGTGACCTGTGTAAGGACTTCTGCAGCCGCTACATCGCCTGCCTCAAGACTAAGATGAACAGCGAGACTCTGCTGAGTGGAGACCCCGGGAGCCCGTACTCCCCCGTACAAGGACAGGTCCAGGGCTTTTCACCTACCAAGACTCCGGTATGGACTGTAGGTGGACAATACACATCACCACTAGGGATGCACCGAATCCAGGATTTGGCTTTGGGTTCGGCCGAACATTGGGCTTTTTGACGGGGTTCGGTTTCTGCTGAACCTAAGAATTTTTTTCCACCGAATCAAACCCTACGCTTGCACTACGCGCGCTACACTGTTCGACGTAATGACGGCGTCGTTGATTACGGGAAGGTGTTTACGTAGGTGGAGCGTTCAATGCAGTAGGCTGTGAGAAAGTGGAAATGGAACTGGTGAGCAGGAAAAGTGTTGTTTGGCAGTACTTTCAGTCAAAAGAAGGCCATTCAAGTCCAGCTACATGTTCAATTTGCAATGCTGATTTGTCTCGTGGTGGCGAGGACCCTAAACTATACACAACATGGCTGCTGTTAAAACATCTGGTATGAAACATCTGAAAGAATACGAGTTGTGCATGGAGGAATCTCCAGACAGCAGCCAAAATGCAGCAACTTCAGGTACGGCAAAGGAAGGACAGTCACAGCTAAAAAATGTAGCTCAGCGTAAATTCAGTCAGGTAGACTCCTATTACGTTGTCTCTGATCAGCTGGGCAGTGGGTGTTACGGTTCTGTACACCAATTAGAATCAGGCACTTCTAACCAATCACAGCAGACTACCTTGTTTTAAATCTGTTCTCTCTCTTGCTTCTGTCAGTTGTATTTTCAGACGTGAGTGCGACTGGGTGGTCCCTGCCTTGTGTTCCCGACTTTGTCGTGGTGTTTGAGGGTGTTGGTTGTGGTCTCTCTTTCTGGCGCTTGTTCCCGTCAGTCTGTGTTGCTGCTCGGGGGTCGCCCGGTCTGCTCCGGGTGCGTCTCGCCGGACTTTGTGCTGTCCGGCCCGCGCCTGCTGTTGGGGCTCGGTGTCTCGGTCGTCTGCGTCTGCTCGCCGTGCTGTCTTGCGCCGTCCTGCTCGACGCCTGGGGTTTTGTCGGCCGTCACGGGCCGTCGGTGGACGGTGTTTCCACGGACGTGATATCGGGTAGTCTGACTCGGCTGGACCAATTCCCACTGAGTTAAGTGTCTTTCTGTCTTCAGTCTACTGTGTGTTTTATCGTGTGTTGTCCTTGGCGGCTGACTGGTCTTCTGCGTGCTGTGTCTTGCTCTGCTGCCGCACTGTTCATAGACTGGGCAGGTGCATCTTCCTCATGCTGTCTGCTTCCTCATTGTGCGTTCCAAGCATGGATGTATTAACAAAACTGGATACAGTGACCGGCGGGAAGCCCCGTATGTTCCAATGAGAGTGCTCAAAAGCGCATTAAGACAACAAGGAGCTCGGCTCTTCCGCATTCTTGGCCCATGACGTCACGATGGCCACGCGCACTAGCAACAATTTGTTTGTGTTGTCTTAGCAACCGGTAGCAACATGCTCGTTTCAAATTTAATAATTCTGGATTCGCTTCTAGTAAATGTTAAAAATGTTAAAAACGTTAAAAACGTAACGTTTTAAACAAGGACCCTTTCATTGTTCAAGCTGGTTAGTTATATACCCCGAAACAAATGATCCGCTGAAATATAGAAGTTTCTTTCGCCGTGCATTGTCTATGTGAAAAGTCTTCTGGGCCATGGGGTGCAGTACCACCGTTATCCGCTAAGCCCATGTTGGCATGTAGACACAGCGCTCCTCCTGGGGGCTTGGGTCCAAGGGCTTGTTATGGCGAGTGGCGTTTCTTAATTGTATCTCGTCTGTGGCGTTCGGAACTTGATGGTGGGGGCATTTCTGTTTTGGGTGCGTTCGGTTGAGCTCAAATGGTTGACTGCATCTATGCAACCTCCCTACTTCGCCTGTGGACGTGTGGGGGGTGGCGCTGATGGCCTCGTGGTCGTGCACGTTGCGTGGCAAATTTTATTTAAACATTATTGTCTTAATGATTGTTTTAATGTCCCGCAAAGATTAATTTGTTAATGCGTGGACTTAAAGGCACCAGTGAGACAGCTGGCCTGTAAACTGAGTATCGGCAGAAGTATTTTCGCTGAAGATTGCAGCTCCTCATCGTTTAATTCTCACAGATAGGGTGAAGAAGGTTATAACACTGTCTGAACCGTATCTCTGTCTGTCTCCTGAGTTAAGCAGGTGTTTTGTCTAATGTAGGAGACACAGGAGCAGAATGACGGTTGAAAGTTCCTCTGACCGTCTATGGTATTTTTTGAAATGTGCCAGCGTGCTAAAGATATTTGGTGAGGGGTGGCTTTAAGGAGCTTCTTCTCTATAAGATGTTTTTAATCTTTGGTTTCTAGTAGAGAGGCATTTTCCGTTGTGCTGCGTGTACCTTTTTGAAACTATGTTTCTCATTTGCAAATGTAAATAAATACTCAAGGACCAAACTTTGGCTTAATCTCAAAACAGCATTATTCGTTTTTTGATTTTATTATGGTTATCACTAAACCCTGCGGCTTCACGGAAAACTTCCACGTCAACGTCTGAGCTGATCTATTGATTACTAAGTACTCACCTATGACGGCTGTAATCTGTGTATTCCACGGTGACTGCTGATGGCGTGAGGGCGTTAAGTAGTTCACCTAGCTGTTCAAGTCATATATGGCTGCCCCGCGTGACTGCTTGATGTATCTTCTTCGCTAATCTCCAAATATTAGTTTGTACCTACTTGGTTATAGTCCTTACCAAATAAGGTCTGGTTTCATGGTCGCTACGGTGTTTTCTCGTCCTTTCGGTCTTGGCTGTCGTCGACCGTTGGGCAGGGCGTCCGCAGTGCGTGGACGCCTCATCACTTAGCCTATCTACCTCAGGTGTTATATACCTCTTGGTTGCTTGGCCTCATACTGTATCGTGTTGGTTGTGACTTCTATTCCTTCACTTCGAGCTGGTACGGTATCCTATGTTTGCTCTTCGATTCTCTTACCCGGTATCTACGAGTTTCTCTTTGTTTTCAGGGGTTGCCCCTTCCGTGGGGTTTTGGGGGTTGGTATCAAGGGCAATGGTCGCTGGCCTCTGGCCTCCCACTTCTCACATGCTATTTCATGGTACTTTCTGTCCTGTGTGAAGTTAGTGTATCAGTGTAAAAATATGGAGGACGCTCTTCATGTAACAATATAATGCTTGTGATGAGAAGCATCAACTGACCAGAGATTCAGACTTTCGGAGCCCCTGGCGGCAGCAGCCTGCATCAATAGTGCTTCCTACTCTCACTGAACTGGCGTTTTGGTACCCGGAATCCCTTTCATTCTATTTAAGTTTTAAGTATAAGTATGTAAGTGTGTCCACCCTGGTAAGCATGATTTTTGCTGGCGTGCTTTCGCCTCGTTCTGTGTTCTATTTGTGTCCCCCTTAAAACCCGTCTCATAATTATTGCCTACTACTTCAGCATTCTACGAGGAGGCGCCGTTTCATGGTCATGGTCAGACAGATTCATAGTACTAAACATTGACATCTATAAGTGGATATTTGACATTAATGCTGCTCACTAACTCACTCTCACCTCTAACGCTAGTCCTGGCTTTTCCTATGCATAGATGTTGGTTAACCAGCATTGGGAACTAGTCTTCTCAAAGCTAACGTTTCACCATAGTGTTATACTAGCCATTCATTAGAATAGGGGCTTCTACTGTAGTCAAGGGGTCTCAGTACTCTCTACAACTTGGACGATGGGTTTCCTCTGGGTACTCTGCATCTATTCGCCTGATGTCGTAGACGTCATTAATAACCGGATCATTAAACCATTTTTGTGGTAACATGCATATAACTGGTGGTGGTATCTGATGGGCGTGTCCTCATTTGGTGATGAAGTATGTTTTACCGTTTGCTCCGTTTTTGATCGATGGTGCTTCTAATTGGTTCCTGTCTGAATTCCCGATGTTTTGCGTATGTTCAGCCTGACTTGCCATATGTGTTTTGCCTTTTCAAATGCAGGTTACCGTCGTAACTGCAGAGGTCTGTGGTGTTTCCTGCCTGGCTTGCCGGAAATTCGTGGTCAGCTGAATTGCCGGTAATATCTCGTTTGTTCCGGCCTGAATTGCCGAGGTTTTGTACCGGCCCGAAATTGCCGAGGTTATGCTCGTACCGGCCTGAATTGCCGAGGTTTTGTACCGGCCTGAATTGGCGAGGTTTGCCGATGTTATGCTCGTACCGGCCTGACTTGGCGAGGTTTTGTTTTGTACCGGCCTGAATTGGCGAGGTTTTGTTTTGTACCGGCCTGAATTGCAGAGGTTTTGTTTGTAACTGCCTGAATTGCCGAGGTTTTGTACCGGCCTGAAATGGCGAGGTTTGCCTAGGTCATGCTCGTACCGGCCTGAATTGGCGAGGTTTACCGAGGTTATGCTCGTACCGGCCCCTAATTGCCGAGGTTAGCCGAGGTTATGCTCGTACCGGCCTGAATTGCAGAGGTTTTGTTTGTAACTGCCTGAATTGGCGAGGTCATGCTCGTACCGGCCTGAATTGCCAAAGTTTTGTTACGTACAGGCCTGAATTGCCGAGGTTATGCTCGTACCGGCCTGAATTGCCGAGGTTTTGTACCGGCCTGAAATGGCGAGGTTTGCCGAGGTTATGCTCGTACCAGCCTGACTTGGCGAGGTTTTGTTTTGTACCGGCCTGAATTGCAGAGGTTTTGTTTGTAACTGCCTGAATTGCCGAGGTTATGCTCGTACCGGCCTGAATTGCCGAGGTTTTGTACCGGCCTGAATTGGCGAGGTTTGCCGATGTTATGCTCGTACCGGCCTGACTTGGCGAGGTTTTGTTTTGTACCGGCCTGAATTGGCGAGGTTTTGTTTTGTACCGGCCTGAATTGCAGAGGTTTTGTTTGTAACTGCCTGAATTGGCGAGGTCATGCTCGTACCGGCCTGAATTGCCGAGGTTTTGTACCGGCCTGAATTGGCGAGGTTTGCCGAGGTTATGCTCGTACCAGCCTGAATTGGCGAGGTTTTGTTTTGTACCGGCCTGAATTGGCGAGGTCATGCTCGTACCGGCCTGAATTGCCAAGGTTTTGTCTTGCAACTACTTATGCTTCGGGGGCGTGCTTATTGCATAGTGGTTCAGTGTTTCTTACTCTACTCATTCACTGACTATTTAATACATTCATGTTCTATATCACCATACAGACTTGTTGCAGCTTTAAGGTATGTTTATTCATGTCATTTAATCTCTTAAATTCCTCAGTTTTGGGGGATGTGTTTTGGTTTTCCTAAACACTAGATTTGTATAGATACCCCTTTACAATGGAGACTAATCTCCAAATATTTGTTTGTACCTACTTGGTTATAGTCCTTAATAAATGTTGCATATCTGCAACGGAGTCTCTCCTGATTGAAATGTAGCTCAGCGTAAATTCAGTCAGGTAGACTCCTATTACGTTGTCTCTGATCAGCTGGGCAGTGGGTGTTACGGTTCTGTACACCAATTAGAATCAGGCACTTCTAACCAATCACAGCAGACTACCTTGTTTTAAATCTGTCTCTCTCTTGCTTCTGTCAGTTGTATTTTCAGACGTGAGTGCGACTGGGTGGTCCCCTGCCTTGTGTTCCCGACTTTGTCGTGGTGTTTGAGGGTGTTGGTTGTGGTCTCTCTTTCTGGCGCTTGTTCCGTGCAGTCTGTGTTGCTGCTCGGGGGTCGCCCGGTCTGCTCAGGGTGCGTCTCGCGGACTTTGTGCTGTCCGGCCCGCGCCTGCTGTTGGGGCTCGGTGTCTCGGCTCGTCTGCGTCTGCTCGCCGTGCTGTCTTGCGCCGTCCTGCTCGACGCCTGGGGTTTTGTCGGCCGTCACGGGCCGTCGGTGGACGGTGTTTCCACGGACGTGATATCGGGAGTAGTCTGACTCGGCTGGACCAATTCCCACTGAGTTAAGTGTCTTTCTGTCTTCAGTCTACTGTGTGTTTTATCGTGTGTTGTCCTTGGCGGCTGACTGGTCTTCTGCGTGCTGTGTCTTGCTCTGCTGCCGCACTGTTCATAGACTGGGCAGGTGCATCTTCCTCATGCTGTCTGCTTCCTCATTGTGCGTTCCAAGCATGGATGTATTAACAAAACTGGATACAGTGACCGGCGGGAAGCCCCGTATGTTCCAATGAGAGTGCTCAAAAGCGCATTAAGACAACAAGGAGCTCGGCTCTTCCGCATTCTTGGCCCATGACGTCACGATGGCCACGCGCACTAGCAACAATTTGTTTGTGTTGTCTTAGCAACCGGTAGCAACATGCTCGTTTCAAATTTAATAATTCTGGATTCGCTTCTAGTAAATGTTAAAAATGTTAAAAACGTTAAAAACGTAACGTTTTAAACAAGGACCCTTTCATTGTTCAAGCTGGTTAGTTATATACCCCGAAACAAATGATCCGCTGAAATATAGAAGTTTCTTTCGCCGTGCATTGTCTATGTGAAAAGTCTTCTGGGCCATGGGGTGCAGTACCACCGTTATCCGCTAAGCCCATGTTGGCATGTAGACACAGCGCTCCTCCTGGGGGGCTTGGGTCCAAGGGCTTGTTATGGCGAGTGGCGTTTCTTAATTGTATCTCGTCTGTGGCGTTCGGAACTTGATGGTGGGGGGGGCATTTCTGTTTTGGGTGCGTTCGGTTGAGCTCAAATGGTTGACTGCATCTATGCAACCTCCCTACTTCGCCTGTGGACGTGTGGGGGGTGGCGCTGATGGCCTCGTGGTCGTGCACGTTGCGTGGCAAATTTTATTTAAACATTATTGTCTTAATGATTGTTTTAATGTCCCGCAAAGATTAATTTGTTAATGCGTGGACTTAAAGGCACCAGTGAGACAGCTGGCCTGTAAACTGAGTATCGGCAGAAGTATTTTCGCTGAAGATTGCAGCTCCTCATCGTTTAATTCTCACAGATAGGGTGAAGAAGGTTATAACACTGTCTGAACCGTATCTCTGTCTGTCTCCTGAGTTAAGCAGGTGTTTTGTCTAATGTAGGAGACACAGGAGCAGAATGACGGTTGAAAGTTCCTCTGACCGTCTATGGTATTTTTGAAATGTGCCAGCGTGCTAAAGATATTTGGTGAGGGGTGGCTTTAAGGAGCTTCTTCTCTATAAGATGTTTTTAATCTTTGGTTTCTAGTAGAGAGGCATTTTCCGTTGTGCTGCGTGTACCTTTTTGAAACTATGTTTCTCATTTGCAAATGTAAATAAATACTCAAGGACCAAACTTTGGCTTAATCTCAAAACAGCATTATTCGTTTTTGATTTTATTATGGTTATCACTAAACCCTGCGGCTTCACGGAAAACTTCCACGTCAACGTCTGAGCTGATCTATTGATTACTAAGTACTCACCTATGACGGCTGTAATCTGTGTATTCCACGGTGACTGCTGATGGCGTGAGGGCGTTAAGTAGTTCACCTAGCTGTTCAAGTCATATATGGCTGCCCCGCGTGACTGCTTGATGTATCTTCTTCGCTAATCTCCAAATATTAGTTTGTACCTACTTGGTTATAGTCCTTACCAAATAAGGTCTGGTTTCATGGTCGCTACGGTGTTTTTCTCGTCCTTTCGGTCTTGGCTGTCGTCGACGGTTGGGCAGGGCGTCCGCAGTGCGTGGACGCCTCATCACTTAGCCTATCTACCTCAGGTGTTATATACCTCTTGGTTGCTTGGCCTCATACTGTATCGTGTTGGTTGTGACTTCTATTCCTTCACTTCGAGCTGGTACGGTATCCTATGTTTGCTCTTCGATTCTCTTACCCGGTATCTACGAGTTTCTCTTTGTTTTCAGGGGTTGCCCCTTCCGTGGGGTTTTGGGGGTTGGTATCAAGGGCAATGGTCGCTGGCCTCTGGCCTCCCACTTCTCACATGCTATTTCATGGTACTTTCTGTCCTGTGTGAAGTTAGTGTATCAGTGTAAAAATATGGAGGACGCTCTTCATGTAACAATATAATGCTTGTGATGAGAAGCATCAACTGACCAGAGATTCAGACTTTCGGAGCCCCTGGCGGCAGCAGCCTGCATCAATAGTGCTTCCTACTCTCACTGAACTGGCGTTTTGGTACCCGGAATCCCTTTCATTCTATTTAAGTTTTAAGTATAAGTATGTAAGTGTGTCCACCCTGGTAAGCATGATTTTTTGCTGGCGTGCTTTCGCCTCGTTCTGTGTTCTATTTGTGTCCCCCCTTAAAACCCGTCTCATAATTATTGCCTACTACTTCAGCATTCTACGAGGAGGCGCCGTTTCATGGTCATGGTCAGACAGATTCATAGTACTAAACATTGACATCTATAAGTGGATATTTGACATTAATGCTGCTCACTAACTCACTCTCACCTCTAACGCTAGTCCTGGCTTTTCCTATGCATAGATGTTGGTTAACCAGCATTGGGAACTAGTCTTCTCAAAGCTAACGTTTCACCATAGTGTTATACTAGCCATTCATTAGAATAGGGGCTTCTACTGTAGTCAAGGGGTCTCAGTACTCTCTACAACTTGGACGATGGGTTTCCTCTGGGTACTCTGCATCTATTCGCCTGATGTCGTAGACGTCATTAATAACCGGATCATTAAACCATTTTTGTGGTAACATGCATATAACTGGTGGTGGTATCTGATGGGCGTGTCCTCATTTGGTGATGAAGTATGTTTTACCGTTTGCTCCGTTTTGATCGATGGTGCTTCTAATTGGTTCCTGTCTGAATTCCCGATGTTTTGCGTATGTTCAGCCTGACTTGCCATATGTGTTTTGCCTTTTCAAATGCAGGTTACCGTCGTAACTGCAGAGGTCTGTGGTGTTTCCTGCCTGGCTTGCCGGAAATTCGTGGTCAGCTGAATTGCCGGTAATATCTCGTTTGTTCCGGCCTGAATTGCCGAGGTTTTGTACCGGCCCGAAATTGCCGAGGTTATGCTCGTACCGGCCTGAATTGCCGAGGTTTTGTACCGGCCTGAATTGGCGAGGTTTGCCGATGTTATGCTCGTACCGGCCTGACTTGGCGAGGTTTTGTTTTGTACCGGCCTGAATTGGCGAGGTTTTGTTTTGTACCGGCCTGAATTGCAGAGGTTTTGTTTGTAACTGCCTGAATTGCCGAGGTTTTGTACCGGCCTGAAATGGCGAGGTTTGCCTAGGTCATGCTCGTACCGGCCTGAATTGGCGAGGTTTACCGAGGTTATGCTCGTACCGGCCCTAATTGCCGAGGTTAGCCGAGGTTATGCTCGTACCGGCCTGAATTGCAGAGGTTTTGTTTGTAACTGCCTGAATTGGCGAGGTCATGCTCGTACCGGCCTGAATTGCCAAAGTTTTGTTACGTACCGGCCTGAATTGCCGAGGTTATGCTCGTACCGGCCTGAATTGCCGAGGTTTTGTACCGGCCTGAAATGGCGAGGTTTGCCGAGGTTATGCTCGTACCAGCCTGACTTGGCGAGGTTTTGTTTTGTACCGGCCTGAATTGCAGAGGTTTTGTTTGTAACTGCCTGAATTGCCGAGGTTATGCTCTGTACCGGCCTGAATTGCCGAGGTTTTGTACCGGCCTGAATTGGCGAGGTTATGCTCGATGCTATGCCTGCATTTGCCGGCCTGAGCTTGCGTTACGTAGCGTCTGACTTTGCGAGGTTTTGTACCGGCCTGAATTGGCGAGGTTTTGTTTTGTACCGGCCTGAATTGCAGAGGTTTTGTTTGTAACTGCCTGAATTGGCGAGGTCATGCTCGTACCGGCCTGAATTGCCGAGGTTTTGTACCGGCCTGAATTGGCGAGGTTTGCCGAGGTTATGCTCGTACCAGCCTGAATTGGCGAGGTTTTGTTTTGTACCGGCCTGAATTGGCGAGGTCATGCTCGTACCGGCCTGAATTGCCAAGGTTTTGTCTTGCAACTACTTATGCTTCGGGGGCGTGCTTATTGCATAGTGGTTCAGTGTTTCTTACTCTACTCATTCACTGACTATTTAATACATTCATGTTCTATATCACCATACAGACTTGTTGCAGCTTTAAGGTATGTTTATTCATGTCATTTAATCTCTTAAATTCCTCAGTTTTGGGGGATGTGTTTTGGTTTTCCTAAACACTAGATTTGTATAGATACCCCTTTACAATGGAGACTAATCTCCAAATATTTGTTTGTACCTACTTGGTTATAGTCCTTAATAAATGTTGCATATCTGCAACGGAGTCTCTCCTGATTGAAATGTAGCTCAGCGTAAATTCAGTCAGGTAGACTCCTATTACGTTGTCTCTGATCAGCTGGGCAGTGGGTGTTACGGTTCTGTACACCAATTAGAATCAGGCACTTCTAACCAATCACAGCAGACTACCTTGTTTTAAATCTGTTCTCTCTCTTGCTTCTGTCAGTTGTATTTTCAGACGTGAGTGCGACCCGCCTCCTCCCCTTCCGCCTCCAGGCATTTGCGGCGGTGTTCTCGGTCTTCTCCCGGTTGCCGGCTCGTGTTTCTTCTTCGGATTTCTCACCACCACCAGTGTCTAGTTTCCATTAGGGGATGTGTTTTGGTTTTCCTAAACACTAGATTTGTATAGATACCCCTTTACAATGGAGACTAATCTCCAAATATTTGTTTGTACCTACTTGGTTATAGTCCTTAATAAATGTTGCATATCTGCAACGGAGTCTCTCCTGATTGAACTGGTGTTAACCAGACTACCATTACCAGCTTTGAAAAATACACTGCTGTGGAAGTTGTTTGCTTCATGAATGCGTTTACTGTGTTAATGGACTGTGGATGGGAGGAGGAGTCGATATTCCGTTTCGGATTCGGCAGAATCGTAACCAGTGGATTCGGTAGTCGGCCGAACCCCACAAATCTGGATTCGGTGCATCCCTAATCGCCACTAAACACATTTGGGTCCAAGAATCAACTATCACAAATAGTTGGATTTGTTATTGTCTTCAGTGACAATGTTGATTTGATTCTTTGCATTTATGTATTTCAGCCTATTTTACTGCTCTAACCTGTTACACAGTATTAGCAAGTTCAAAATCAATGTGCTCTAAAATTAGAGTCATCAACATGGAAAACATAATGACTTTTGTCCACTCTGTGTTGCATGCTCTATGTTCTGCAGACCCCCAGCTCTATCTCAGGGAACATCAGTCCCCAGGGTCAAATTGTGGTGCCAGCCTCAGCCCTGCAGCAAGGGAACGTTACGGTAACAGCCGTCAACCCCAGCCAGATGGTTGCAGGTATGTCACCATGGCATACAACCCCTCCCTCAGGTACTATACTGGCTGACTGCAGCTGACATGATGTCATGTACCAGTGGGGCACTTTGATCAGAGAGTGTGTGTGTGTGTGTGTGTGTGTGTGTGTGTGTGTGTGTGTGTGTGTGTGTGTGTGTGTGTGTGTGTGTGTGTGTGTGTGTGTGTGTGTGTGTGTGTGTGTGTGTGTGTGTGTGTGTGTGTGTGTGTGTGTGTGTGTGTGTGTGTGTGTGTGTGTTCCAGGTGGCACGGTGTACCAGCCTGTTACAGTCGTCACTCCTCAGGGCCAGGTGGTAACACAGGCTCTTTCTCCCGGGACAATACGCGTCCAAAACAATCAGGTTGTACATCTCTCTTTGACTCTGATTCTGGTGTTTATTCGAAATCAGTGGTTCCTAAAATTGAAAGTTGTTGGCAATTCATTCATTGTTTTAAAATTGAAATTGTGTGGAAAAGGGTTCAAATGTGAGCAGAACAGTGTGTTACTGGTGACATAAACAAACAGAAAGGTGGCTAAATGAACGTCTGTCTGCTCAGCTCCAGCTGCAGTTTCACCAGGACTTAAACCTCTTTAATCACGACGACAACTCAACCAAGAACAAACGTGGCGTTCTACCCAAACACGCCACCAATGTCATGCGCTCGTGGCTCTTCCAACACATCGGGGTAAGTCTGTGTGAATTACCTGTCATTTAGCGGACTCTTTTATCCAGAGCGACTTCCAATTAAGTGCTTTCAACTTTGAAGGTGCAAACTCCAGACAGCAAGTAGTAAGAGCAAGTACATTAGCTTTAAATAAGCAAAGCTACCAAGAATCCTGATGTCAATAGGGAGCTCATTCCGCCATTTAGGAGCCAGGACAGCAAACAGTCAGGATTTTGTTGAGTGATTAGTTGTCCCTGGTTGGCTGATGCAGAGCGGAGTGGGGGGGTTGGGGTGTAGGGTTTGACTATGTCCTGGATGTAAACTGGGGCTGATCCGTTGGTGGCCCTGTATGCGAGTACTAAGTGTCTTGAAGCGGATGTGGGCAGCAACTGGTAACCAGTGAAGAGAGCGGAGGAGCGGTGTAGCGTGAATCAAATCTTTGCCTGTGTAACTCTTCAATTCTTAATAAAACACTAATGCATTTCTTCCCCCGTTCTCTTGTGTAGCACCCGTATCCAACAGAGGATGAAAAGAAACAGATTGCCACTCAGACAAACCTGACACTTCTGCAGGTCAACAACTGGTGAGTGTGGCCCACAAAGGCACAATCCAGTACCATTAAAATGCGCCATCCCAACGTAATGTCCGGCCAGGGACGTTCGTCCTGTCATTCACTTTTTCTACCCACTGTGGAAAACTTGAACTGGTCAGTCGGCTGATTGTCTGCCCGCACGCCTGAAGAGATGGAAGTTTACCTGCTATCTTTTAAAGGCTGCGATGAACCGTTTCTGCTTCTACTTGCTACAATTGATTCTGAAGAAAATGCACGTCATTGTATTTGCCCAATCCTTCTGAAAGTTGAAAGTCAAAATTGAGCTGTTTTGGATAACAGATTGGCGTCCAACATCCCGTCCAATCCTAATGGTAGATTATGATTTCATCACAGCCTGTCAGGACTAGAGGTGTAAAAGGTCCGCTACACCTGTAAGAAACTACAGAAGCACACATTTCATCCAGTGGGGTCACAGATCTGAGCTGTCTCGTGTCTCCAGGTTTATAAACGCACGGAGGCGGATCCTGCAGCCCATGTTGGACGCCAGCTCCTCTGAGACACCCAAATCCAAGAAGAAGACTCCTCAGAACCGGCCACTGCAGCGCTTCTGGCCTGACTCCATCGCCACAGGGGGAGGCACCCAGCAGCAAGTTACCATGCCAGACGGTACGCAGCAGTGTTTTCTATGTACAGTTTGTATACAAGTTCAATAGAAACTAAAATTAAATAACAATGAAATAGTCTTTATCCTGTTTCTTCTACACCAAAACACAATGCCAATAAGAGGTATAACAAGACATGTATTTCACTGTGTATTTGAGGCAGAGATTAATTTAGAGATGCCAACAAGTTGTCTGCCTCAAACTACAGCTGTAAAACACAGTATGCGGTTGTGTCAAATTGAAAGTCAAAGTCTCTGGAGTGCAAAAACTTTGTAGTTAATTGTTACGTATATAGTCCTGGTGAAATGTGTGTAAAAATACATATGAATATCCTTCTTCTTTGTCATTTTAATAAGTCCCATATTCTACAGTCGGGTCTACACAAAGGTTGACAAGTACCAACAACAACTATACTAATTATTGAACCTGTCAGTCACACAGGGAAAACCCAGGAGGAGTGTTACAGCAGGAAATGAGATGATGCAAATGAAAGCAACAGAAGGGTGGCACTGAACTGTGTTGATGACAATTTTGGTAGAGTTGAAGACAAGATCCTCTCTATTAAAGTAGTGGGGAACTGGAATTCAATACCTACAAACATTAGGGACTTAAGAACAGTCAATGTTTAAAACCAGTCTCAAGCTTCAGCTAAAGTAAGCACAAAAGTGTCACCTTCAGTGATTGACCTATATTTATTGTGTTTATTATACTGATCCTGTCTCTCGCACGAATGGATTTTTATGTATTTGCTGTTTTTTTCTGATACCTTCAAGGGAACAACCGATGCAAGTTAGCTGCAGGCTAATTCTGGTGCAGTGACTTTTACATTACATGTCATTTAATGTAATCCAAAGCGACTTCCAATTGCTATAAATGGCCGTTGTCATACGTCAGGGTTAAGTGTCTTGCTCAGGGATACACTGGCTGATGTATTGCAGTGGGAATTGAACCACCAAAGCCATGTGTCATATCCACTGCGCCATCACCACCCTTATTAGTGATATTGCAGGATTGAGCTTCTTATGGCTTTAAAGTGCAACTGAAATGGAATAGTATATCTGCTCTGTAAAGCAGATGAGCACACTGAGCCAGACAGCAGCCACAACAACTCCCAACTCACTAGGCTAACCTAATAATAACTTGTTCTGCACCTTACCAAACAAAACATTCCACCGGGGGCCAGTTAGCAGGCTAGATAACTTATGAGCTGCTCGGCTTTCGCTCTCATCAAAATGAATATTTTTGTAGAGGTATTACCTTGTTTTTTTTTGTTTTGAAATCGCTTCAACGTGCACTAGTTATAGGCTTTTCAATCCGTAATTCTTTCCTCTCGTTCCCAGGTACAATGGTGACGATGAACATGGAGGGTCTGCAGAGCCTGACGTCAGACGGCGCCACACTGGCGGTACAGCAGGTGATGATGGGAGGCCACAGTGAAGACGAGTCGGGGGACAGCGGCGATGAGGACGACGATGCAGACATGGCCGGGCTGGGCCTGGACAACAGCGACTCGTTGCAGTAGAGGACACACTCCCTCACACTCTGATCTACACATACACGGCCTTGCAAAAGTATTCATCTCCCGTTTTTCTGACGTTTTTTTCCCCTATTTTGTTTCCATTACAAACTGTAATTTAAACATTTTTATTTGGATTACATGTAATGGCCCTACAGGAAGTAGTACAAATTGGTAAAATGAAAAGAAAGGCCTGTTGGAGACAAAGGCCCCCTCCAGACATGTAAGAACAATCTGCCATGATTAATATTTTCTTTAACATGGTTTTCACATAAAAAGTCAAAGGGCCTGGAATCATCTCTATCTGAATGTAGTTGCATCTCACTTCTTAAAGGTGCTCTAAGCCATGTTGGGTGACGGCACTTCTTGTTGACGTTCAAAGTATCATCAAACAAAACGGAGGCTAGCTCGCCCCTCCCTCCTCCTCATACCGTCCCCTCCTTTCCGCGCAACAACCCCCACCCCCCAAATCCTTCTGGTCTGTTATTGGCTGGAACACTGTTCATGTTTGGTGGTGCTGTTTGGCCATTTTGTTTTTGTTGGCGTTTGTGGAGCCTGGGCTGTCTACAGAGACTGCGTTTTTTTTTCTTTCACAGTGTGTTCAGGGGACAGGCAGCTAGTGGATAGCGAGATGTTTGCTGTATGTGACAAAAACTGTTATAGCCTAAAAAACGCGTGACATCGCTTAGAGCACCTTTTAAATTGGATCCCCGGCTCCTCCACTTGCCTCCCTTCCTCGCGTCTCAGTCCGTCCCACCGAGGAAGCACAGGAGAGACGGAGGAAATCACGGGAGGAGAGAGGAAACAAGAGACGTCCTTTCCTCTGAAGTGTCACGTGAATTTGTCAGCTGTATGGGCGGAGTTAGCAACTCCTTCAGCTGCTAGGCTTCCAAGAAGGCTGCTCTCTGTGTCCTTGCTTATAGGTCCTCAGAGATCCATCCTCTGTCCTCGCTTCTCGGGGCAGGAATAAGAGCTTTGAGACGGCCTTCACCGAGGAGGGACAGAGCAACTTCCGGTTCAACCGAGGAGCTATCCTATAAGGGAAGTGAGATGCACCACGTGTTCACTTTTATTCTGGATCTGGCCTTGCCCTCGCTTCCTTTGGGCCCCCACGTTGTTCAGACAGGATGCTCCGCGGCCGGGGAGCAATAGTTTCGGTAAAATCGGTGACTAGAAGATGTGTCCGAATGGTTAAGTGTAGTTAGCATCTTTTGTTTGTTTCGGTTTGTTAACTTGTAAACTGTCTGTGTCAGACAGCTACGATGACAGTGTGTTTTTGCTCTCTGTACTGACTGTCTTTTGCGTATTAGACAGACATTGGTTTACGGATTAGTGACGCACCTAATCTAGTTTGCACGGGGTAGGTTTGAGCCTCAGATTTCAGGGAATTGCACAACCATCTCCCCATTCAGGAGAGGAATGTGAAACCTCTCCGGTGACAAAGTTTGCACAGATCCGAGCAGGCCTCCTGGAAGAGCGCTCTGCCTTGGAGCCAGTTTTGTCCAGTGGCCACTAGCGGTATCGCAACGACTTATACCGCTAATTTGTGGAGTTTTTATATTTGAAAACCTCCCACCACCCTTGAAAAAAAAGTTTTAAACTGTGATGTCAGAGGGAGAAAAACTACTGCACATATTTAGTGGGAGCAGCTTCATTAAACTGAATTGGTGCCATTTGGGGATCAGGTATCCAGTTAATATAATACGTAAATAATATATAAATATAATATATCAATGGAAACAAGTCATGATAGTCAAAATCAGACATTTTAGAGGTCATGGACATAAGAAAACAGATGTTTAAGTGGAGGGGGACTCCTCCATAGAGTGTGCATCTCTGTTGCTTCTCTGATGAACGCCATCCTCGCCTGCTCTGTAAGCTTGGCGGGCTGCCCTCCCCTTGGCAGATTTGCTGCGGTGCCATATTCGTTTTATATCGTAATAATGGATTTAATGGTGCTCCATGGGACGTTGAAAGTTTCAATAACCCACACCTGATCTGTGCATCTCCAGAGCTTTGTTCCTGGCCTGTTGGGAGAGCTCCCATGTCTTCATGGTGCCCCCTTGCTTGGTGCTGCTGTTTGCAGGCTCTTTCAGAACACACCGGTCATGTGACAGATCATGTGACACGTGGACTCTCTTGAACTAATTATGTGACTTCTTTAAAGATTATTTTTTGGTGCTTTTCCCTTTATTCGATAGTGACAGTGGATAGACAGGAAAGTGGGGAGAGAAAGAAAGGGGGTGACACACAGCAAAGGGCCGCAGGTCGGATTCGAACCCGGGCCGCTGCAAAGGCCTCAGCCTACATGGGGCGCACGCTCTTACTGGGTGAGCTAGAGGCCGCCCCAATTATGTGACTTCTGAAGGTTAATTGGTAGCACCAGATCTTATTTATGGCCTTCATAGCAAGTTGTTTTATTATTTCACTTAACCAATGTTAAGTGTAGGTCCATTACATACAGTCCATTTAAATTACAGGTTGTAATGCATAGGAGGAACGCCAAGGGGGGTTGAATACTTTTGCAAGGCACTGTAACACATAAGACATGCATAAATAGGTCTACATATAAAAGAGTGTGTTTTCAAATACACAATGAATCCTAGTCCAAACAGACAGACACACATTAGGTTTACATAGAGCACAAAACTACAGGCCATGTGGGTCCTGTACTCTTCCAACCCTCCACCCTGCTGAACGGCGGTTTATGCTGCGTGTGTGTACATCAGGAGTTTCATTTCAGAAACCGTTTTTTTTATTATTATTATTTAGTTGATGTATGCGAGTGCACTTTTGTATATTTAAGCTCAAAAAGATTAAATCAAACAAACCGAAAGAAAAAGAAGTGTTAAACACTCAAAGCGAGTTTGTATGCTCCCGTTAATAAATGTTGACTGATTTATAATTTCTTATTTTTATTTTTTTTTGGGCCCGTTTTCCACCCCGTCCCCAGTTGAATTCTCATTTTGGATGCCGACAATTTAAAGTTGTATCTGTAAGAGTTTGTCTTCACTTTTTGCATGCTTGTGTTTCGAGTAGATGTGTGCACTCTTGCGACTGACTCCGCGGCTCTCACGCAGGCCCCTGCTGGCCCCTGTAGGGCCAAGCAGAGCCCAAGAGGAGAGAGAAGAGGGGAAAAAAGAAAAAAGAAAAAGGAGAGATGCTTATTTTTATATACAAACATATGAAACTAGTGTTTTTTGTTTCATTTTTGTGTTCTCCTGTTTTGTAAGGAATATTTATGTACAGATTCATAATTAAAGCTAGCGACTCTGTTTTCCAGGGTTCTTTGAAGTTTTCTAAAAAACAGAAAAAGGAATTGAATTGCTAATGAAAAATTGCTATTTAAATTGGTTTTAAACTTACAATACTAACAAGGCCTTACCTGTGTACTTTTCTAAAGAATTCTTGCCAAGAAGCACAAAAAGAAAGTCTGACCCTTTTAGCCAAATTGGTCAAATGGACACTAAACTCCAGAACCCGTGTGGTTCTGTAAAGCACTGTAAATAATCAGACTTTGTGTACTGCATCGTCCCAGTTACCTGAGGAGTTATCTCTCACAGTGCAGTGCTCAGTGTCTTTGTTTGTTTTTTTAAAACCAGCTCCAGTTTTACCCTCACTGTGTATACCATACATCACGTCTTTGAATCATTTCACAGCAGCAGCGTACTTTATGAAATGCACAATCCAGAACACTATGCTAATCTCACAATCACAGGGAGATCTGAACTCCATCATCAACACTGAGCAGCGGACTCTCGGCAGGAGTTCAACTTTTATTGATGTACACGTACATGCTACTGCGTTGAAAACAAAAGAGAAGTTGAAAAAGTTGTGCTTCTTGTTTATTGGCTGCCTGAAGGACTGGGGACTAAGCGCTGCAGCCTCTGTCTGTCCCCCCTGCCACCATACACACTTAGTAAAAGATTTGAAATCTCTTTATCAATATATGTTGATATTACTTCACAAATTGGGGTGCCTCTAGTTTGAATATCTGTAATATTGTACTGTACAACAACTGTCTGTCAAAGAGCTGCAGTAATCCGGCTCATATCCCTCTTGTAAAGCTGAGGCTTGAAATGGTTGATTTCATGCCGCCGGAGGGTGTAGTGACTCTGGGGGGAGGGGGGGGTCCTCGCTGACATATTGGTTCCTCACTTGCGTCTGTCTTGCTTTTTATGAAGCGGTCTGTTTTGCCTTAGAGCTTTCTATTTTGGAATAAACGATGCCTAACTCTCTGCTGTGCCTGCGTCTTTGCTCCGTCAGGATTTGTGTAGATCAAAGGCTCCGCCATTCTGGTGTGATGGTTTATTTCTAGAACTTTTTGTTGTTGTCAAATGTGGAAACATTCAAACAGAATCCTGTGAGAAGTAACTTATGCGCTTCAGTTGTCTGTGCTCAGAGTTGGAGAATTGTGAGCCTCTTCTCTCTGAAAGACAATGTAGAAATGGACAATTTTAATACAAAGGGACAGAGACATGAAAACATGTTTGGGGGAAGGGGGGGGACGATCCAGGTCTCTGGTAGCCCTGGATCAATGACAGTTCATTTACAGGACTCCTTTAGGTCTGGTAATGCGAGACTAGGTCTCTGGTAACGTTTACCAGTATGTTTACATGCACACCAATATTCCATTATTATTCCGAATATGACAATATTACGAATTTGATAAGGGTCATGTAAACCGCATATTCCGGTTGGGTATTCTGAAAAAGGCTTTTTTTCCCCGAATACAGCATTTTCCAATTAAGACACGTGATATTTTATTATATAAAGTGCATTCGGAATATGCGTCTCAATCAGGGTTTCACCGCAGCCTTATGGTCCGCTCTGTGCGTTGCTGCAGACTCGATAAGGAGAAACACAGTTGCTTTTAAACATTATCAAAGACTTTGATATCAACAGGTTTTTGGATATGCTCAAACATCACTAGGCCGACCTTTTCAAGAAGCTGGTTGAAGGAATGGAAGAGAGAGGCTGTGTTCACACGGTCCAACAAGTCCAACACCGGTGGTTAACTTTGAAAAAATCCTTCTTGCACGGCTACACGTAAACAGGAATATTAGTGGAATACTTACTTTCATTAGCCATGTAAACAGCTTAGTCGGAATATTGTCTTTTTTCGGAATTAGTGCAAAAAACGGAATATTATGTGTATGTAAACGTAGTGACGGTTGTTGTAACTGGCCAGATCTGAATCTTTTGCAACCCTCCTATGGGTCCGTCTTTACATTCCTCTACGGCCAAGCATGGTTCTAACACTTTATTCTGAAAGTTTCTAAAACTGACAGAGGTGCAGATTTTTTTGAAAATGTTAAATGATGCATAAGGATATTTCCATTAAAGGTGCTGTAGGTAGGAGTGCGAAGATCCAGGACTTAGCCAAACAATTTGAACATCAACAACTTCTCAGTCCCTCCCCCAATTTCTAGTGAAGCCCAAAACGGTCCTAAGTCCCCCCACACGGGAGAATGAATGCATGTGCATGATTGGTGCATCTGAACAGGGATGCAAATCGCACTACAGGCTGTAGGTGGTGCCAGAGGAGCCAGATTTGTTTTTTAACTACCTGCTTCATGTAGTTCTACTGGAACACAGGGTCAGTTTCAGCAAATATGACAGAAAGTTAGTTTTATAAGTCTTACCTACTGCACCTTTAAAGTAAATCCATTGCACCTTGGGTTCAGATATGCAGGATACACAAACAACACTGATAGTGTAGAAAAGTTTTCTGTATCAACCTGAGGGGATTCAGGGCTGTGGGTAAATGTAACGAGGGAATAACTGCAACAAATGAACATAATAGAGAAGGTCAATCAACACCTGTTTGCTAACAAACTCCTGCAATACATTTCACTCCTCTCCTAGTGGTTGAAGTTCGTTTCCACGTAGTCCGTAAGAGATTTTATGTGCGGTAAGTAACCCGAAGAGTACATGGAACCAAGGCCCAGTTCATGCACTCCTATCACACAATCTAACTGGTGAAAGGAACTTGGTGTCAAGTGTTAACATTCCAAAGCTTTTACTATATAAAGACAGCTGGAGTTAGGCCATGTTATTAGTACCAGCTGTTGGTCAAACATCATCCGACACGGCCCACCAACAGCTGCTGCCATGCAGTGGTTAACCCTCCTGTTGTTTGGCCTCGGGTCAGATTTGACCCATTTTCAACAAGTTTCTATATCAACCAAATTGATCAACCAAAAAATAACGTGGATGGTTCCGCACAGCGCTCTTCACATGTAAAATAAATGATCAGTTCACTACTTTCATTGAATTTGGGTGTTTTATTCAATTTGATAGCATTTGAAAAATAACCGATAAAAGAATGTTGAAAAAAAGTGACAAACATTTCAGAAAAAACTTCAAAATTTGGGGAAAAAACAAACATATAAAAAAAAAAGTTTGAATTTCAAATTTCGACCCAGAAAAACAAACCGTTGCATGGTCGACAGGAAGACAACACAAGGGTTAATTAGTCCAGGTTTAACTGACGAAACAGTGGACTGTTAGTTCAAATTCTCCTTTGAATTCAGTATTTGAGACACTGAAGTCCTCCCTCAGAACAGCCTCATGGCCATGTTAAAGTGTGCCTTAATAGCATTTCTCAACCACTACTACTACTACTACTACTATTATTATTAGCACTTCATATTTACTGCAGGGTTGTATTCAGTCAGGTGTGGCTGTGTGCACAGTATCTGGGGCTGGTTTCACAAATGGACTTAGAGTGGTCAGTAGTAGAGTAGTCACATTGACATCCAAATTAATCCATTGCACAAAGCTTGCTAGCTCTTGGTTATTTTAAGTAGGACTAATTTGCAGCAACTGCGTGGATTATTTCTCGCTTAAAATGTTTTTAGAAACACGTTTTGGTGAACTATTTTTCGTAAAATACGAGATCGTATTCTGAACGAACCGCCATTATGCTCGGTTGTGAAATCCCGGGAGAAGCCAGACGCATGTGACACGTTCGTCCAATCAGCTGCCGGTCGACGTCCCTAAACCCTCAACCTGGCAACCTATAACCCAGTTGAGCGGTTGATCTCTGCGCAAGCTTCGCGGAAAGTTCAGACCCGAAAACGAGCCGATAAAAAAAGGCAGGTGAAGGTGGTGTTCCCGCAAAGAAATCAAAATGTAGCTGTAAATTTCAACAGTGTTGGGCGCAACAATTGACATGCATCTTACCTAGTCATATCCACAACCTCCACACTTTTTGTAAGGTGTGTCGCATTGATTTAAATGTAGCACACGGCGGGGAATGACATCACCCAGCACATTAAAACACAGCGGCACCACCGCGCAGAAGAAGCACATTAAGGCACACAGGCGATTTCATCCTTCATCACGAAAGAACAGACAGAGGCAGAAGTAGAAGAACGTGAAGCAAGCTGAACTCAAGATGGCAATGCTGGTAGCACAGACTTACACTACACTTAACTTGTCGTTTGGTGCTCCTGGTCATCAGGTCTCGCTGTTTGTTCCCATGGAACCATGGGTCTTAGTTCAGAGTTAGCCTCCTGGTAAAGTATTGCTGTGATGCTCTTATTGGTTTAAGACTAATCTATGAGCAAAATTAAAACCAGCCTTACACTACAGGGTGATGTAAGTAAGATAAACTACTGTGAAACCAGCCCCAGGACCCTGAAACGCTAAGTGGAATTCAGCCAAAATTCATTTTTATTTACATCTATGCTTTTCCGGGGCGTAGCACAACATTCTGGGCCCTGTAGAAAGGCATTCTCTATGGGCCCCTCCCAGCATCCACAGCTATTCATTCTAGCACCTCCTCACATGAGGGCCCTGGGTACTCAGGCCCCTTCCCCCCCCCCAGTCCAACGCCCCTTGTGCTCTTACAAATGCAGCCTCCCTTTGTCTAAATATATATCTGTATTTACTGATCCTTAAACTCAATTGTGTGTGTCCTGCAGAAACATGCTGACCATATGGTGAACCTGGTTCAGTACCAGTCTTAGGTCCTCCAAAGGCCAAACCTTTGTAGGGTCTGGTCCTGAAACATGTTACTGACCTCCATCTGTTGGCGGATCCAGCTGAGCGCCTGTGTAATGCGAGTGTAAACGCCCGGCTTGTTCCTCAAAGCACAGCCGTTCCCCCAGCTGGTCGCACCCACCAGCTTCCACGCAGACGAGTCCTCATAGGCCAGAGGACCTCCACTGTCCCCCTGAGGACACACACACACACACACACACACACACACACACACACACACACACACACACACACACACACACACACACACACACACACACACACACACACACACACACACACACACACACACACACACACACACACACACACACACACACACACACACACACACAAAAACAGTCAGTCTCACTAACCCAAATCACCAATGCTTCCCAGATTCATAAACAGATGACATGCAGGCAAAGGACAGAGTAAATCATTTTAAGGACAGAGGCCTGTGATTTATGGTCCCTATAGATATCAGGTATATTCACATATGCAGCTGGATTAGTTGACCCACAGGGCCATATCTTTGCACCCGGCGCGGTGCAGTGCAGCGCCCGACGCAAGTGTCTTTGCTAGTTTAGACCGACCCAGTTGTCAGTTTCCCGTCCAGCGCCCACGTCGCTTAAATAGCAAATGCACCTGCACCCATCTGTGGCCCATGGCTGGTCTTACAGGGAGGTGTGTTCAGGTGCATTCTGGGAGTATTGCTATCTTGAGGCAGCGGGAAGTGATCGCGCCATTGACCAACAAAAACCTGGTCTAAAGGCAATAACGCAGCATTTCATTGTTATTTTAACAGCGCATTAGTAAAATGCGCCTAGGCTCGTGCACAGCTTTTAAAGGGAATGGGAGAAGACGCTCTGATTGGTTTATTGTATGTTACGCCCAAAACACACCTATCAATTAATAAAGACACTAAGTACAACCCTTTAGAACCATACGCCCGGTGCACAGACCCTTTTTTCTGCCATTAAACTAGCAAAAGTGGATTTGGACACGCCCAAAATGCACCTGCCCCAGGCGCTACGCGCCGTGCGCTCAGATCGTTGAAATAGGGCCCATAGTGTGTCTGAACTGATCATATTCAAATCATGAGCACATTTTATTCCTGTGTATACAAATGTTACTGATGTAAAAAAAATTAAATAAACTTGGGCATTGCAAAACATTCGCTTTGGACCTGTTTTCGAATATCCTGAGTTCCACTTCTGAAAATGAACGTCCGCCAAATTATTCCCGTTATATTCACCCATATCAAAATATAAAGGGATTGTTTAGTACGGAAGAGGATTAGGGCCAATGTGAAAATGTTTCACATGTGGCCCTAATCCTTCAGTAGTTATAGTTCTTTTATTAGTTGCAAAGTAAAAAACTCTCATAAAGATGCCATCAGCTAAGTGGGAGCTTTGCAACTTCCAGAGTTCCAATCAGTGCTTGGCGTCATGATTCCTGCCAGTAAATCTTGGTGTTTAATGCTTAAAGGAACCCATCTGCACCTGACAGGAGTCAGTTCCTCCCTCCAGGTATCCTGCGCAGATCATCCAGGAGGAGATGAAGCCCTGGTAAACGTCTGGCTGGTTGCAGGTCTTAGTGGAGATGAGCGGCACCCTGGCCGAGCGCAGAACCACACTGGTCTCTCCTGGGAAACGCACGTCGATATAAGCACGTATGTGTCAGAGAGGGCAGGGGCCCGCATATCATTACATTACACACAATTTAGCATGTTGCCATGGGTGAAATAATAGAGCAGAAATCATCTGGTTTCCATGTTTAGACTCACCTTCATCCTCAGTTGCTCCCCATCCAGAGATCCAGCACACGGTGCCCTCCTCAAACTCCTCCCCATAGTTTGGCAGGCAGATGGGCTCGACGAAGCCTAAAGAGGAATATTTAGATGAACTACATCACCCAGTGTCAGGCAAGACCGTACACAACAATGTGTGTGCATTTTCCACCAAAAATAACATCAATCAATCATGCAGCTATTGTGTAATTACATCCAAATCCACCTTTCAGGTGGGGTCTGGCTGCTGCAGTGTGGAGTGAAATGAAACTGGGTTCAATAAATGCCTCAATAAATGAGAGAACTTTCACATAAAATGAGAGAACTTTCACATAAAGTAATATAACATGTATGCTTTCTTTCTTGTATGGCTGTGGACAGTATTTTCGGATTTATGGAGTGATAAAAAAAAGCAGTGGTGTAGTCTATGTGATAAGCAGGTATACGTAATATACCCACTAAGAAAGCTCCTGGATTTCTATATACCCACTTAAAATGCCCAATGACACGCAACAACATACTTTCCATTATATTTTAAATTGTCATCTGTGTTTTTCTTCTTCGCGTAGGCTAAATAAAGGGATTTCCACTGTAAATTGGTGAATAAAAGTTATCCGAATACAGGAAATGAAAACGTTGATGCTCAAAATAACCCTGGGGGAGGACACCCAGAGGGGGGGCCTCAGACCAAAAAGTTTGGGAACCACTGTTTTAAAGGGTCCGTTCGGAAAGACAGGTCACCCAGGCTGTTTTTAACCCAGGACTTAAAGTGCCCATATTATGAAAAAAATCACCTTTTTCTGGGATTTGGGGTGTTATTTTGAGTCTCTGGTGCTTCCACACATATACAAACTTGGGAAAAAAACCATCCATGCTGTTCTGAGTGAGATACGGTTTCTGAATGTCTTCTGCCTTCAGTCTCTGGGTGAGCTGTTCAAAATCTGCACAGCTTTCTACGTCACTATCCGAGACGAGGTGGCTAACCGTAGCATGCTAGCGCTAGCATGCTAGCACGTTCGCAATGGCAAAACACTGCTACAACACACACTAGTTCACCATAATCTCCAAAAGAACTACTTCCATGTCCCTGTTCTGCAGGTATTCCACGCAAAGTTGGAAGTGTGCTCTTGTTTAGAAGAAGTCTCCCGGCTAATCCTGCCTTGTACTGACTGAAGTTAGAGAAACAGCTAGCTGATGTGATCCTTAACTAGCTACTGAGCATGTGCACCTCCCAACAAAGATGGGATAGAAGTGCGATGCCTCACTCAGTAGCTAAAACAGAGACCTCAACACACAGGGTGAAAAGAGGAGCTGCAGCAATGTGCAGTACAACAAAAATATGGTGTTTTTTGAAAATTAAACCATGTAAACCTATTCTGGTACAACTTCTAAATACAATTATGAACCTGAAAATGAGCATAATATGACCACTTTAACGGAACCTTTTGGTCTCTTCTGAGTCTGATGTTGAAACTACGGAGATGCAATAGTAGGTATGAATATACGAACACAGAGAAGGATGTTATTGAGAAAGAGAGCGAGGACTCTGCAAGGTCTTGGATAACACCAATACCATTGAAAGCAAGCGGCGTGGCCAGTTTCATCAGTGCGATGTCGTAGTCCAGTCTGTTGGGCCGGTAGCGAGTGTGGTATACGATCTGCTCCACGGCCATAGACTGAGCCCCGTGGACCGGCTGCTCCGTCAGCCCCACCAGCACCGCCCACATGGAGGGGAATGCAAACCTGACGGCAGACAGCAGAAGATACAGTGAGACAATATTCATGTCGGTATATGGGAGGGAATCCTTCAAGCTACAGAGTGGCTTTCTACCAGCATTTTCATGGCTCTCGTCCTAAAGTGCTTCAACTATGTGTCACAGTTATCTGCTACCAGTTATCTGAACCAGAGGCCTCAGACGTTTTGACCATGTGACAGTATGTGAGAGGATTTTGTTTCATGTTCCTTCTTTCACTCATTGTGTTTGAGTTTTCTGTGCTTGTGCTGTATGTACCTTATGTGTCCCTGTAGCCCTGCCCAGCACAACTTCCCTTGTACACCTGTTGAGTTTCTGGCCTCATCAGCCTGCCTTTGAGTTTCCGTGTGTGACTCACCCATACACACAGTGTGCAGCAGTGAGGACCCAGCGTGACGTTATGATGGAGCCTCCGCACAGGTGCTCGCTGTTGAAACGGAGGCTGACCTGCCAGGGGAACTGACCCGGCTTGGAGATGTTTCCTCCAACGATACGAGTGTGGTACTGGGGCCTGGAGCCGCACTCTGAGGACAGATGCACGGAGGGTCAAAGGTCAGCTCGTGCACCTCTAAGGCATGGATGCAAATAGAGCTGCAAAGATTAACCAATTAGTTATCAACGATTAAATTAATCGCCTTCTATTTTGATAATCCATTAAGCGGTTGGGGTAATTGCTTATGAAAAAAAAGTCAAACGTCTCTGATTGTTAAAAGCTTGTTAAATGTGAATATATTTCTAGTTTCTTCTCTCCTCTGTGACAATAAACTGAATATCTGAGTTGTAGACAAAATAAGACATTTGAGGACGTCATCTTGGGATTGACATCTTTCCACCATTTTCTGACATAGATCCATCGACTAATCGAGAAAAAAATCGACAGATTAATCGACAATGAAAAAAACAGTTGCAGCCCTAGCAAATTTATTCACATGCACTGGATTAACACCATGTGCTGGTGGGCTGATACTGGCCTTTATTAAATATTACTACAGTACACTGTCATGTGTCCCTGAGTTTCTTCTACCACTGAATCATTGCCTTTAGAGAGCTGCTATAGAAAGACTCGGTGTCAGTGCAGCGTTACACTGACTCATTGTATGTCCAGAGGCTTTTACCAGCCTGACCGAGGGGAACGTGACATAGAAAAACAATTGAAATTTCAGGTTGTTTCTATGAAAAGGATTAATCTATTGGGGTGCTGCAGTGATCTAGTATTGCACTTCCATAACATTTGGGGAGTCAAAAGAGACATTACAAAAACAATGATCAAAAGCAGTGCTGATGACACAATCAGGGTTATTTTAATGACATCATCAGGGTTATTTCCTGGAAATGATACAGGCCAGCACATCTTATGACAAGTCTTCTAATTTTTATATGTAAAAATTGGTGGAATGCCTCTTTAAAGCTTAAAAATAAATATTGATCACAAGTATTGACTATGAGTTAAGTTTTGACCCGAAACTATCACGATCAACCTTCACAAATCCATACTAGTTAAACCATAGCACATGCAAGCCACACACTCATGCACACACACTGGCCCCACATCAGTTATGTATCTACATTGAACTGTTGCGGTTTGCTTCTTAGCTAAGTCTTACAGTACATATAAACATCATAAAATATGTGTTTGTCATTTTTATTGGGGTGATTTTTAAACACAGACTACTAGTCTTAAAAGTAACAACGCGCATGTCTACATATCCTATAACAAAGACACACACACACACACACACACACAGGTGAAACATACACATTTGCATGCCATGCAAGATCGTACGCACATGCAAGAGCACGTGTGCTCCCCTTGACTCCATCTTAAATCCTCATCGGAAAAAACAAACTCATGACTTAAAACAAAGATCACTCAGTCTGCAGCGTGTGTTCTCACCCAGACATTTCAGAGTGGTCACCTTCCCTGAGCTGCACTCAGTCTTGCTGTGGTGACACAGGAGGTGGACGTCATATCACAGAGAAACTCAGCAAACATGGAGAAGTGACTTTACAGATCAGGAAACAATGTAGAACAATAGTTCATAGATTGGCTCCAACAGTTACACTTATTAAATATACTGACAATATTTGAGAGCAAGGTGGAAAGTAAAGTAGCTAAGGACATTTACTCGTGTTCTGTACTTTGGAAGGTTCTGGTGGAATGCAGCCATCAGTAATGGGTTTGAATACACCTGTGCTTTTCCTACTATGACATGTCAACATGTCTTCTGTGAAAAAGGTCTATATGAGTCGGATACTGCTCCATTGGGCTGTGATTATGGGTCGTGTTTCAACCGAACCAGAAAAGAAAATGCCTCTGCACTCAGTTGGATAGACCTACAACCAATCAGAGCAATGGAGTGCGTGACGTTGCCGAATCCCGTAGAAAGGATGGAAAAAACATATTTCCGATCGACAAATGCCTTGATCGCAACAGAACAGTTAAGTTTAGAAAAATATGGTGGTTTGTAATTTGCAGATTGAGCTGAATTAGGTGTCCTTCTACCTCTTGATCTCAAAGCAGATGAAGAGAAGCAACACACACACATCCAGTTCTAATAGAGTTGCTTTAGATTATTTATACGCTGCCAGTTAGTCAGTCAGTTAGTTATGCATACTTTCCATTCATTCCAATGGGGATGTGCTTTCTACCTGAAGGCTGTGGCGTTCTGGAGCTTAATGACCTGTGCCTGGTTCAGGTTGATGGACACCAGGTTGGCCTGAAGGTCCTGCTCAACGGAGGTCAGAGAGACGAAGAATGATTCTGTGTACCTGACAGACACACAGCAACACAGACACAATGTACCGCTGATGATGAGGTGGTTTCTAACATTTTAACCTGATAACGATGAGACTGATATGGTAAAATATAAAAAAACGAGGGTGCCCGGGTACCCCAGTTGGTAAAGTGTGCACCCATACAGCGAATCGCGAATTTGACTCCAACCTGCAGTCCTTTGCTGCATGTGGTTCCCCCTCTCTCTCCCCTTTCATGTCATTAGCTGCCCTGTCAAAATAAAGGCCTAAAATGTCCCCCCCCCCAAAAAAAAAGAAATATATATATATAAAAACCAAACCAGCAACTAGTCTCCATGTAAAGTTCTTTACATTTATCAAATATGTCCATCTTGAGTTGTAGAGCAAAAAGATCTTGAATATGTACAGTTTAGGAGAGCCTATTAGCTACCTGGCTTTCTACCCAAATACACAATCTGAAAGCAAAAGCCAATCTCAACTCCCTAAACTTTTTCCATAGTGTCTCTAACTGTCGTCCAATACTGATGTATCCCAGAGCATTCCCGAAAATACATGAAAATAAATTTGCTCTGTCTGTCCCACGGCCTCTTCAGCATGCTGTTTGTCTGCCCCCGTAATATTTAGGTGCTAAAAAGTATCTGACCCATTTTTTTCAATTATAACCTGTCCACAACGGCGAGTTGGTTGATTTCCATTGCAGTTCATTTAAATCTTCCCATTCCTCTTATGATGACAGAAGGTTTTCTATTTGCTGTCTAATAAGACTTTGTTCAGACAGAAAGGTGTCTTTGAGTTGCGCCATCGCAACTCATTGGGACCAAGACTGTCTCTACAAAATTTGGGGATAAATCTTATAATTGTTCAAATATTTTTACTTTGGACAGATGTGTTGAACCATCATACAGCAATCTGAACGGTGCAGGACAATCCAGATCGAGACAACAAGCTGAACAAAAAGGGGGACATGGACACAAATGTGATTGTCCCACTAGAGCACTGTGCTCCCAGAATGCAGAGTTACTTGTGGTTCCTAGAGTCTCTAAAAGTAGAATGGGAGCCAGAGCCTTCAGCTACCAGGCTCCTCTCCTGTGGAACCAGCTCCCAGTCTGGGTTCTGGAGGTAGACACCGTCACCACATTTAAGAGTAAACCTAAAACTCTCCTCTGTGATAATGTTTATAGTTAGAACTGGCCCAGGTTTGCCTGGGACCAGCTCTTAGTTATCTGTAAAGTGTCCTAAGATTACTTCTGTTGTAATTTGACACTATAAATAAAATTGAATTGAATTGAATCTCCCATCACACCATATCATGCACATAGAGCTGAGAAAGTGTCAAGACAACAAGGGATTTGAGCTGCAGCCAAACCTGGAGTATCCCAGTTGCTTGCAGGCAGAGAGTCCCAGCCAGTTGTTCCAGCCCTCTGAGCACACCGTCCTCCATACCCCCCCTCTCTGGACCTGCAGGACCGAGCTCCTCCCACTCAGACGCACTGACAGACAGACAGACAAAGAGTTATAGTAGTCTTGCATTGCCAGACCTTCCTCCACAGCGCTGCTAAGAAGGTCTGGCTAGTCCACACCACATTCCAGGATGGTAGAAAAACGTGCTCTGGTTTATTGGCATTTCTTTAAACCAATCACAATCGTCTTGGGCAGCGCTAAGCGCCTGACACAGGTACGGTGCCTCTGCAGAATAGCCTCGGGAAGGAACATGTTTTGGTGGAACATGTGAGCTCTGGAATCAAAATGGCCGTCGAGTGTGCGATGAGACTTTTATTCAATAAAAAGATAAATATGATTTGATTGTCGGTTCTAGCTCGGAGGATTCTCGGTGGAACAATCCCGTAAATGACCCGTCGTCGATATAGACTATATAGATAGAGGTGGCCAGAAAGGTAAAAAACTAATGACAGCCTAGAAACACATCCCCCAGACTCTCAAAGCCAGGGTAATGTAAATAAAACTGTAGCGTTAAATGATCAACAATAAACCTGTAATTGGTTTGCAGCCAACGTTAATAATTAACGTAGTGGCAGCCAGCGGGACATAAATTAATACGTAACATTAAATCCCCCGAAAAGTTTGGCAAACAAACAAACAAATGCTCATTCATCTTTTCATAACATTTAGTGAGCGACAGTGGGAGTTTACCTCCGTAGGTCGTAGGTGAAGCATGAAGAAAGCTAACGTTAGCTGGCTAATGTTCCACTACATTTTCGGTAGCACTTTACTTGAAGGTATCTACATAAGAGTGACAGGACACTGTCATGAACACATGACACAGTCATGACACATGAACTCTAACCCTAACCATAACTTGTTATGACAAAAACCGAATGACACTTACTGACAGGAGCGTTATGTCATAAACATTTATGACTTGTTTCTAATGATTATGACACGTTCATGACAGTGTCATGTCACTCTTATGTAGATACCTTCAAGTAAAGTACTACCACATTTTCTGTTGGTTAGGTTTGATTTAGTTTCACCTGTAGTGGTTGCGGTTCAGTTAGTGGCGCTGTTTCCTTTTACATTTTGAGCAGGTACTTTTGGATGTTTGCATTTGTTTCATCTTTTTTGAGCGTTGTGTTTTTCAGTTCAATGTAGATGAAAAAAAGAAATGTATTCAAGCTTTAAAAAACGAAAGCAAAAAAAAGCATTTAGTAACTTTTACAAGCAGACATGGCACTACTAATTCAATTAAAAAATATACAGTATATATTTACCATTTATCCATTGGTACCTAATTGCAGTCTATGTTTGTGACAATGTTGCTAGAAATTATAGTATACTAGACATTGGTGTATAAATTCTACAAAAGAAAATCAATCATCACATAGATATCGTATTTTGAGTACCAGACAGAGTGTTATCGTGTTGCTACAGGGGCCAATATCATTTTATCCAGTATGGAAAACATGATTAAAATGCTGCAGGTTTTCATTGAGACATGATACGGATATGTGTGCTGCTGGCACATGCTTGTATTATTTCATCAGTTAAAGATACTATTTTAGATACATTTTTATCATTCTTTGTCTTCCGATATACGATTGGCCTTTTAGCTGACTGACTTATCTATTACTATGTACGCGTGTTTATGTGTGTGTGTGTGTGTGTGTGTGTGTGTGTGTGTGTGTGTGTGTGTGTGTGTGTGTGTGTCTCACCACAGCCTAGCTCATCCTCTCCGTTGTCACAGTGCACCTCTCCGTCACACTGAGACGAGGGCCTGATGCATTTAGGTGATGAGCCACAACGAAACTGACCCGCACAGCCTAAACCCACTGTAGAAACACACACACATACACACACACACACACACACACACACACACACACACACACACACACACACACACACACACACACAATAAATCACTGGAGTTTCAGTTTGCTAACAATAATTAGCACAACTCATTTCTGCACCGAATTTCATGGCAATATATCCAATATATCTCAGTGTGGATCAAATCAGAATCAGAATCAGAATCAGAAAGGGTTTTATTGCCAAGTACGTTTTTTGACACATACAAGGAATTTGTTTTGGTGTTGCTGGTGCACATCACACATTCTCTAAATGTAATATTAAACAATATAAGTATAGGTAAACAATATAAGTATATGTACACAATATGTATTAAATTAAAAATAAAGATAGAAATAAAATAAAATAGATAAATAAAGAGCAAAGAGCATTAGAGCAGAGAGAACAGTGGCATGAAGAGCCAGGTGGAGAGTCAGGGTGGTTTCCGGGCCTTGTTAATAAGGCTAGTGGCGAAGGGGAAAAAGCTGTTCATGTGGCGTGAGGTTTTGGTCCTGATGGACCTCAGCCTCCTGCCAGATGGGAGGGGCTCAAAGAGTTTGTGTCCGGGGTGGGAGGGGTCAGCCACAATCTTTCCAGCACGCTTCAGAGTCCTGGTGGCGTAAAGGTCCTGAAGCGGCGGCAGATTGCAGCCAATCACCTTCTCAGCTGACCGAATGACACGCTGCAGTCTGCCCTTGTCCTTGGCAGTGGCAGCAGCGTACCAGATGGTGATGGAGGATGTGAGGATGGACTCAATGATGGCTGTGTAGAAGTGCACCATCATTGTCTTTGGCAGGTTGAATTTCTTCAGCTGCCGCAGGAAGTACATCCTCTGTTGTGCTTTTCTGACGAGGGAGCTGATGTTCAGCTCCCACTTGAGGTCCTGGGAGATTGTAGTTCCCAGGAAGCGGAAAGACTCCACAATGTTAATTGTGGAGCCACAGAGGGTCATGGGGGGCAGGTGGGGCTGGGTTCTTCCTGAAGTCCACAACCATCTCCACTGTCTTTAGAGCGTTGAGATCTAAATTGTTTTGGTTGCACCACTTCACCAGGTGGTCAGCCTCCGACCTGTAAGCGGACTCGTCTCCATCAGAGATGAGTCCGATGAGGGAGGTGTCGTCCGCGAACTTCAGAATCTTGACGGACTGATGACTGGAGGTGCAGTTGTTGGTGTAGAGGGAGAAGAGCAGAGGCGAAAGAACACAGCCCTGAGGGGGATCCAGTGCTGATGGTCTGTGAGTTGGAGACGTGTTTCCCCAGCTTGACATGCTGCTTCCTGTCAGACAGAAAGTCAGTGATCCACCTGCAGGTGGAGTCAGGCACACCAAGCTGGGAGAGCTTCTCCTGGAGCAGAGCCGGGATGATGGTGTTGAAGGCAGAGCTGAAGTCCAAAAACAGGATCCTGGCGTAGGTTCCTGCAGAGTCCAGGTGCCGGAGGATGTAGTGGAGGGCCAGGTTGACTGCATCATCTACAGACCTATTGGCTCTGTAGGCAAACTGCAGGGGGGTCCAGGAGGGTGTCGGTAATGGCTTTGAGGTGTGAAAGCACAAGGCGCTCAAAGGACTTCATAACCACAGAGGTCAGGGCGACGGGTCTGAAGTCATTAAGTCCTGTGGTCCTTGGCTTCTTGGGGACAGGGATGATGGTTGAGGTCTTGAAGCAGGCTGGCACGTGACATGTCTCCAGTGAGGTGTTAAAAATGTCTGTGAACACTGGAGACAGCTGGTCAGCACAGTGCTTCAAGCATGATGGGGAGACAGCATCTGGTCCAGCAGCTTTCCTGGGATTCTGTCTCCTAAAGAGTCTGTTGACATCCCTCTCGTGGATGGAGAGAGTCGTCACTGAGGTGGGTAGGGGGGTGGAGGTGGAGACCTTTAAGGAGGGCATTGGTGGGGGGGCCCAGGGCCCTGCTGAGGTGGGTGAGGTGGAGGTGATGCACAGTGGCTGTAGCTGTAGGGAGGTGTCGTGGGGGATGGTGTCAGGACTGACCTTTTGTCTTTCAAATCGACAGTAGAACTCGTTCAGGTCGTTGGCTGACCGGCATACAGACCGACATTGCCATCCATAGAGTCATGCAGCTAGCGTGGCTAAAACCTTTTACAAATTGCTATGAAGTTTTTCAGGGTAATGGGTCCACAATAGTATTAATTGTGCTGTAGAGTCTACACAGGTTTTTACTTTAGCTCTATCAGGGTTGTTGTACTGGGGGTGGAAAGAGGACTGAGTACAAAAAGATGATAGAAATAATATCTGTGGATGTAATGAGGGTCCCATAGAGAATGCCTTTTTACAGGGCCCAGAATGTTGTGCTACGCCTCTGCTTAGCATCCTGTATTTTAATTAAACTAGAACAGTGCCCGTTGAAAATGTGCCTGTTTGGAATCGGCTGATTACTTGGCCTATGGTATTGCTGCTTGTAGAATTCATCAAAACCAAATTGTATCCCAAAATGACTTACAGAAGGACCCCAAACCACTTAATATGCAGTTCCACTGTATAGCCTACTACTGACTTACACTGTAGGCTACTTCTACATCAGAGGAAGACATTGTACTGCTGTATTTACCTGACGGAGAACGCTGCAGATTCAGAATGTAATCACAAAATATCACAATGACAATATGGAGTAATCAGACATTAGTGTCATGGACTCATGGCCCGTTATGAGAGCTAATTAGCACATATCTGCGTTCATCAACCACCAGAACCGGACCACAGAGAGAGAGAGAGAGAGAGAGAGAGAGAGAGAGAGAGAGGAGGGAGAGAGAGAGGAGAGAGAGAGAGAGAGAGAGAGAGAGACACACGGTTTTGTCTCGTGTCGGATCAATAACGAATTCAACACTTCAGCAGAGGTGTTCATTTCCATATAGGTTTAGTGGCTTGACAGTTAATGGTGAAGTAGGGGATTTGCGTTTTTTTTGGCGATTTAATTAACCCGACCCATGGTAGATAGCAGCCTGCATCACGCTCTGTCTGCACTTGTTGTCTGTGGTTGTGCTTTGCATGTGTGGGATTCCGAAAGGTCCTTAAATTCGGGAATTGTAGTGCTACTTTGCACATTTTTGCGGGTCTGAGGTGTATGTAACATTTCAGCTGCCAAAGCTCCGCTGCGCTGCTCTCTGTCTCTGGTCCTCATGGCGAGAGGGTGAGTGGCCAGCGGCTAGAGCGGCAAAAGCCAATGTGTGCTTCTTTTACCGATTTATATTTAACGATATCGTTTGCATTTCTAAGCCAAGCAACGTCAAACTTGGCACTGCACTTACGCGTGCCCGTAGCAACTTGTCAAGTTTGAAATCCATTGGACTTATGGTTCGAGAGATATGCGCATAACACACACACACACACACACACACACACACACACACACACACACACACACACACACACACACACACACACACACACAGAAAGACGTTCCTGCAATTTATAGATAGAAGAAAATAAAGTCAACCTCTCCAGGTCCCAGTATTACAAAGTGAGATGAGTGGGCCAGCCAGCTATCTTTGGCTTTAAGGTTTTCTGGTATCACAAAGCTGGCTCGGGACGCATTTTTCTGTCCGAGCCCGGCCCGCGTCCGACAGAGCAGTAACCAAACCTGACCCGAACCCGACAGACATTAAGATATTCCTGTCCGAGCCTGACGTGTGTTTGTGTGGAAAGCTTTTATTAAGCAACTGTAGGATGGCGTTTGGAAATGTCAACAGATGAGACATCAGCATCACACGGGCCAACAAGCGCACGTTAACACAGGCGCGCACCTACATAATAAGCTGTTTTAAATTTAAAATGTTCAATTCCTTATAACGCTGATGTAACCGAGCCTGACCCAAACCCAAATATCATTTCTAAATATCTGTCCGAACCCGGCCTGGCTCGTCGGGTCCCGACGGGCTCGGGTCTGATATCCATCCTCTACTTCACCCGAGTTTGATCACCAATCAGATCAGGGGGAAAAAAATACATTCCTCTATACATTTCACCTCGGTGAATATCACTCTTTGACTTTCAAAGCTTAATATCCAATGTTTGAATCCTATTCTTCAGTTTTTAAACCATATTTTCACTTTTAAAATGTACTTTCAACCTTTTAAATTGATCTCTCAATATGTGACGGGGATCCAACTTCATAGATGAGAGGATGGTGGTAGTACAGGTCTGACAGAGAAGAAAACAATATAAAATGTCTGCTGAGACATCAAACAGTTACGGACTTCAAAGAATGTGACACCACATGGTGTCTTTCTTCTTCTGACAATGACTTAACTGACAATCACATTAGGGCTGGAAGTGGAAGACAATGTGTCAGTGACCTCATGCATTCTGACTGCACTGTGTGGGAGGGGCCTATATTGTATAACAGGTAAGGACCACATCAAATATTGATGGTGCAAAGGCAGTCCATGCTACAGTGGCTCTATTATAGCCAAAATGGACAAAGTCCACACAGCACTGAGCTCCTCACCTCCGAGGCCGATGCCGAGGATGAGAGTGACCACCACGATGAGGCACGAAGCGATCAGCAGCTCCAAGCGGTGGGCCAGCACTTTGTTCTTCCAGCTGTTCTCCAAGTCATCCTCTATTGAGGAAAAATAGTTTATGAACATCTACACTGTTTAAATAGCATACAACATGAACTGCCAGCAGTTCAAACATCAAGAGGAGATTTCTTCAGAAAAAAGCTGAAATGATATGTGATTTCTATAATTTATGAATACAATCTATGAAATATGGTGTTCTCTTGGGAATTGTACAGCTACAGCATTGGAAAACTTATGAAACACAATTCCCGCCACGAAACAATGGACAACACCAATAAATCCAATTTCTTTGGTCAAAACCAGAGTGATAGAGAATAACCTCTTGGTCCCTACTCGGTCTGTGGCACTCCAAATCCATTGATCCTACTGATAACGGAAATAATAAAATACACAAATACTTTAAATGTTTTCATTTTCTAAAAAGGCTCAGGAATTTCCTCAAACGGCTGGTCAAAAACCGTTACTCAAACATGAGGAAATAGTAGATTTGTTGGGGACTATTTTCATCTGCGGATTAATCCACATTTGGTGCTCAAGTAAATATTTCTGGCAGCACACATCATCTTACATTTCCAGCAGATCCCACTGTAACACTACCTGTGTCCAGTAATGTCCACATCCATTGTTGCATGTTGTAGCATTAAGAACATCACAAGGTCTCACCGTTCATAAATGGCTGCACCTTGGTGATTGGCATTGTCGGGCTGGGTGAAGCCAGAGGTCGGGGCTCTTCGGGTTTGGCAGATTCGTTTTCCAATTGGGGGTAAGTAGCAAAGGTGCCCAGGGGGCTGACGTTCAGTGTGTTGGGGGTCTCGACAGTGGGGAGGTCTTCCTCTGTCACTGAAACCACCTCTATCCTGGAGGTGTCCGGCTGCTCAGGTGCCTCTGCCTTAAGTTCCTAAATGGGGGCAACAGAAAAAGAAATTATCTGTATGACAGCTGAGGGTTTATTTAATAAAAGGAATCTAGTGAGCAAATTGTGATAGCAGAGACACAAGTATTAAAGGTCCCATGACATGGTGCTCTTTGGATGCTTTTATATAGGCCTTAGTGGTCCCCTAATACTGTATCTGAAGTCTCTTTTATATAGGCCTTAGTGGTCCCCTAATACTGTATCTGAAGTCTCTTTTATATAGACCTTAGTGGTCCCCTAATACTGTATCTGAAGTCTCTTTTACATAGGCCTTAGTGGTCCCCTAATACTGTATCTGAAGTCTCTTTTACATAGACCTTAGTGGTCCCCTAATACTGTATCTGAAGTCTCTTTTATATAGACCTTAGTGGTCCCCTAATACTGTATCTGAAGTCTCTTTCCCCGAAATTCAGCCTTGGTGCAGAATTACAGCCACTAGAGCCAGTCCCACAATGAGCTTTCCTTAGTATGTGCCATTTCTGTGTCTGTAGCTATTGAGGAGGAGAGGGGGGGTGTTTTTGTATCCTAAATCATGAGACTCTATGCCTGCAAAGGTTGTAGCTCCCCATATTGGGATGTATTTGTTGTGCTTCACCTTTAACTTTATTATCCTGAAGGAAATTTAATCTGAGTTGATACTGCTAGTTGTGGTACCAAACAAGATTTTTATTCAGAATGGTATTTTGACACATTTTTTCTACGGTATGTAAGATTTTGGCATTAAAATGTCTAAAAACAACTATTCCTCAGTCACGTCGGGTATATTGACAAATTGGTTCAACAGCTTGAACGTATGGCCCTGCACACCGCGTATACACAGCGGTGAACGCTTGTCTCGCTGACACCGGATGTCTCTGCCAAAACCCTGTATTCTGCACAGGTGGCCAACTTGTACAATGCTACCTCCCACCATTTAGCCAAAGAACTGAGCTTCTAAACCAGATGATAGAAAACCTTCTAATTCGAATTTTCCCTTCTTTTTTTTGCAACATTTTAAAAGTTTGCTTAAAATTTGCTTGACAATTACAGGGAAACATGACTAGTGGCTACTAGTTACTCTAACTTCTGTCAAAACATGGGATACACCTGATGATATGCTCGAGAGAAATTATAAATTATACAATGTCAAAGAATTATACTCAGTAACCGTAATACAGCTTTTCTGCCATACAGCATCCTTTTTCATTGATTATATGCCACTTTGCAACACAGTCATACAGCAGAGAAAATGTCTGCTGTGAAAAAGCTCCATAAGACAACTAATGACCAAGTGATTAGCATGATTTAGGTGGGCAAACCTTGCTTTGTGTATATATTATAGCAACAGTTTATATATTCGCAATCCTGGGTCCATTTATCATTGTTTAATTTTGTAACTAATCATTACCTTTAATAGGATTATTCTGACCAATGTTTTGATTAATTAATTAATAATTAATTCTATGAAATGGCAGAAAAAAAAAGGAAAGTGCACATTCAAATTTTCTCAAGGAGATGTTCTCAAATGTCTTGTTTTTTTCTAACCAACCACTCAAAATCCCAAATTATTCAGTCAATTTGAAATTATGTTAAACAAAGAATTTCCTGTTTATCAACTAATTGTTCCAGCATTAATTCCATTGACTATATTTTGTCCACTTACTGTTGGGGGAATTGATGTGTCAGCAGTAGCAGTGTTGGCAGCAGGATCTGCAAAAAAAATGGGATGAGAAACAATGGGATGGATGGAGAGATGACATGAATAGAGGAAAGACAAAGAGAATAGAAGTAAGAGAAGAAGATATGTCCTACGTACTGATCTTCACGAAGCTTTTCGTCATCGTGCCATTGTCCACAATCAACTTCGCTTTGTCTAAGACCATGTCCTACCAATATCCCTCTCCTTTTTCTCTCTTTTCTACCTTTTTCTTTCCCCCGCTCTCTGTCCTAATGGCTGCCCTCCTGCTGTGCCTACACTTTGGTACAAAGAGACACCTGAGCAGGTGAGTGCTGCCACTCGGAGTGGGGATCGGGTGGCCCTACACCTCCCACTCTGTGGGTAGGATTACATACTCGTGTGACCCTAAATTGTCCTGGGAGTCTGTGGGGGGAGGCAGGAGGGAGGAGGAGAAAGCTGCTGGTCACTGCCTGGACACCGTCCACTGGCTTCACTGTCCAGCTGCTTTCTGCCAAGTTTTGTTTCGGTTAACTAAAATGTTAACCGAATGTTATTTTTTTTTACATCTAGTCTTAGGTTTTAGCTAGTTTTAGTAAACTATAATAACCTTGTATTGTACTCACATGAAGCTTAACGTCAATCCCTCAATCCCTCCCCCATTCCCTCTGAATTTGTGGAATGTTTGTATATCTAAAAATCCAATCCAACAGACTACTTCAACACAATATGATTATAAAAAATATATATATTTTAATTAACAATGCAAATGATTCTGAACGGCAATAAATAAAGCTACATGAACAACATAAATAAGACCAACAAGGTACAAAATAAAAATGTATCTTTTCTGAAGTTTTTACATTGTTAAAAGGGATTTTTTTCTTTCGCAATACGATCAAAGCACAAAGATAAGACAGTCTATTCAATGTGGTCATCCATCAATATTCCATCAATACTTTCAATTCTAATTATCACTACAAACATCTGTGTGTGCACAGCGTTTCACTTATTTGGAACATAATTTTTCACATTTAGTGGACAGATTCACAGAATTCACTGTCCACCTGGTGAATGTGAAGGCCGCTTCATGGTTCTGCGGAGGCTCCACACAGAGCTCTCGCCGTAGCCTACGTAAGTGGATTGAAGTTTATGCTTGTGCGTTGGTGTGTGCGTCGAGCCGGCATGTGTGTGTGTGTGGAGTGTGTTAGAGAGAGGGATAAGTGAGAGAGTGACGGTGATTAGCTTTGGAGCGAGTAGCGACTCTAGAGTCCTAGTGAGAGAAACAAAGTGTCTGTACCAGGAGAAGTTCACCCTCTCCTTGATCTCATTTTGTTTATGGAGAAGGAGAACCAGGGAATGAGTCAGAGGAAATGCAACGCTACCAAGCCACGGCCGAGCGACGTGCGTCGCTGTGACGTGTAGTTAAATTTTTCGAGAGGTGCACGTCAGGCTACGGCGTAGGGTCCCGCGTAGACGCAGAGGGGTCTACGGGGGTACACCATCGATTTCGACGCAGAAGCATAAAACGGCCTTAAGTCAAACATTCACTCTCTTTTGGCTCTGTTTTGGTCTCCACCAACTCCTAAGGGAAACATCTGTCTTATTAGCTGCTACATGCTTCGCTATACTCACCAGCTAGTCGTACTTCTGTTGATCCAGACTAAACTGTGTCTGTCTGCAGTTTGCTGCTGAGAAGGTAGAGTACAGAGGAAACACCGCTTATGAGAGCAGAGTTTTCTGATTGGAAACCCCAAAAAATTGCTTTAAAATGGCTAAAAAGCTCTGTATAGAGGAGGGGAACTGCAGGGTTGGTGATCAAGGACTGACACAATTATGCTAGTTTGAATGCCTTTAGTTATTAACCATGCATGTGCAATTTTGAAAATATCAGAAGAACAATCCTGTATGTAGTTTGAACAACATTTTGTCCCATCAGCCAGCTCCCGTTCACTGGTAAATAATAATTACATATGCTAATGCATATATAATTATTTATTATTGTGTCTTCTCTCATGGTGTCCTCCGAGGTAAAAAGTGGGTGCAGGACTGGTGGCGGCCCACACTGCTGCCCTTTCTGAGCTCTCCCTTCTGGGAAAGAGCCAGATAGATGCCTGGGTGAGACAGAGAGGAGTAGGTGGTGTAGTGATTCTCCTCCAAGTTCTCCTTTAACAGGCAATCGTCAGAAAAATGCTCCTGGAAAAGACAGTCAGGAAGACATTTCATATTATCGGATTGTGTTTTGGTTCCATTATACAGCCCTGTACATACAGTAGTAAGGAAAGTCTATCACAAATGCATTCTTATTTAACACCGCTTGACCTAGGTCTGAATGTATGTAGCCGTGTGAGCTGTGCAGTGGGCTACATACCGCTCCATATGCCAGTCCTTCTCCACTCATACAGAGGTACAAGCCACTCTTGACTCCTCTGATTCCCACCACTCCATGTTTCATAGCAAACACCTTGAGCCAACCTTGAGGAGATGGAGAAATGCAGGGTAAAGCAATGCTTAAAGGGATACGCCACCGTTTGTTGAAACAGGGCTTATCACGGTCTCCCCTAGCTGTAGATAGGTGGGCCAACGCATTTTTTGTGCATGCATTGTTTTAGTCCGGTGCAACACTGGCAGCGCCGCCGCTAGTTAGCTTAGCGTAGTGGATGGAATCCTATGTTGCCAGTTAGCATGTTGTGAGTAAAAGTGAGCCAACAAAAGACTAAAAAAACAACCTAATTACCTAATTACAAAAAATGCGTTGGCCCACCTACCTACAGCCAGGTAGACCGTGATAAGAACTATTTCAGCAAATGGTGGTGTATTCCTTTAAAGACTTGGATGCATTCTTGGGGTGTATCACAAGAGTTTTTTACATTAAAACTGGGTCTAAAATATTGTCCATATCTCAAGTGAAAAAAGATTGCAAACCAATAAATATACAGAATGACAACAATTCATGTTTAAAAAGCATTAAAAAAGTGGTTGGGGGGGGGGGGGTTTCATACTGAACTCACAATGCTCAGTGGGTTTGTGGACGCCTCCTATAGAGCCACTGGGCAGAATCTGGAGATGGTAGCCAATCCCAACCCGGCAGTAGAGCAGCAGCTGTTTGACCCCTTCTCTGATTGGATGAGGACTCAAACCTGCATTAGAAAGAGATGATAGGTTGTTTGGAAAAGATGACACTTTGATTACTGTTATCTTACTGAATAATTTCATCCAGAAGAAAAAACAAACAAAAAAAGATTGATTCTCTTTTAACAAAGAGTGTGTATTTGTTATGTAATAAATACAGAAAATATGTTGGAAGCATCTTTCAGTGTGTGCAAAAACGTATTCTGAGGGAATTCTCATCAACTGCGCAAAAGTGCTGCTTCAAATCCATCTTTGTACAACACTCAGATGTCATATTATTGTAACCACTCCTCTTGTTCATACTGGTGGTGGAGAATCTGAAGTCCAGCTGAAGTCTACATTCTACATATTGATGACTGATATTGGTTCCGCAGGTCTCTTAATGTTAACATTACAGGATTAGAAGTTTATTTAATTTCGGTGTTTGAATTTGTAATTTAAAATAAACAGACCTACCGAACATAACACAACAGTGGCACCATGCAAACGTAATATAAAGCTTCCATACTTTATTCTTTAGGTTCTTAAAATCAAAATTCAAATAAATAATAATGAAGCCCCTGGGTGGGCCAATCAGATCTCAGGGGCCCATGCCAACCCAGGCCTCTCCCTGGACACGCCCGTGGCGATAGAGGGCTATTCCCTGACAGTCACGTGCAGGTTTGTTGCTTGGAGACAACACCAGAAATAGACCTACACACAATATACCCTACGATATATCCGAAGAAATTATGGCGACCACCGGCCAGTCACATGAAGTTAAGTTTAGCGGCCTTCACAGTAACAAGAAAAGGTGACTGTCAGCAGGGTAGTGGTCACCCTGAGGTGCTGGTCATTAGAGGCCGTTGCAGTTAAATTTAGCTGACAAAATGCGACTGTCCTGTGACTACGACAGTTTAGGCACCGAAACGACTAAAATTAGAAATAAGATTGTGGTTTGTATGAAAACATTGGCCCCCTTAAGTAGTACTAGTCTTCAGGTTTCCCTGGGAAACAAACTCTGCTCCCCCACTTCCAAGCTCTGTGTTTCATGACCAACCCATCCTCCCCGACCTCCCCCCTAAGCAGAGCACAGCAGTCTTATACAGCAGCAGACAATGTGGTGGATACAGAAATAAATGTGGAATACATACAAATTACAGTGCTTTACTTGTCGTAGCTAAATGTACGAATGGTTCAGAACAGCCCGAGATGTGATGTGACAAAATTACATGTATCATCTTGCATCATTTCCACTGAATCCTTGTGCTTTGGTACACAACAGACAGTTTTTTAAAGCAGACACTTTGACTTGTTATTAGCCGGAAAAGCAAAGATATAAGGCCATGAGAAAACGCCTCATGTGAAAAGGCCAATAGCAGAGCTGGAGCGCACATACCTAGATGGAATGCAGCCACAATGAATTATTATTTACACCTGTGTTTTTCCTGACATGACATTTGGTAAGTTGATTCAAAGAGAAGAGACACCTGGGGTAAATGCCTTAAAAAGGTCCAGTGTGTGACGTGTTTAGTTGCTCATTATCAAAATCTGTGTTGCCCGTTCACAAACTTGTCTTTTTTCATGAATATTTAACTCCACCATCAATTCCAAGTATTCCTATTGGCTGGAAATTTTGCATTTGCATTCGCATGAACTGGGGTAGACGCTCCATATTCATGCTCCATCTTGAAATACGTTAGCCGGTAAGGGACATACAGCTCCACCTTTCATGTTTTCTCTGTCCCATGATAAACTCACAGGAGCTGCTAATGCTGCTAATGGGTATCGTAGCTTCCCGGCCCCGGCAAGTTTGAAGAAGGAAACATGGAGGACCACACGTATTCAAAATCCAAATTTCAGGAACAGGAGTCTTCTTCTTCGCCCAGAAAAAGAAAAAGGAGATTGAAAAGAGCAAGAGACCGTCTTTTTGAAGCGTGAAGGCTACCGTAGCTGTAATACGTACTGTGAACTGCGTGGCGCGAGAGTTATATATATATATATATATATATATATATATATATATATATATATATATATATATATACATATATATATATATAAATTTAAGACAACTTCTGTTAAATCATGGTTTCCATTCTGAAAGCAAAGTAAAAGTTCAAGAGTTTCCCCAGATGTTCGCTTACCTTTTCCTTTCAGCAGGGTGTCCCTCACGTGCAACTTCCAGAGGTCTCGGAGGAGAGAGCCCTGGTCCTCAGGGGGAACCACCGGTTCTTGTCTGTTTGCTCCCACGCCGAACATCAGGAGCAGCTGGAAGCCAGGCAGCAGCAGCAGCAGCAAGGAAACATTCATGTTGAAACCCATCAAACACCTGCCAGCGGACTAAGATATGGTGTCTCACAAACAGTCATGTCCAATAACGAAGGGCGCCACGGTCCTGGGTCCAGTGACTCTGTCTGTCCAGCGGGCCCAGGTTAGGCCTCCTCTTGCTCTTCTTCTTCTGTTGAACTCTGAAAATACTTGAGCTCCACTGCCGTCTCTGCTCATCCCCTCTACACATACTTTCTGCTTTTATCTCTTACAACGCCTCTTTCTACACTAAAGCACTGACTGACAGTGACACCATGAGATACTCAACCGTACACCACCATTATCAGTGACATATCAGCAATCCTACCAACAACAGCCTGAACGTGATGTTCTTTGAAGCCGCTGCAGAAAGCAGCTCGTTGTACACCAACAAACAAAAACTTCTTCAGTGTCAGCCTGTCGGAACTGATCCAGTTTATAGTTTCACTTTAACCACTTAAAGACGGGGTAAAGTACAGTGATGTAAACTTTGGCACTTTACTGTTTGGGTGTGGCCTGCACACATGAATATGTTTTCATGTCGCCCAATCAGGCCTCTGACGGCTGAGAGACATGCAAACTGTCTGTTCAGTATCATTGGAGATGTGATTGGAGAGTGAGCTGAGCTGATAGCGGGAGCAGGAGAACACACATGATACACACACAAATACAAGTTCAGAGATCTTCCAGTTCATCCTGAAGATATTGGATGGGGTTGAGGTCAGGACTCTGGGCAGGCCAGTCTTCCACACCAAACTGGGAACACCATTTATTTATTTATTTATATATATATATATATATATATATATATATATATATATATATATATATATATATATATATATATATATATATATATATATATATATATATATTTATTTATTTATATATATATATATATATATACATATACATATATATATAGATATATATATAGATAGATAGATAGATAGATAGAGCTGGCTTTGTGCACAGGAGCATTGTCATGTTGAAACAGGAGAGGGCCACATACCTCTATATAAATGTGTTTATGGTGTAAATTCATAGTATGCATCAGAGTAAACCTGATGTACTGTAGGTTACACGCAAAGGTCTGTTTAGTCAACATGGAATCATGACTTTGCGTAAATATACACGCCAACTTTCTTAAGCCAAGTGGCGTGTATGTGTATGCCCGCTCTATACAGCGTAGACATACAAGCGGATATCTGAAAAAGCGTACAGATAGTGTGTTATCGCGAGAAGAAAGCTACGGTTGGGTTTAGGAAAAGAAGAAAGCGACGGTTGAGTTTAGGAAAAGTCACACGTGGTCACACGCGGGACACGATCCCCGGTCTCCTGGGTGAAAGTCCTGTGTCTGACCCATCCTCCACCCCGGTAAACCTCCTTATGCGGATTTTTGACCTTTCATACTACTCGCTACGGCGTAAATTACACTCAAACGCAAGGTAATGTAAGTCAACGGAGGCCAAACGGTGTTGATCAACATGCTAAAAAACGAGTATGCGTCTTTATAACACGCCAATAATGGCATACGAATCTGCGTGTCATACATACGCCACTTCATGAGATCAGTCTGGTTTACTTATCTGTTGTGCAGCTTTTGATTGACCTTTCAGTCTCAATTTTTAAGCCAACACAGACAGACAACAAGAATTCTAACCTAATACATACACTGAATTGGTATTTTGTTTCACATCATTCAAGTCTATTTAAACTGATGAACAAATGGGATCTGTGGGCAGCGATGCAGAGTCCTTAAAGCCAGATTATGTAACTTTTGCTAAACAGTGGCCACAGGTAATGTAGTATTTATTTTAAAGTTAGCATAGTTTTAAAGTGTTAAAAAACACACATCATAGAAGCAAAGGTTAAAGGGACAATTTTCAACCATTTCTCTATCTATCTGGGTTAGGGATATGGTGTGAACAAGCCTGCAGTTCTATCCAGTGTCCTCTGTCTCTGGAGATCAGCTGCAAAATCTGCTCTACTTCCGGCCACCAGTGACCTGACTGGTGCAAGAAGAACTACAGAGGGCTAATCAGCACTGCTCAGAGTAGAACACACACACACACACACACACACACACACACACACACACACACACACACACACACACACACACACACACACACACACACACACACACACACACACACACACACACACACACACACACACACACACACACACACACACACACACACACACACACACACACACACACACACACACGTGACTGCAATACTGTAAATACATTTGACCATTTATTCTCTTTACTTATATTTATTGTTTATCTTTAGAGTGTCTTGTACTTTTCCCTTTTCCTCGCTGCTGCATCAGCGTGAATTTCCCCATTGATGGATTAATAAAAGATTTTGAATCTTGAATACTTTAGCTTTGGTAGCTGGGGGGGTGCAATGCCATTCCCAAACTTCCCTTTTTCTTTTCTTTTGCTAAAGAAGAGACCGTTTCCATCAGCAGAGGATGTTATGGACGACATTAGTTTGACAGTGTTTGGACTGACTCAGATATTCAGCCAAAGAGGCAGAGCTTCCAGAATCTGAGCTGCCGAGAGCAAACGCCGACTGCTGGAGCTTTGGCTCTTCGATGCCAACAGAAATGGAATCCTCCTGCTCCAGTGAATGTCAGTATGTGCACTTTTTACTGGCTGCTGTCGCCGACCACACCCCTGTGAGAGCCCGAACGTAAGTAACACTGTTTATTTATTCATTCATGTGTACTACTGCAGGGAAGTTTAACTCCTCACTTAGACAGTGTGCTGACCTTCAAGGTCCTAAAAAGCTAAACTGGAAGACAACCAAGACCAGCAGGGTGATTTTGGATTTAGTGGCGCTGACACACTTAGCCGATTATCGGCCGTTAGACAGTCTGGCGAGGTCAGTGACGCAAATCTGTTCGGTGTGTCCCGTGCCGTCGTCAGTCTGGGGGGCTGTCGGCGTTCATTTTGGCCGACCTGACATGTTCAGTCAGGACTCACCCGGAAATGGCAAGCGGAATGAGCGTGACTAGAGTCTCTCAAAATCTGATGAAAATCTTTTAAACTGACCTTTGTTGAGCTGAAATGAAGACCGATTCAGCAACTGCACGGCCTATTTCTCACTTAAAATTTCGAGAATTCTGGTTGGTGTGTAGACACCTAAAGGATATGTACACCAGGCGCTGCAGGGAAAAAAGATCCAAACCACCCGGGTAACAGCCTTTTTCTTCCTGGTACTGGGTACACCAGGCCAGCACCAAGAGGTTTAGTAGGAGCTTCTTCCCTCAGCTCACTAGGATCCTAAATGACTAAAAGACTTTGAAAGACACCGTTTGAAGGAACTGACAGGATTACATTTCACTGAAATTGTATTTTATATAATGTAATGTGACAAATAAATGAACTAAAAGGTGTTTGGGGAGCACTCTTGCATATGTAAGATCAGTTGTATAAAGCATTGTGTGTCTCCAGAGGGAGCTGTGTAAAGTCAGCTGAGTCAGTTAGGGCTGAGGAGAGAGAGCTCACCGTTCCTCCTCTCTGCTGCAGGACAGAGGTTTCCAGGCTACATTAGCCACTATTAGCATAACACCCCCGCATCTCCAATGGAGGTGTTGACGGTGGAGTTGCCTCGTGGCAATTTAGGCACTAGGTTTTGACAAGGAAGAATAATGTATGAAAAAAAAAAAAGACAATCTCTGGGTTTACATTGATTTTGATCTGTTTTAAACTTCCCATCTCGAGACTGACGCTGTTATCGGAGTACAATAACAATAAATCTGTGGATTACTCTTTTGTCTTTTAAGGAGGATTCTAGGACACAAATGAAAGCTCCAAAGCAGCTAATAGAGAGTATTTGATTGGTAATCCTGGTCAGTGTGTTGGAACGGATGTTTATTTGGCCACCTTGTGCATCTGCAACAGAGATTTGAAGTGCTTTGTGATACACAGGATGTTTCCTCCACAGATTCATCATGTGACTTTGGACAACAGCCTGGTGACTTCTGATAGTACGCCGTTTTTAATCACACAGCACACAGTGTCTGACGGGACACATCCTATCTGAAGTGAGTAACAGCAAAGGCATTTAAATGCTCATTAGAAAGATTCTCTTATTTATTAAATAATGGTTGTACATGGTCATTGGATGGTGACAAAGGCAAATGTAAGACATGAGGTAAATTCCAATTTCAGAGGCACATAACAGCATCATTGGCAAAAACTTTACATAACAAGAGTGATGTGCAAAGCTGCACTGGGAATCTTCACACACCACTTGTTATAATGAAATGAAGGACTTAAGTTCCTTCAAATCCTGTAACGTAACATCAGCAAACACACGGTGGGTGTGGGTCTCTTCTGTTGCAGCCCCACTTTATGATCAACATGAAGACATGGGTGGACCTTTTACGTCCAGTGCATCTGCCTAATACAGCTATTAAAAGGTAAATGTTAGTCCAGTTATGATTCGATTTAAGCTACCTAACCTATCACATATTATATATTATTATTAACACATTGTCATAGCGTTCATTCAGAAATACAACACTTTTTAAGGAATGGGCTGACTAGATTCTAAGATAGTGGCTGGTAATTTGTGATCATTGTAAGACACACGTAAGAGCCTATTTTGACTTGACCAATTAAAAAGGCAATTCTGTTTTTCAGTCAGCTGGATTTGGCACATATAAAGAGCACAAAGAGTGTGAATGTAATGTCCAGGACTCCTCTCGCAGGGTTTAAGATGCAAGTCACAAGTCTTGGTTTACAGCCGTATTAGCCACATAGAAAAAATTACGAAACAAAGTGTGGAATGTTAAATCAGACCCCATTGATGTACAGTTAATGTGTAATAAATTTAGCTCATAAAGATGACATATTTCATTTAAATAAAAAACAAACAGTTTACCACCAGTAATGCCAGGACTAAGAGGCTCCTTTCGCTCTCAGTTTGGACAGCAGCATCTCGTTCTTCCGACACTCCTAGTGACAAGACAAAAACACATCCATCATTACTGTACATCATCATCATCATCATCATCATCATCTGCCATGTATGGGGCTTTATCTTAGCTTAACAAATAAAGGATGCCTTTAAAATAATGTGATATTTGCTCACTAATAAATTCTAAAAATTCTAAAATCTATTTTCTTTATGTCCCAATCAACTTTATGATCATTTTGGAGGCTGCAGTTTGGGCTATAATGAGATGTTTTCATAATACCTCTAGCCCATTTATATCAATGAGGTTACCAATAAGCTAAACAATATATAGCATAGCTATACAATTGTTAACTGACTGGTTGCACTCTTCTTTCATTATAAAAGTTCTTGCCAGTTGAAAACAGTCCCTCCCTGTAAACAGCAACACCTCTCATGTCCCTCATCTGTAACTAATGAAGCACAAGCTGATACATTGTTTTCCCGGGTGCATTCACGTCCCATGTTACTAACTTTGCTTCTTCCCTGGAGTCCTTGTGCTTTCTCGCTTCACCGATTTCCTCAGATTGCGGTGGCACCTGGATCGTGTCTGCAGCTGCTGCCGTGGTCTTGCTCGACGTCTTGCTACGCCCTGCACTGCTGCTGCTATTATTGTTAAGTCATATTCTATTATCCTTATAGTTACTATAAATGCCACTGTTCATGACAATCCATTATATCCACTGCTATAATTGAGTCATATATCTGTACTTCTATTTCTATTTCTCTCTCTCTCTCTCTCTCTCTCTCTCTCTCTCTCTCTTGACACTAAAACTAAAATTGAATTTCATTTGTCTCACCTCTTTAAAGTCCTTGACAGTTTTGAAGTACAGCCTCTGCTTGTCGAGCAGCTCCAGGTACTCATCGTTCAGCTGGTCCCTCCTCATTTTGTTTTCCTGCTTCTTCTTCTCCATCTGGGAAAGCAGATGAGCAGGAAGTGTGCGTCACATAAATGCTGCGGTGGCGGCTTGTGTTGAAACGGTGGAAAGCCTGTTACAACTCGGCCTGGATCATTTTGATTTGTTATGCTGCGTCACCCGTCTCATCGTGCGATGGCTCGTTTTCTCGCTCTGTGCTGTTCGGCAATGTCGTCACGTTCCCACATCTCAGCATTTAACTCGGTAAGTACAGTGTTATCATAACCATAGACATAATAGCCAGTTTATAAAATAAAATAAACCCCAAGTTGTAGCAAGCGGAATTCTCCTTTAAGAGAGTTATACCTTGATGCGACTCTGTTTGATTCCCTCCACTATTTGCTCCATCTGTCTGAGGAACTGCTCCTTGGCTGCTGAAGACGACATGGCCCTGGACAACAGTACAGCAGCTTATAGAGCGTATTCAATAAAAACCCAGCTAACAAACACACAGACAGTCAACACAATCACATCAAATACATACAACACACAAGTGCAGTTATACTTACTGTTGGAAGTTGTCGTGAATGGAATTCAGCAGATTCACCTACAGAAATGAAAGCACATTTTGTTCTTATTAGTATTAAGAACCCATATTTCTCTGATCATGACTTTCACTTTTTATTTTTTTTGATTCTATATCAATACTCAAACTGGACAGATAAAATACTAAAATTAGAGGCACATCTAAATTCAAACAGAACTTGGTAATATATTGGAAATTATTTTCTGTGATGCAAACAACTGACCGCTGTGGTTCCTTACCTCCTTCTCCAGATACACCTTCTTGTCGTCTAACGTGTTGTACAGTGTGAAGAACTGCTTGGTTTCTTTATGTGTTGCAGAAACTGAAAGGCACAAACAAATTAGCAGAGATCGAATCACTTTTTTTGGGAGACATTTAGCACGAACCCTGGTTTGACCAGATTTTGAGGAGGAACCCACCTTGGCTGTAGAGTTCGATGAATCTCTTTTGGTACTGGGTCAGCTCGGCTCGGCTCGGCACCTCATCGATCTTCCTCTGCAGGATGGCAATCTCACGGTTCTTCCGAGCCTGAAAAGAGTGAAGGAAGGTCCTGAGTACTGCTGGGTTGTAAATCTATGCCCCATATCATGGTAATTATTTTGCATAATAATGACTGGATCATATAACACACACACACACACACACACACACACACACACACACACACACACACACACACACACACACACACACACACACACACACACACACACACACACACACACACACACACACACACACACACACACACACACACACACACACACACACACACACACACTATCAAGGGCAGCATGCATGGCTTTGTCTTCATGGTGGTGAGGAAACCCACACAAACATGGGGAGAACATGTAATCTCCACACAGGAAGGCCCTGCTCGGACCAGGCATCAACCCCCCCCCCTCTTAGTGTTACCTGCCTTGAGGCAGCAGTGTTATCCACTGAGCCAGTGTGCCAAAATACAAGCAGAGAACAATAATAACAACCAGCGAAGCTAATCTACACATCTAGAAACAAACCAGTAAAAGACACCATGAATAGGCTGTGTATTTGTTGGATTATTTTCAGTACTCTCAATTTGTCTCATTGTTATCTGTATCTGCTGCTGTGACATCATTCCAGACAGATCACTCCATTTCCATCTAATCTTGTGTTATGTTGTGTGAAGTAGTTACCATGAGCAGACGGATCTTCTGTAGTTTCTCTCTGTCTGAGTTGTACTGTTTGTCTATCAGCTGGTTCCTCTCCTAAGAAAAGAATAGGAGGAGGAGGAGAAAAAGTGCATTGTAAGCAAACTGTGAGGAAGATGGGTTTTTTCATGAATGTTTATACTGTTGTGTTTTATAGTGTATAAGACAAATGCTAAAATACAACAACATGTGTGTTGGATAGTGAATATAGAATATAATTCTAACTAGATATGTACCTCCTCCTCCTCTGTATCCTGTCCTGATGATGCCTTCAACTCCTCGATGTTCTGCTGCAGACGGGCCATCTCTTCCTGGACACACATTGAAGAGAAAATTAGTACTAATTCACTGTTGGGCAGGATGTATGTTGTATGTATGATGTGTGTTTTGTATGTCTGTACAAAACACCCAGCAGCATCAACTGAATGTAGAATCCCAGCGTGTGTGTGTGTGTGTGTACTCACTCTGCAGTGTGTGCGGAACTCCTGCTCCTGCTGCTTAAGGTTCTCGTTCATTGTCACCAGAGCCCTCAGCTTCTCCAGCAAGCTGTTCAACACAACACAACTTTATTAGATGGACTGTCCCATCCCTCAAAGATCATGTAAGTGTCCATGAGCAAGAACTCTGGGCCTAAACTGCAGAAACACAATTGCTGAGGAGACGGAATTAGGGGTGTAAGAAAAAAAATCAATACACTTAAGTATCGCGATATTTTATTTTGCAATACTGTATAGATTTTCAAAAAGGCAATATCGATTTTTTTTTTTACGATCAAAAATATTCATTCATAAGTGGTTCATGACAGTGGTACAGTGGTGGTTCATGACAGTGGTGGTCATGTTTATGTTGTGTTTAAACCCCCTACCGCTAGATGGCTATGCTGAGACCCACCACTAGTGTCCTTGTCTAGTGCCTGACTTTTTGCTAGAAGCTAACAATGTAGCAATGGCTGAACTTTGGCCTACTTTAGCATATAAACATTAGCTCACTAAGAACCTATGAACTACAATCCCAAACTGGCAGTTTACTGTACTGAATTGTTTACCTAAAGTAAACTTCTTTGACTTTTATGAACATCATGTCTTTTTTTAAAAAGGTCCCATGACATGGTGCTCTTTGGATGCTTGTATATAGGCCTTAGTGGTCCCCTAATACTGTATCTGAAGTCTCTTTTATATAGACCTTAGTGGTCCCCTAATACTGTATCTGAAGTCTCTTTTATATAGACCTTAGTGGTACCCTAATACTGTATCTGAAGTCTCTTTTATATAGACCTTAGTGGTCCCCTAATACTGTATCTAAAGTCTCTTTTATATAGACCTTAGTGGTCCCCTAATACTGTATCTGAAGTCTCTTTTATATAGACCTTAGTGGTCCCCCTAATACTGTATCTGAAGTCTCTTTTTATATAGACCTTAGTGGTCCCCTAATACTGTATCTGAAGTCTCTTTTATATAGACCTTAGTGGTCCCCCTAATACTGTATCTGAAGTCTCTTTTATATAGACCTTAGTGGTCCCCTAATACTGTATCTGAAGTCTCTTTTATATAGACCTTAGTGGTCCCCTAATACTGTATCTGAAGTCTCTTTTTATATAGACCTTAGTGGTCCCCTAATACTGTATCTGAAGTCTCTTTTATATAGACCTTAGTGGTCCCCTAATACTGTATCTGAAGTCTCTTTTATATAGACCTTAGTGGTCCCCTAATACTGTATCTGAAGTCTCTTTTATATAGACCTTAGTGGTCCCCTAATACTGTATCTGAAGTCTATTTCCCAAAATTCAGCCTTGGTGCAGAATTACAGCCACTAGAGCACAGTCCCATAATGAGCTTTCCTTAGAACGTACCATTTCTGTGTCTGTAGCTATTGAGGAGGAGAGGGGGGGGCAAGGTGGAGGGTGGAGGGTGGGGGGTGTGGCCTTGACCAACTGCCACTTTGCTCGTTTGAAAGCCATGATGTCTCTCTCTCTCTCTCATGGGTGGGCCAAATTCTCTGGGTGGGCAAAGCAGAGAAAGGGGAGGTAATCTTGGTCCTTATGACCTCATAAGGAGAAGATTCCTGATTGGTCCATCTGAGCTTTCATTTTCTCAAAGACAGAGCAGGATACCCAGGGCTCGGTTTACACCTATCACCATTTCTAGCCACTGGGGGACCATAGGCAGGCTGGGGGAACACATTTTAATGTTAAAAAACCTCATAAAGTGACATTTTCATGCCATGGGACCTTTAGATATTAGTTTTTCTAAAATTATACTTTAACAAAATCCCAATACACACACACAGTACACACAGTATCGAAATATATTGCAATATATTGAATCGTGACCCATGTATCGTGATATGTATCGTATTGCCAGATTCTTGCCGATACACAGCCCTAGATGGAATGAGCTACAGATTATTATTTTTTTTAAAACAGATTTTTGATTGTAATCAAAGAGGTTATTACATTAAAAAGCTTTTATTCGTATGTTTTGCATTAAACATTTTCTGGCTTTTTTGCAACCGTCCTTAATAAAAACACATTCCTGGGTTCTTCTAGTAGCTAAAGCACAATTACTGTTAATCACGGGTTTGTGTAAGGACCATCTGACCTATCAGACTGTATTAGAAGTCACTTCCAAACCCCAATTCCAATGAAGTTGGGACGTTGTGTAAAATGTAAATAAAAACAGAATACAATGATTTGCAAGTCCTTTTCAACCTATATTCAACGGAATACACTACAAAAACAAGATATTTAATGTTCAAACTGATAAACTTTATTGTTTTTTTGCAAATATATGCTCTTTTTGAATTTGATGTCTGCAATACGTTCCAAAAAAGCTGCGACAGGGCCATGTTTACCTCTGTGTTACATCACCTTTCCTTTAAACACTCAATAAGTGTTTGGGAACTGAGGACACTGATTGTTGAAGCTGTGTAGGTGGAATTCTTTCCCATTCTTGATTGAAGTACGACTTCAGTTGCTCAACAGTCCGAGGTGTCTGTTGTTGTATTTTGCGCTTCATACTGTCCACACATTTTCAATAGGAGACAGGTCTGGACTGCAGGCAGGCCAGTCTAGTACCTGCACTCTTTTACTACGAAGCCATGCTGTTGTAACATGTGCAGAAGGAGGCTTAGCATTGTTTTGCTGAAATTAGCAGGTACGTCCCTGAAAAAGACGTTGCTTGGAGTGAAGCATATGTTGCTCCAAAACCTGTATGTTTCTTTCAGCATTAATGGTGCCTTCACAGATGTGCAAGTTACCCATGCCATGGGCATTAATGGCGTTTTTCAATTACACGATACCTGCCCGATTCACCTCGACTCTACTCTCCTTTTTTGGTTTTCCATTATGAAAAAAAGTCCCAGGTACTTTTTGTTCTTTTTTTGTTAGTATCACCTCCGTCGATGTTCCAAGCGAGCTGAGGCGATACCAAAAGGTGACGTGAAAACCTGCAGACTACTGATTGGTTGGAGAGAATTGTCACTAATCACTGCATCATCATTGCTAGCGACAGACATTCCTCAAATTTCCCAGTCTTTTGTCGCTCCTGCTTCCTCCCAGCTTCTTTGGAACGTGTATCAGGCGTCACATTCAAAATGAGTGAATATTTGCAAAAAAACAAAGTTTATCAGTTTGAACATTAAATATCTTGTCTTTGTAGTGTATACTATCGGTTGAAAATGATTTGCAAATCATTGTATTCTGTTTTTATTTACATTTTACAAAATGTGCCAACTTCATTAGAATTGGGGTTTGTATATATCAGCTTGAGGGAATGTCATACCTGCCGTCTCAGAGTTTCTCAGACCAATGTCCTCCACAACACTTCAGGGCCTGCAGTCTGTAGCTATCCACTTCACTATGGCATTTGTTAGCTTCTTTTGCCTTTGTTTATCTATACTTCTCCCACACGCTGCATCTAACGTAGTCTGCCGACACGCCACTGTTTGTTTCGTTGAATGATTTGCTGGTATCAACGGTGTGTATTGCATTTAGGTGATATTTCAGACTGGAAGTACTCCGGTGATAAGAAAATTCAACTTTGCAGTGGTTACAAATAACTTTGGATCTATCCCCAATAAATAAATAAATATATATATATATAATTTCTTAATTCCCGATGTTCCAGGTTCTTCAAGCAATCAAAAGACAAGCAGGCCGCTATTGGAGTTGAAGGAGGAACTATTCATTGAGGACTGACACAAATCACAAAGGGAGGGTCATTGTGTCATGAGGATTAAATCACACGGGGAAGTCAAGAGATAATTACTCTCCACCACTTACCTGCTGTCAGCCTTCTCCTCTATCTCGCCTAAAGACTTCAGCTCTTTCAACAGTTTCTCAGAGTGCTCTGTAGCCTGGGAAAATACACAAAGGCCTGTTGGAAGAAACTTTTGGAAAAAACTTGTCCCCTTTTTCTATCTTAAAAAAATTTTTCCTGATCTTTGCTTATTCTTTTTTTTGTTTTTTAAACCACACACATCTCAAATTTAAAAAAAAAAAATCTATAATGAAAGTCTTATTGTGATGTGATCAATGCTATTTTGTAATGTCAGAAGGTAATGTCAGCCATCAAATCACCCTGAAATTCTCTTTGTGTGTTGTTTGAGGAGATTGTTTTGATGGCAGCAGAGGGGATGTGACCTCTGATGGTATTTGCTACCAGGCGTATCTCAAAATACAAAATCAAGATCCATAATAAAACGCGGGTACCACAATGTCCAACAAACAATTCAACGACGTTTAGTGCTTCTAAAGCAACTAACAATAATATTGCACGTATCAATTGTTCCATGTGTCTGCCAATATCATACTAGCAAACAGATGCTATGTATGTATGTATTTTAGCCTTGACTCACCTCAATCAGATTTCTTTTGGCATCGTCACAGCCGGTTTTCATCTCTGCATGCTTGGCTTGTAGCTGTCAGACAAAATAAATCCTTGTTACTTGATAGTTATGTCACCTTCCCGGGTCATTGCTGTAAATCAATGTACACTTCACTTTACAATGATTTAACGGTTTGAGCACTAAAGACAGTTTGGCGTTTTGAAGTGGGGTTGTATGAGGTACTTCTCCAGAGTCCGTGTATTAGCTACATGTACAGTAGATGGCGGTCGGCACGCCCCCAGTGTGGAGAAGCAGGCAGGAGTACCGACACAAGCTGAGCAATGTATATTTAAGGAGACTACTACACACAACAGCAAGCATGCTCAGTTTGCGTAGAGTTAAGGCAATGAGTGTTACCTTATTTGAAAGAAATCTGTTTTTCTGACAATTTGATAAACACAAATGCCTATTATGTTTGAGTAAATGAAGCCCTAATTAACAAAACTGCTGAAAAAAAATAATATTAATACTACCGTTAAAATCATTGAGAGTCTGGTACAGCCCCACTCTGGACTGTAAAACTGATACCCCGTTTACACGGTACTTGGTTATCTTGAAAAATTGAGTCATTTCCCTGCGTTTGTGCCCTTCGTTTACACCAAGTGAAAAATTTACCTCTGAAAACGATTCTTTCTAAAAACTCCGGCCAGAGTGGAGATTTTGGAAAACTTTGTTTGCACGTTTGCATGTAAACGGAGACAAACGGAGGTTTAGGCAGTGGGCTTGAGCTTCTTACACTGCCACCTACAGGTCTGGCATGCTGTTGACGGCATATATACACGGGTACATGTAAACGAACACTTTTCTGAAAACTGACAGCTGTGCACCATGTTATTTTTGAAAACGGAGAGGTTGAAATGTCCGTTTATGAAAATAACCGGCCACGTTTAAACTCAGCATTTGATTAGTGCTCCTATTCAAGATTATGTTATGCTTGTTCAACAGTTGTTGGGTAAATTGCTGATAAACACACTTAGGGCGTTTTCACACATACCTCGTTTGGTCCGGACTTTCGGACTTTTTAGTTTGATCCGAACCAAAATTACATGTGTGAAACCTCCCCCGGACCACGGTCCGGATCAAAAGACCAAATTTTGGTCCGACAAAAAAAGGGGTCTCGGTCCGGACCAAACTGAACCATGGTCCGGTTTGTTTATAGTGTGAAAACATTTTTTGGATGGTTCGGACTTTCGGACCAAATACAGGAAGCTCTGGCAGGATCTCCTTGTGTTACAAGACCGGCGAAGCTCCTTTAAGGAATAGCTCGGTGCTTAGTGAGAGAGAGAGAGAGAGAGAGAGAGAGAGAGTGACGGTGAATGCGCTCAGAGCAGACAGCTGTCAGCTATCAGAGCAGAGAATACATCAGCAGTTTATTTGTTAAGTGGTAGTAAATGTAGGCTACAGTGTATGTTTCCGTTTGTCTCTGAATAAATGCTCCAGAAAGAAAGTTCCCGTGTCTTGCTTCTCTACATCACAAAAAACAAAAAAAAAAAAGAGCCGCAGCAGTAGCCTAGGGGAGAGCAGCGGTCAGTTAAATAGCCTAAACTCCGACACAGAGAGATGATACGAGGAGACGGGGAAGCCCGTCAACAAACCAATCAGTTATAAGTATCCGGAGACGCAGCTCACGTATGTGATGACGACAGGACGTAGGTTTGTCACGTAGAGATCTTTAGTGCGCTTACAAAACTGCAGTGTGAAACCAAAACTTACCGGATCAAATTTATACAATGTAACAAAAACATGAACCTTGGTTCGGACTTTCATGTGTGAAAACGCCCTTAGAGAAGATTCTTATCATTTTAGCACCGGTTGTCCTTTGGGGCCGACTAAAACCTCTTGGCGGGGGCGCCAAAAATTCCTATATGCAGGAAAAGCCCCTGGGTGTGTGTGGAGTGGACAGTGGGCTGCAGTGAGCTGCTGACCTCCTCCAGTTGTTTAGTCTTCTGCTGGATCAGTTTGTTGAGTGAGGCCACTGCCCGGCGGTGTTGCTGCAGCGGGCCGTAGCGCTCCGAGCGCTCCTCTGCCGAGAGCTCCGACTGCTGCAGGGGACATATGGGAGATACATTTTTATTAGAACAAGAGCATGCTAAAGCATGAAGGTTTTTAAGTGCTGGGCCACCCCAGCCGGCTTGAATAGGTGAGCTGTGTTTTGTAAATGCCTCTACAAATGTCTGAAGCAGTAACCTATAGATATTGGATTTATACCTCTCCATGTTACATTTCACTTCACCTGTTGCAACCAAAAAGACATAAAATTAAGAAAAACATAAGCTCTTAAAAAGACGTGAATAAGTGACTGACCGACACAAGTGTGGGATTTACGTTATGCTTTATATTTCTTATGTTTCATCTTTAGGACAGAAAAAGCTTTTCGGATGAGGAATCTCTTCTCCTTGGTTTATTATTATTATTATTATTATTATTATTATTATTATTATTATTATAATAAGCAGTGTCTTCAAAGGTCTTTTTTCAAAAAACAGGTGTTGGAAAAGCTTATAATAAGGGTCATCTTACCGAGCTAATCGGTACATCATCATTATCACTGATTGTTGCTCACCTTCTCAGCGTACTCAGAAGCAATCTGTTTGATCTCCTCAGACTGCAGTCCCACTATCTGACCCACTGCACTCGCTGTCAGCTTCCCCTACGCATGGACAATAGAGACAAAATAATTGCACAATTCACATATGGTTTAGCCATTTAGTTGTTTTGTTAACAGTAAATGCAGTGGTACAAAAAGTTCAGTTACCAGATCACAAAACTTGAGTTAAAAGAACAGAGCCTTGACGGTTTATGGAACAAAATAACAATATTGTAGACAGAGCAATGCCAGGGAAATAAGTCATGAAAAAGGAACTAAGGGTTATTCATATTATTGTAGGGAGAAAGAGTTTCATGAGGTTTGAGCCCAGATAAGCAGGGGGGGGGGAAGTGGTGATTCACAGATGAAAAAGAAAGAGAACGAGACAGAAAACAGGCTTTGCCCACCTCTTCATTTGCCATGGCAGCCATGCTGGTCATCAGGGTTTTGATTCGCATCTAAAAAGAAAAAAACAAGCACAATTCCACCACATATTAAGGTGGGGAGTTCAGAGTCCTTGAAACAGTGGCACCTACACTGTGGAATGCTTTGCCTCAGGATTTGAGAAGAGCAGCTGTTGATATTTTTAAAAAGCAGCAAACATGATCAGATTAGCTATAATATAGTCACTTTTTATGCCCGAATATTACTTGTGACCCATTATGAAAGTTGTATGAAATATTCAAAGGAAAAAATAGATGTCATTAGAAAGTGCAATACAATGTATCTTGTTCTTTATTTAATCTGTGATTACAGCACAGAAACAGATTCTGATATTGTTCAACATCATTGGGTTGTTGTTAAAATGTTAACTTTTCTAATAAATCTACATTGTGAAGCAACACTTGGAAATAGTGATATTTTACAAAATACACCAAATTACAAGGATGTAGAGAACAGGGCGCTATTGCAGACTTATATACTAAGGTTTTGATTAAATTTTTTTAATATAGTCATTCGTGAAGTAAAGTGGGCCGGTCTAAGGCATAAAAATCCAGGGCTGAAAATGAGTCCCAATCCGGCCCTGGTCGGAACGCAGCCGTTCTGCAGTCAGTGGAAATACACACACTGACTAATGGAAACCTAATGACTCCGCCGCTGTTCCGGAGCTGTTCCACATCTAGTGGAAATTCCCGGTAAAATATGGCCACATATGCCCAACGTTAATGTTTTGCATGACAAGAAGTAAGACACTTACATTTTAACTGCAATCAATATTTTCAATTCATAATATATTCAATTTGTAATTTCACTGCTTGTAGGTGTCTTTGTCCTCCCACCCTATGCTTTTTGCTGCTACTTTCTTCTGCCTTCCGTGTTTATTGCACTCACTGTATAAAGTGCTCACCTCCTCCGCTGCCTGCAGGTCTTCCTCGGACACTTCTGCCATTCCAGGGGGCGCTGCCTGAGAGCCAGTGGCCAGCGAATCCTTCCTCTCGTCCACCTAGAGGAGGGAGACAGGATGCACAAGCTAAAGAAGAGAAGCAGGAAATGACACCAAAGCAGCAAACCACACTTCAAACTTCTACTCTTCTTGGCATTACTGTGTTCAAAGAGTTCTCCACTGATTTGGCATTGCACTCCTTTAACACTATGGGACTCACAGTGGACACTAAAACAATGCGCCTATATCACCCACAATGCAACATGACCACTGACCAGTCACACACTTCTGTCTCCATCACCTCGCATATCTACTTTCCTTTAGAGACCCATTTTTGTCTTTTTTTTTGGGGGGCAGGATTTCAGTGGGAGACAGCAGGTCAACAGTAGAAGTCACATAGAAGTGGTATACATCATCTGAAAGCTGGGAACCTGAAGATTAATTTGAGATGCAGCTCCGCACAGGTTTTTCTAGTCATAACTCTGTAAAAAACATTGTGTTTTGGTTAGGCGCCTATTCAAATTTTGAAAGATTAGAATGTATGAGGGCTTATAACAGTATGCTGAAAGTTTATGATGGCCATACTCACGCTCAGTTATATCTCCTAAACAGTTGCAGCAATCTACAGTATTGGTTGATACCATTTGATACACAGATGTTACCTGTGTGACATTTGAAACCAATTGGGCTCTTCGAACACACAACAGTCTCAGCTTTCCAGACATATTCAATTAATGCAACACCAAGACCCAGCATGCAGAAATGTTAAAATACCCCATTTTGAGAATAGGTGAAAATAGCACAGTTCTATTGCATGCAAAAAGATGCATGTGTTTTGCCCCAAACTGCACGAAGCATGAGGTGGGTATTCCTGTGAAGGGGAGACTCGTGGGTACCCATAGAACCCACTATCGGATATCTTGAGAGGTGAGAGGTCAAGGGAGCCCTTTGAAAATGGCCATGTCTGTTTTTGGAGCCTCTAGGTACAAACAGAGATGAGGAGTGGGCTACAGAGGTTTGGTAAGCTCACTTCTTTTTAACTCCACACCTCCAGATTTTTGACATCAAACTAGTCTCTTCCATCAATGGAGGACATATATCTCACTCACTCCATACAGCCCCCTTTTGGAGACACAAGAGGCTTTATACAACACATATGCAGCAGTGCTCCCCAACACCTGAAAACACACGCTGATGTGTACAATGTCGAACGAGTTCCCCTTTTGACAATGTCAAAGGCATAGGAGGAGTATACCGCAGTGTATCTTAATGTATAGGCCTGCTAAGTGATAAAAGGAAATGAAATGCTCTCTGCAAAACTCCCCAAGTGAAAGGTGACGGTTACTTTGTAAAAGACAAATCATTGAACAACCTACCTTGTCTTGTTTGGACTGTTTGCTGAATCCATAACGTCTAGAGAGAGAGAGAGAGAGAGAGAGAGAAAAGAACCCACACATAACTAAGGTGTGAAAATAAAAGGAAGTATTTCCTTTTCAAATACACCATGCCACATTACAACATCAACACACCAAATGGCAGTTCAAAATGCATGAGGATAAACAGCCCGCTCCAGAAAGGGCTGTCTGATTTAATAAATACCAAAGTAGTAGATCACAGAAGCACCACAGTTTGCATCCATCATGCCTAAAATACAGTACGTGAGAGCATTCTCAAACACAAAACACAGTGCTGTGAGTAGCTTGCAGAAAAAGTGAGCTCCTTACGTTACTACAGTACTTACAGGAGGAAATGGGACATTCTAGTACAGAGGTGGGGATGAATAGATGGATGAAAAAACAATGTGTCAGACATATAAATAAAAAAAAATAAAAAACTAGACGTGTGGGTTAAAGACTACTACAACACTGGGTTCAGGTAAGCAAGAAGACAGAGAGAATGTATCCTTATGAGAAAGTAAAGGAACATGTTACATGTTTTTCACGAGACCTTAATGCTCAAATTTGATTTTTACTGGATTTATTTTTTGCAGAAACCATGAGCTGTATTACATTCAGAAATACTGATAGAAACAGTTACTTGTACACCTTAGCGCGACTCAGGATGCGACTGGTTTAAAAAGAATACAAACAACCCAGAGTGTTTTTTTCTCCCCTATACCAGAATAGATAGGTGATGTAGCCAAACCGTACTCCAGCACTGACACAGCGCTGTGGAGACAGGTGCAATGTGAGACTACAGAGAAACACACACCAGATGTGAAATCTCACCTGCCGTATTCCAGCAGAGTGGAGTGAACCCTTGACTCCTCGTCCAGAAGCTCCCCTGCATCCCTCTGCCTCCGGTACTTCCTCTGGGGTTTGTACACTTCCTGTAAAATGCCAGTGTTCATTTCGAGGAATAGGAATGAATATGCAGTATAAAACTAATCCTGATCAAAATAAACACATCAGTTGGTAATCTTTTTAGAAACGGTTGTACTTATGGTTTTTAAAATACGCTGCAGTATGAACAGTTATCTCAATCATTTGTATGTGTTCATGTTATGTGATGCCTGATGGTTTAGCAACTCACCAATACATCCAGAACGGCCCTCACAGCCTTGTCTTTCCTCTGGAGGAACTCTTCATCCTAGACCACGGGGTTTTACAGCACAGGTCAACACCAGCTCTTATTTACAAGACAATTTACTGTATGTAAATACAGCCTAACAATCACGGTTAGAAATTCACTTCTTTTTTTCACCTGCCACCTGAAAAATGACATGAAATTACATTCTGCATACTTTGGCCTATGGAGTCAATCAGTATCTTGATCAATTACAGCATTTTTTGCTGTATAAAATATTTTTGTTACGCCCATCCATTTAATGAAGGGGACATATCGAAATGTATGGAAAAACATGGTTGGGTATTGTTCTACCCTCGGGTAGGGGTATCTGAAAAACGAAAACCTTTTTGAGTAATTGGAAAGAGTTAAGCTGCACCACTGTTGACAATGTGGAAGTAAAAATGCATCTTGGTCCAGAGCCTCTGTGTTTATATTTTATTATCTGCATAAGTATAGGTGCATAATAACCCTCGGCTACACAAGTGACAAAAGACACTATGAAATCCGATTTGAGCGGCCAGAGCGGCCAGGACTGAGACAAATCTGTAGAAATCTGATTGAAATCTTATTTCAAACCACCTCCAAATGTGGTTTGGATCCGATTTGCATAAAATCTAATTCCATGTGTTTTATGCTATATAAATATATATAATCTTGATATGCCAAAACATTTATTTGGGCTGGCAGTCTGAACAAGGCCTAAGTTGTCCATCATCTGGAGGTCATTCCACCAACCACCACAACCAAGTTCTGGCTCTGTGACTGACTGCTACTGTATAGTTACCTCAGGAAGGCTGTGGGTCTTCTGGAACTGAGAAATGGAGTAGGCTCTCACATAGTCGCCCATCTCTTCCCTGGTCTCTATGGCTCGCTTCACTAGCCACTGGCAGGAGACACAACACACAGCTGATCAGATACGAGAAAATAAACTGGAAGGTACGCTGTACAGTTCAAACTTCCAAACGCTAAACCATCCCTCACACTGGTCATTTGCACTGGATTTATTGGCAAAACAGCATGCGATGCAACACATTTATGAGCCGATACTCAAGTCCTACGCTAAGTTAAGGTGGACATCACAGATCCAGATCACAAGCCAAAATCTTATCAGCTGATACAATTTTCATTCAAATAAGATAGACAGATGGGATACTTCGGTCTCATGGGAGCAGAGGAAACTACTTTGAAGACCAATCACAGAAACCCCATTAGATTACTTTGACTTTGTCATTATTACTATTTTTAAATGCTCTAAGCAAATGGCCATTTGATGCTGAATATTAATATATGAAGAGTCTGTGTCTCAGTTTGGGATGAATTCTCTCACCTGTATCACTGGGAAAATGTGGATAAAATCCAGCCCTTGGATTTGATGGGGCTCCAGGCGATGAGGACACTTCATCTTCGGTAGAACAGACACTATTTTCTCCGTCAGAGCTCTGCAGAGAGAAAGAAGCACTCATCACGGATAAACCAATATTTATATTTAGGTTGCTGAAGCTTTAAATGGTATTGTCTGGGTTTTTCAACTTGGACCCTAATTTTCTTTGTTTTTGGGTGCAAGTGACTGATTGAAATTCGTCCAGTATGGAGCGAGAACATTGTGACCAGTTTGCCGTGAACTGGGCTGCAATGTAATCCTATGGGGGCAAATATGCATCGTCAATTTCATCTGCTGTTTTTGTGGCTGACAGGTTCAGATTGTTATTATAAGTGTCTGACAACTTTAGGGAAATCGCCCACCATTGGACCATGTCTAGCAACACTGTTTTAGATTGATGACCAAAGACTTCACCACACTTCAGGAACAATAAAAAACACTCACATTTTCTGGCCAATGGTTGAGTTTTCTTGGAAAAGAAGATCCACATCAATGTCAAAGTTACATGTAGTGATGCACCAGGTCATACCACCGACCACCTGAAGAGGAGAAAATGAGGAAACAAGCTGAGTGAGGTGGAGATTTAGGCTGCATCTCATAACCCTTATGTGATAGCTCCTCAACTCCTCGGTCCGAACCGGAACTTGTTCTGTCCCTCCTCGTTGAAGGCTGTCGCAAAGCTCTTATTTCAGCGTAGGGCCGAGCATCGAGGAGGGATCACAGAGGAGCCATGAGCGAGGGTACACACTCATAACCCTTAAATTGGATCCCCGGCTCCTCCACCTGCCTCCCTTCCTCGCGTCTTAGTCCCTCCCACCGAGGAGGCATGGGAGAGGAAATCATAGGAGGAGAGAGGCAATGAGCAAATGTGTTTTAGAGGGATGAGACGTCCTTTCCTCTGAAGTGTCACTGAATTTGTCAGCTGTATGGGCGGAGTTAGCAACTCCTTCAGCTGCTAGGCTTTCAGGAAGGCTGCTCTCATCCCTCTAAAACACATTTGCTCCCTGTATCTCTTGCGTGCCTCTTTAAATTCACAGTTCAGCAATACTTGTATCTTTATCACCTCCCCTATTCGCATGAATCAGGGAGTTTCCCCAAGAACATGATGGGACCAGCACAGAGAGAGCACCAACAGGATTGTGTGTGTGTGTGTACCTTATCAAAAGATGACAATCCTTTAATTCGTGCTCTGAAGTATCCGGCTGCCAGCAGGAGCTCCAGGATCTCGGCCAGCTTGACGCTCTGCTCCTCATCCTCTCGGGTTTCCACCTGGGAGCCAAACACACACATAATCATCTACCTCTTTAGAAAACTACTCTCCAGCCGGGCTGCTGAAGTGCTATCGAGCAAGACACTGCATCCCACACAGCTGCAGAGGGGTTGTTGTGTTACTCAGATCTCTGACGGTGATCTGCGAATCCAGGGTGTTGAGGAAAGGACAAGCAATTTGCGGTGACGGGCTACATCCCCTATTCCTTATTCCAGGCGTATGAGGTGCTGCCATCAGGCAGAAGAGATAGGCTGCCGTCCTTACAAACCGACCGGGCTCTCAAACAATTTATTCCTACCAGCATTACACTACTGAATAAGTTAGGGAAAATAACTTGATCCTTTCTCTGTGATAATACTGCACTTTGGTATAATATCAAAATGTCACTGATGATGTGGCACCTTACTATTGATAGCCCACTGTGATAGTGAAACTGCACTTTACTATTTTGTAATAGTAGATCAAGTAGAGATACTTGATGTTGTGTATTGTTGTTGTGTGAGGGTGAGGGAGGGTTCAGTGGTCCTGTTGTTGTCTGTCTGTCTGTCTGTCTGATGAGCTATGGTGCAAGATGAATTTCCAAAAGGATCAATAAATGTCTATCTATTTGCTAGATAGTTAACGTAACGTTAATGTCTGAGGCAAGATCCGAAATCACAACGTTAGTGCGGTGGGGACGTTAGGCGTCTGCCATCAAGAAGTGGTCGGAATTATTTTCTAGGACACTATTGTTTACGTTTAAACGCTCAAATGGAGGTGGTATTTTAATTCAACTGTTGTAAGCTAACGCTATAGCTTTTGCGTTACATAGCTAGCACAGTAGCCTATGTTATAACGTTATGTCTTTTGGTAAACTCCACCTCTAGCTAACTAGCCTCCGAGGTATATATTGACATAATAATGTTATGCAGTTGGACAGTAAAAGCTTAGTATACTGTGGTGAAAAATGGATGGAAATGCTCTTTAACGTTACCTGAATAAGGTTGCCTTCCTGGTCATACTGGGCACCTATTTTCGAGCCAGTTCTCACTCTATGGAAAACAGACGCAGCCGCCGCCATGATGAACTCAAGTGTTGCTGATGATGACAGATCACATGACCGTTAACATTATGACACTCAAGATATTTTCAATGCGGCGACACACCGGTTGATATTATAGCTACATACATGGGCCAACGTTGCACACAAAAAGACACATTGTAACATTTAACATAGCTAACTGTATTGTATATTTTACACCACAGTCTGTGTTTTAAACGCGTGGAATGTCCTGGAATGTCACGAGCACAAACGTGTAGAGACAGCACAACATGCACGCGCAGTCAGCCAGCAGAGGGAGCACCGAGATTACAAAAAATAGTTTCAAACCACTGGCCTCAAGAAGAAATATAAACCTTACATCAGTGGTTGTCAAACTTTTTTTTCCAATAATGTAGCCCTTTTGAATTGTTTCTGACCAGCGCTAATCGTTTTCGGTAGAAAAAAAAAGTATATAAAGAGGAACAGTACAGCGATGTCAGCGCTAGATTTACTAAACAACAGCCTTACTGGGAAAAAAAACATGTAAATGCTGATGAGAGAAGGAGACAAAAACTGTAAAAAAGACAAAAAATTGGAAAAAAATATGGTAGAAAGAAGCAAGGAGGTAAGGCAAGAATGGGTCAAGATAGTATCAAAAACTTCAGAAACAGTGACATACGAAGAAAAAAGCGAGAAACTTGTAAAAAGTAGAAGGACAGTAGAAGGAAGGCAAGACTGGGTCCAAAGAAAGCGACACAAATGTCCCATTCTTTGGTAGAAAACAAAAAAGTCTACATAAAGAGGAAAAATGTTTCTGGACAACAGCCTTGTAACTATTAAACATTTTGTCATGTACCCCCCTGCAGTCCTCCAAAGTACCCCTATGGGTACACGTACCCCCATTTGAGAAACACTGCCTTGCATGATATTACAAAAATAACGTTATAGAAGAAATACATTTTAGGATCAAACACAGATCTTAATCTTGCAACACAAATTTAAGTTGCTCGCTTTTGGCTCTAGGCTCTAGGCTGCCCACCTCTGATATATCTCTACACTTTTAACTTGACTTATCTTCACTGCCTTCTCCAAACTGATAGAACAACGTTTTTACATTTTGGGGGGAAAAAAATCTTGTTTACAGTTATCTTCGCACATTGATATGCTGTCGTTCTGTCATCTTTTTATCATTGGGGGGAATATTGAAAAGGGAAGGAGATTTTTATTTTGCGACAGTGCTGGTCACATTGCGGCGTATACTTTACGACAACGGCTCCGTTCACGGCACACGTGTGTACAGCCAAGTCCCCTTCCACTCCGGCGGTGTTTACTCCAGCATGGCTAAAGTTTCTAAGAAGAAAGTGAGTAAAAAGAGTCTCAAGAAAAGCTCCAAGGGGACAGATAAGATCGCAGAGGTGAAGCCGGATGTGGTCTACGACGACGACGGTGATGATGATGAGGAGGATTTATACAACGCGGATGAAAACATCACCAGCGAAGAGGACGAGGACGGCGAGGATGAGCGAAAACGCCACAAGCTGCTGGAAGCCATCAGCGCTATCGGGGGTAAGAGGAAGAAGAAGCTGGGAGAGAGATCCGAGGCGGCCGTCCAGATGTCTGAGTTCACTGTCAACGCGGAGGGAGAGGGCGACAAAGTCGACCTGTCGGACCTCATCGGGACTATGGAAAAAACCTCCGCTGTCCCGGCCAAGGCCAAGAAGCAGCTGAAGAACCTGCAGCGGAGTACAAAGACTATAGAGTGCCCTCTCAGCAAGCAGGAGAGCCAGAGGATCCAGAGGGATGTGGCCTTCCAGAAGGCAGCCACAGAGGTGACCCGCTGGAAAGGGATCATCCGACAGAACCAGAGGGCCGAGCAGCTGGTCTTCCCCTTAAACCAGGAGCCCTCTGGCCCCAAACCCATGGAGAGGGTGGTGAGCGGCTGGAAGGCGCAGACCCCGCTCGAGCAGGAGATATTCGCCCTGCTGTCCGCCAACAAGCAGCCCTTCCACGACCCTGTCCTGACCCCTACAGAGGAGGCTTCGATGCGGGCGATGAGCCTGGAGGAGGCCAAGATCAGACGCGCAGAGCTGCAGAAAGCCCGGGCCCTGCAGTCCTACTACGAGGCCAAGGCCCGCAGAGAGAGGAAGATCAAGAGCAAGAAATACCACAGGGTGCAGAACAAGGCCAAGCGCAAAGATTTTGTGAAGCAGTTTGACGAGATGGTGAGGTCGGACCCCGCCGCTGCCTTGGAGGAGCTGAGCAAGATGGAGCTGTCCAGGATGCAGGAGAGGATGTCGCTGAAGCACCAGAACAGCGGCAAGTGGGCCAAGTCGAAAGCCATCATGGCCAAATACGACGAGGGGGCTCGCCAAGCGATGCAGCAGCAGCTGGAGGTGAACAAAGAGCTGACCCAGAAGCTGGTGACCTCGCTGAATGATAAGGAGGAGGAGGAGGAGGAGGAGGAGGCAGGCGACGCAGAGGTGCTGCCTGATTTTGTAAACGATGCAGAACGGGGACTGGATTCTTCAAATCCCTGGATGAGAGGGAAGCTCTCAGAAGAGCCCGCAGAAAAAGAGACGACTGACATGGTGGTTCTCATAGCCGAAGGGCCTGGAGTGGGGGGAAACACAGCTGTTGAAGAAGAGGAGGAGGAAAAGGTTGAGGAAACGGAGGAGGAAGCGCTCCTCCGAGAGTTTGACAGCAGGAGGAAACTGCGTCAGGCTCAGGAGACCGACCTCGTCGCGTCTGCAGACGCCGGGGAGGAAAACGCTGCAGCGGATGACCCGGGCGCGTCGGACAAAGAGGAAGAGGAGCTGTCGGAGTTCACCAGCCTTCTCCGAAGAATGGCTGCCAGCCGTTGGGAGGCCGAGGCCGAGAAGGCGGAGGCAGCCGCGGACGCCAGCCACGCGGACGCTTCGGCTCGGCTGGAGGAAGGGCTGATGAGGATCAGGAGCCTGGAGGACGTGGAGCTCCTCGGGCAGGAGGAGCCTGCCGCTGACGAAGCCCCCGACCAGCCCCAGCAGCCCCCGGCCACGGAAAACCTGGCACCGGCCACTCAGAAGGCAGGCAAAAACCAAAAAAGGAAAAGAGGGATCGAGCTGAAAGAAGTGCTCACCAAAGAGGCAAAAGTCATCCAAGTGCCCCTGGCTCCAACCGTGGAGGACGCTGAAGACCCGGACCAGAAGCCGGACCAGAGGGGACTCATCAGGGAGGCCTTCGCCGGGGACGACGTCGTCTCGGACTTCCTCAAGGACAAGAGGAAGCAGGAGGACGCAGGGAGGCCCAAGGTGGTGGACCTGACGCTGCCCGGGTGGGGCGAGTGGGGGGGCACGAACCTCAAGCCGTCCCGCAACAAGCGCAGGAGGTTCCGGATCAAGACGGCGCCGCCGCCACGCCGAAAAGACCAGCACCTGCCGAGCGTCATCGTGTCCGAGAAGAGAAACAGCGCCATCAGCCTCCACCAGGTCAACTCGCTGCCCTTCCCCTTCCAGAACCACGCGCAGTTCGAGAGCACCATCCGCTCGCCGCTGGGCCGCACGTGGAACACGGAGCGGACCGTCAAAAAGATGAGCAAGCCCAAGGTGATCACCCAGCTGGGCGCCATCATCGAGCCCATGGCTCGGGAGGAGCTGATGAAGGACAAGAAGCAGGCTTCCCCTGGGAATACCAGTACTCTGGACTCACGGAAAAGAAAACATTAGCGACAGCTATTAACAAATGCTCACCGGTTATCAGTCAATTTATATAAAAAAAAGAAGGTTATAAGTAATTCTCCACTACTCAAAAAGAAGGTTATTAGTAATTCTCCACTACTCAGCTACTATGTAAACATCCAGGTCTGTGTGGCTCTATGGGTGTGATGCTGATCAGTTTACTTCAGTCCATGTTGTGACTAGGGCTGCTCCCTCTTAGTCGATGAGTGGACTAATCGGTGGTTTTGGTCTTAGTCAACTTAGATTTCTTTAGTCCATTAGTCATATTTGATGCTTTTTTTCATGCTGAATGACTTATTTCCAAGAAACGTACGAGCACATCTCTGGTAAACACAAGAATTAAAGTGGGTGCTTTTGCATGACTCTTTGCGGAAAAATTCAGATTTACAGATCTGTCGATTAAATCAACTAATCGATTAGTCGATACAATTGAATGAGTGTTAGTCAACTAAGAATTTCTTCAATCGAGCACAGCCCTAATTGTGAGAATGTGTCAGCATTTAGAGAACTGACATCATGTATTTGAAAATGATTTTTGGGAGCCTTTTATTATTGTATTCTTGAGATTAAGATATGTTTAATCAGATACAGAAAGTCAAGAGTTGATCGCAGGCTTGTGGGTTAAAATGTTAAAATGTTAACAGCTGTTACTCATATGTACTGTATGTATTGTGTTGTCTCAAAGCGGTGCAGTACATTTACAACTGAAACAGTAAGTGCTTCCCAGTGTTTTTGTTCCTTACCCATGCACCTCCAAAAGCAAAGGTTGTCATATTCTAATATTTAGAACTGGCGACCTAGTTACCAGTGGATCATTTTTAAAATACTCTTCTTCTTCATTCACACCGTTACTTAAATACAAGTACGTAAGTAATAGAAAGCGCAAAATGTCCCCAAAGTTTAAAAAAAAAACTGCTCATTATGCAGGATGGCTGCGTTTAAATGTTACATTATCATAGGTCTATATATATTATATTCTTGAAGTCTTATTACTGATGCATTAGTCTTTGTTGCATTTTAATGTTGTTGCTACTTTATGTAATGGGTAGTTACATGTATGGTATGAGTGTATATATTGTACTTTTATTATGTACTTCTTATTATGGGTTTCTAATACCGGAATCTAAACTACTTACTATCGCTTTTAGATAAATGGAGTGGAGTAATAATTACAATATTTTCCTCCTGATATGTAGTGGAGCAGAAATATGCAGCGGAGCATAGTGATATTAAGTACAAGGACCTCAAAAATTGTAATTGTACTCCGAGTAGTAGAGTAAATGTACTTATTCTTCACTGATTGAATGACAAGCACTGTTCAGGCAGACTGAACTTAATCCAAACAAGTTCATTTAGGCTACTATTTTAATTTCTAAATGATTTTTTTTTTCTTATATATTTTTTTTCTAGGCTTAATGTTTTTTTTGTCATACCTTGACAGTTTCACACAGGTGGAATGACACACTATATATGTCCCACCCGCGCTAGACGTCACAGCGACGCCACGTGACGCTTTTGAAGATGACTGCATGAGTCAGCAGTCCAAACAGTCAAGGTATGACAACACAACGTTAAGCCTGTCGTTTAAGAAAAAAAAAATCACTTACAGACAGAACTTAAGCCAACGTTCCGTAGAGAAAGATACCGAATGATCAAGCTGAATTACAGATACAGTGTGTGGAATGAAATGAGTGCAACAGCTTAGAACAAAGTGATGGCATAAGCTGGTTACCGATATACATGATGACAAAAAAAGGCTTAACCCTACATGGAAGCTCCATTAGGGGGAATGCAAGGTGAATAGAGTGGGAGTCAAAGTCACACGGTCCAAAGAAAAAGCTTGTGTCATTCATTGAGTCACAATATGGAAAGCAAAAGTTGGGAATGCTCCTAAACAGTATCAAAATCACATTTGGGGAGGAAACATGACTATCCCTATTTTGTGTTTATGACTGAAAGCTAGGACGTTTGATTTGTACTGTTGTACTGATTCAAATCACTTAAAAAAAAAAATGTTCTTGTATAGCTCTTATTTTTAGACTCTTCAAATGTGAGAACTTTGGCTTCTTTTTCTTTTTAAATGAAAAAGGGCTTATGGACAACTATGTTTATATTCCTCAAAGTAAGGTTTCACAAAAAAAATGTATTGCAGTGCCTATTATTGGTATTGTGAAATATCATATTAGCACATTAACACACAAAAATTATTTCAAACAATACCTAGCTGTATCAGCAATAATGTATAGTGAGTGCTAGAAACAATTAGTCAGTTAATAGAAAAATTGATCACAAGAACATTAATCTGCAACAAGTTTGATAGTTAATAAATCGATTTTTGTCATTTTTCAAGCAACACAGAACTGTACTACAGAACAACTTGCTTTTCTTTATTATATGATAGTAAAATACATATATTTGGACCTCATGTTGACCATTGGGGAATTGTGATTTTGTATCATTTCTGACATAATAATTAGTCAATTAATGCAACAAATAAGGATCATATTAATTAGTAACTTCTTGTCGAAAAACAATCCTCAATTGTAACCCTAAAAATAATAAACAATAATGACGTGTCATGGGGAAATATCTGCATCATTTACTGTTCTATTGCCAAACTATTGCATTCACATTGCTTAAGGGGAGACACTGCAGCTGAATAGGAACAAAACAAATTCACTAATAGATAATACCAGAAACTTCTCCAGTTGATTACACACATTAACCCTTGTGTTGTCTTCACGACAACCATGGCCTTGTTGTCCTCTCAGGTCTAAGTAGAAAATTAACACTTTTTTTAACACATTTTTTTTCAATGTTTTCGTCCCTTTTTTGACACTTTCTTTAAAATATTTTATGTCTGGTTTTTTTTTCCAAGTTTTTGTCCTTTTGTCCGCTACCACCAGTACTGTCTACACGCCACTCACCAACTTATTACCACTATTGTTACACTTATTTTTTTGGAATTCATGGTCAATAAACCTCTTTTAAAGGAAATTATACAAACATTTTGAGTCAAAAAAGCAGAAATGATGAATTATTTTGACTAATATTAGAATAATATATGTTGATGGATAATCACAGACTGGTGTATGTCAAAGTTTAGTCCCAATACTGTTTGGAAACCGTTTACATTTTTTTCAAAGGCTATAAAATTGAAGAAAATACTCAAAATGTAATGAAAGTATAGGGATCATTAATTGTACTTGCGAAGAGCGTTGTAGGGAACCATCCATGTTATTTTTAGGTCATTTATTAAAAAGAAACCCATATTTCTGATGTAGACATTTTGATAACGGGTCAAATTTGACCCGAGGACAACATGAGGGTTAAGACAACTATCTTTTGTATTACAAGTTTTCTGGAATTTTATGTTTAAATATGGAAATGAAACATTATCTTATTAAATATGCGCTATTTTGCATACATTTCCAGAAGAGAAATCTGAACATTGGATAAAGCCAGGTTCAAAATTCTTCTTTTATTTTGTTGACATATTAGAGTCAAAGGGTTTTACAGAGGGGGATTTTGGATATCTTCTTTTATCACTGCATAAATAAATCAGAGTATGGTGTCAACAGCCATAAAAAAATCCATTTTCGCCACGTTTTAAGGTATAAAATGTTACATAAATTAGGCTATGATTGATATCTGAACAAACCCCTCTGTAAAAACCTTCAGAATATAGATAGGAGTGAAACTGGGAAGTTAGGTGTATGTAAGTGCTACTTTTAAGCCTTTATGCCTTTAAAGATATACATTATAAAATCCCACACATTTTGCAAGACGGTTGTTAGGGTAAAACAAATAACAGATATCAACATGGAACTTTCCCAGTTAATTTGTTACATCAGGACATATATTTTTGTATTCAAAAAATATGCAAATTGGGAATTATCTAATGTTAAGGTTTTCTGAATTTAGGAGGAATTTGCAGGTGAAAATACACAAAGTGTAAAATAAACACCTAAATGTGTATTTTGGATGTTTTTTCCCCCCAATAGTTTGAAAGAATACGCTATGCTATGGAAGTAAAATAGCCCAGAAACTCAAAATTGAAAAAAAGATGGTTTTGCCTGGGGTGTCTCCCCTTAACTTATAATAATTTCCTGCCATCAATCAAAAGACAAAAATAGCTTTAACATCCTGGTATTTTAGGCATTCTTACAGGATGCCAGATGAAATTGTGTCATTGAGACCTATTTGGATGATGTTAACTGACCAGCAGGTCTGCAGACATGATGCAGCCGCTCACACTTGATTCAGCACCGGTGAGTGTGTACGCTCCCACTGGCCTGCCTGAAAGAAGCACAGGGCCACAGTTAGGAGTCGTACGGCATCCAACAACAGCATTTTACAAGTTTGTGCTTGACTTCCTTCTCCTCTCTTTCCTCATACATACTGTAGATCTTTAAGGCCATTCAGCAGTGTCTAAAGGAAAAGCCATTACAGTTGGGTTAAACCTTCACACATGGGTGAGAGTGCATACTTTGGCAACTGACATCTCTGTATTTCACATGATAGACACTCTATTAAAGTGGGGGATCCCGTAATGGACTATGCATCAGTTCAGGTAATGGTTGTCAGCTTGAGTGCCCGAGAGGCAGTGGAAAATTCCATTAGAAACCTTATAGTTACTAAATCAGTCATTCTCCATCTTCCTCTCTATCGAAACCACCTTTTTTGGGGGCAATTACTACAGCTTCATTCAGCTTTCAACAATGAAAAGAGACCTAGTCCTTGGACTTTCTCCTGCGCGCTGGACTGCAACAAGATCAGACAGTGATTCTCACTCAAATATATGAAGGCTGCTGTGGCTGTAAATCAGAGAGCTGGGGGTACGAATGGCCCCATGATGGAACATGTTTTTCTCCATTATGCCCATTTGTAAGATCTGCTTAAACATTTGTTCTAGGATGAAGAAGCATTTGTGCTTACCTCATTGGTTGGCTGCTAAGAAATTGAAGATGATACCGACTTCTATTCCCTGATCAGCTTTTAAAGTGTGTTATGGCTATGAGATGTGACAGAAGACAAGGGTTATCTTACTGTATTTATGCTGCAGTTTTATTTGCCACTGCTTCTTCACTACATTCCAATTGGCTTGGATGTCTGTGCGTGGAACAATCTGATAGAGGACTCTTACTCATTTCGCCATGTGATCCAAGGCCCGACTCCATTCCCATCCTGACAGGTGTAAGATTAACTTAGTTAGGTGCAGGGGCGCTCATGCGCACCAAATTAAATTAATGGAACAAATTTCCCTCCTAATTAAGATGAAAATACGTGTCAGTTGTAACCTTGCTGAGCACTAATTATGTACAAATGATTTATCATCTGTTTCGTCCTGAATAGCAATGGGCTCACCTCTCCGATAGCCCTGGCTGGCTGTTAAGAGATGGGCCCTGATTAACACTGACAGGTTGTGCTGCGAAGAAGCTGCACGTCGCCGGCCGGCCAATCGGAGCCGGCCTGAGCTCAGACTCTCCTCCCTTCCATTAACCTACATTGAGTGTGCAGCTGAGCATCACTGTGCCTCGGCTCTCCTTCTTGTTTCTCTCCTCGGAATGAAAATAAAGTACATTCAAAGAGGAAAGGTGGGGGGTGATAGTGTGACTGATGCAGGCTGATGGAGCATGGGGGAGGAGGGGGAGGGGGAGGGGGGGATGAGAGTGTAAAACCTGAACTGGGGATGAATCCCAATAGGTGTGCCATTTCTACTGAGACTGGGTTAGCATGTGCCTGTATGATCCAACTAACAGAGGAAGATGAGGCGTCTTTAACAGGCTCTCCACCTCAAATGACAAATTGAATAACGCAGAATACAGTCAAGCTCATACATCAACATTTTATGGCTGGTGGCGGATAATTGCTTCTAAGTGTCCTAGAACAAAAACAAGCGTGTATCACCCATATACCAGCCTCAGGCCAGCAGGTGGTGCAATAGGTTAAGCCTGCCAAAAGCTAATGTATAAATTCCTGTGGGCTGAAATATCAAAAATAAACAGGGCTTCATTATACAATTAGAGCCTAACCGGGATATTCCATCTTATTTCCTCGTGCCTTGCAAGTACAGATATATTTCAATGGGCAGCAGCTCTGATTAGCATTAGAATCAGAGTCCCTTGTGATGCTAAGGACACACCGGCCAATCTGTAATCATTGTTCCGCAGGCTTGCTCACAGGGGATATAGCCTGCTTTGTCATTATCATTCAATATGCCACACACATGCTGGCATAGCTTCTGTGGCGCTGCCAGCAACAGGGCATTTGCATTTTCTTCTCACAGTTCCAAGAACCTGCACAGACAATCATGCACCACAAATTACTCCTTTCTGTTTCCACCGCCTGAATATGAAAGATGCCTTTCCTTCCTGTCTGCCGCTAAAGACAGAGAAAAGCTCCCTCATTCTATGTCTCATTTCCTCCTTGTGTGATTCCTCTCCTGCAATTGTCTGAGTGCGCGTCATTAAATGTCATTCTGTACAGGTGTCAGCTCCAGCCATTAGGGACCATTTGACTTTCTATTGTGACTTGGGGTTATTTAGCCGACACCTTACCATCGCCACAATTTGCTCGTTGGGTGTTTCATTGTTGTGGTAAATGTCTGTATGCCTGCACGAGGGAGGTACCTGTGTTCTCCAGCTCATTTCTCTTTTCTTTTTTTTTTAACCGAGCTTGTCTTTCCAAACATGGCTATTCCCCTGGTGCTGGAGACATGGCACAGCTGCGGTTAATGCAGATTCAGAGCATGTCAAGCACACACACAGAAACAGCACTCATTTTGAGAGAGACCCCCCACATTTCTGCTCCAAGCCCTGTCCGTGTAGGTTGCTGTAACATTCATCATAGAAATAAAATGCTTTGCTCTGACAAAATTGTGCAAAGGAATTGGAAATTTGATTTCAACGTGAAAACAAAAATGTCATTATGACCCTGTCTTTAATCTTTCCCAGGTCTTGTCATGGAAAAGATGATCTTTTTTAAAGATTTAATTTTTAGGCATCATAACGCAGAGTGATAGGTCATCCCTAACATGTGATTCATTCATTGAAAAACAAGAGCGGCAGCCATTTTCTTTTGTTGCTCCCCACACCCTTTCCTAATTCACGCCTCTGCCTGTAGTGAGAGAAATCGGGGGCTGCTTGGCAAACAGCATCTCCCACATCATGGCCGTCTGGGGATTGGAGGATGAGGCAGGGAGGGAGGGGGTTAGAGGTTAATTATAGACAACAGAGAGGTCACGGGGCCTATTATTTTGGAGCGGGGACCTGTAACGGTCCAATGGGGAATGACATTTACGACGAGGGCCCGGCCCCACCCCTCCATCACTACTACACCCACAACCCACCCTGCGCACGCCATCACTCACATTTATACTGAAGGAGCCGACAGTGGGACTCAGTGGTCTGATAATGAAAAGGCCCTTAGCTCTTGGCACAGGCAGGATGATGAATTGAATCCCCGGCTGTTCTCTGGCTGCGTCAGGGGGCCTCCAAGTAGCCCTTGACAACTAATCGAAAGCCCCCATACCCTCCTCTCACCTACTAGACTTCCTTTATCACTCTAATTATTAGGGTTAAGTGAGTCTCCCATGGGACTGTGAGTAGTAGAGTGCAAAGAATCTGCTTAGTCATCTTATTAGATGAAAAATAAAGTGGCATAAGCATAAATTAGCTGCCTGAATCTGATGATAGTGAGATGTAGCCATGTTAAGATCGTTCTCCCTGGGCCTAGGTTGGTTGTCACAATTTGAAAAAGGAAATGAAAATGGCTTTAGATATGACCACATACACAAATATGTATTAAAGCATAGGGTTGGTGATACTTTATATGATACTTTATATTTTTGTTATTGGGAAAAATTATTATTATTAATCATTCACTGTTGTCCAAAAAATATTAAAACACATAAATGAGCCACTCTGTTGACTGGGTGACATGTTCCTTCATTACCATGAACACACACACACACACACACACACACACACACACACACACACACACACACACACACACACACACTCACACACACACACACACACACACACACACACACACACACACACACACACACACACACACACACACACACACACACACACACACACACACACACACACACACACAGACACATTGTAGTTCATTTTGGCTGTCTCTCTGACTGCATTCCCCCTCTGTCTGAAACGCTCCATATTAGCGCCTGTCTCTTAAGCCCCCCCCTTCCAAAAAAAGCCCAGTCTGCTCTGATTGGCTTGTGAAAAAATATGCCAGACCTTTGCAAAGGTATACTGATAAAAAACTTAAAAAGGAAAAAATGAAGGCAACTTCTGGCATCAGATTAATATCATGCAAGGTTTGTCTTTTTACAAACTATTTAATTTGTTGTATGTAAAAAATACATTTGCAAGTAAAATCAACTTAATTGAATTATGTAGATCAAGCAAGATTTCTGAAAGTGTAGTTATTTGAGAAGAGTTTGAGCCTGGGTCATGAAAACGTAATGCCACAGGTCTTTATTTAACCTTTATTTAACCAGGCAGGCCATTGAGAACAACATACAGTTTCACATTCAATACAATACAGGAATACAGAATACAAAAGGCTACATAAAGTGCAGATTAAGTAGGCATTACAAAGCCGGTGCAAAGTGAGATGTAAGTAAGACGATGGATATGTGAAAGTGACATGGTAATAACACAACATACATGAATAGGCAGTCTATAGCACTGCTGAAATGTAGTGAGGAGTCAATATACAGTTATACAGCAAATAGTGGTCTGGTTAGTGATATAGGTCAGTAATAACGCAGTAAACCAGACTAGACAGTCTATATAAATGCTGAGTGAAGAGTGTGGGCGTGTGACTCACAACCAGGACCCAATGAAGTGTGCTGAGCATTAAAGCAAATTGAACATAAACAGTGATTGCAATTCCCGGGAGCATCACGTGATGCCATGGCTCCCAAAAAAAAACACAGTTCCCTATAGATTTAGAAGGCAAAAGAGACATCTGTAAATTAGTGGATACATTTTTTTTGGGATTGTCACAACACACCTAATTAAATCCAGGTTGTACATCCATGCCAATGACACTCATGGTTCCCAAACCTGTGGCTCCTCCCACTCGGATTCTATTGGAAAAGAGTTGGGTGAGAGATTGGCTTGGATTATGTAAATACATATTGTCAAGGAAATTTTTTTTGGAACAAATGCAAATTAACTTCAAAACTATATATATATATAAATGTAAATATACACATTTTTAATGTTTCATTGTTAATGTCATAGTTTTAATTATGCTACATTTATATCTGCTCAGATTTTTTCTTCTCCTATATAGTTCTCAAGCCGTGGGTGGAGATACTCATAAGGGGGACGGTAATTACTAATGAGTCTGCATGGGACAGGAAGGTAAGCCAAATCTGAATGGCTTGTTGAATCCCAGGTTTTCTGATTTTAGGCAGCCCACAGAAAACTGACTGGGTTTTCTTATTTCACAGTTTGTGAATTGGAAGGCACTTCAGATCTCCAAATGTATATACACAGGCACAAAAAGTGAGTTTTTAATCTACTTTAAAGTTAAACAAGGATTTCAATTGCTATGTGAATAAATAATTGCAGTTCTAATTTCTTAGGAACTAGTAGTCTTGTGTCGCCTTTTTTAAAATGTATTTTCTTCTGTCTACATTTCTTTCAGTTTGTTTGGCATCATCACATGCAATAACAGCAGCTTGCTCTGAGCTTTTTTTTACAACTAGGATTTTCGAAATCTGTAGCATGAAAACTACAGTTAACCGTGATAAAGTTAACTCTGAGCTATGGTGGAATGAGAGAGCATGGATTGTCTGTTTATATTCAAACTATTGTGTAGCCAGATATAATCCCTCTAACCCCATCATGAGCAGCAGGTCTCAGTCTCGGTCTTAAACTACATCCATGGTCTCAGTATGCTGCATACAAAATGGAGTGTAAATGGGATAGAGGATTAAGAGTGATCCACTCCGCACTGTGACTTTCTCACCTCTGCATCTCTGTAAGCCTATTAGACGACCACAAGAGCAAATCAAATACGTTGCAGAAAAAACATAGTGTGCGTTTGTGTGTGTGTGTGTGTGTGTGTGTGTGTGTGTGTAAGAGAGAGAGAGAGATAGAGAGAGAAAGACACACGCACACACACACACACACACACACACACACACACACACACACACACACACACACACAGACCCCCCTCCCCCCCCCACACACACACACTTAGATTTTTTTTAATTTTTTGTTTCACATTGCTTTTGTTTTCATATTTGCTATGTAATAAATCCATCCTAATGTTTTAATGTTCATTTAACTGTTTATTGTGTTCTGTCTGAATAATGTATGTTGATGCTTTGGCAACATTGTTATTGAAACTTTCATACCAATAAAGCACCTTTGAATTTGAGAGAGAATGAGAGTAGCCTACATAATAGTTATGTCCAAAATACGACTTTAAACATATTTTCAGTATCTCTCAACTCATTTTCAGGTTTAATTAATTACATTGATATGTAAAAAAATGAACATTTTAATATATTAATCTCATTTATTTATGATGTTATCCAGCTGTTCTGCAGACAAAAAATAGTTTGGGGTTAATACATGGAACGTAAACTCTAATCAAGTGATACGTCAGTTTTGTGTAACGTGTTTACGTCATGTCACGCTGATTGGGTGGATGTGGTTCATTCATCTTAGATAGCCGGAAGTAGTCTCAGTAGGGAGAGAAGAAGGCTAACTTATTTCGTGTTTTGCAGCCTGGTGTTAAACGCTGAGCTATTTTAAATGACATATGGTTTTATTGGAACGTCTCTGTCAACATAAGGTAAACGTTATCTTTGAACTCAGCCAGTGTACTACGACGGGTAACGCCAACTGTGAATAACAAATGCAGTTAGCTAACGTTAGCTAGCCTATTACATACATAACGTTAATCGGGCTAGTCAACTAGCGTCAAGCTAACTAATTTAGCATATCCGCTGCGTTCATAACTAGCTATATTTCTTATAAGTAACGTTATTTACTGTAATGTAGCTTGGTGTTGCATTGCCTCATTTTAACTTACTCATCAGCAGCAAGAATCTAGTGAAAGACTGCTGCTGCTGACGCTGCTTAATGATTAGCGCTTAGGCTAGCTAGCTAAATTCGTCGGGTAGCCAGTTTATTGCCACAGCAACCCTGTCGATAGCTAACGTTAAGTCACTATTAGGAAATTAAAGTTCTACAGGAGGCTGTGTTAAAGTAATGCCTTAGATGACCACACAGAGTCACGTGAGGTGAACTAACCCCAGTGTGTGCCTCTTGTATCCTCATCGCACGAGAGCCACATTCTGGGCTAAAGGTGAGCGCAGTCCAACTCAAGAACAACAATGATCTTAAAGGTGTGTGTGTGTGTGTGTGTGTGTGTGTGTGTGTGTGTGTGTGTTGCACGAAAATATCTAAGTATCTAATTGCGATTATTTTGACTGATATTACGATTGCGATATGATTAACTATATTGACAGGGCATGATCATGTGTGTATCATTATTTCATTATTCTCATTTTCATTGACTAATATTACATCTTAAAAAATTAAAATGATTATTGTATTGCACTAGTCCATATTGGGATTTCGATAAAATTGCGATTAATTTTGCAGCCTTAGTGTGTGTCCCAGTCTTTGATATGTGGCTTTTGATTCAATTAGTTATCTAACTCCACCTCATCAATTTAGTAAGCCATTGATAAACCATGAAGTCAATCAACCTCATTTTGCAGCACTTTTAAAAAGTTGCACTTGTGTCAAAAAGTATAACCTTTAATTCTAATGGTCTGATTCCCTGCTAGGACGACAGATGTATGTATATGTTTGTGGATACAGATGGTCTAAAATGACTGAAAATGGCATAATGTAAATTGTGTTTTAGGGTGGATTTTACAGTCTTTTCGTAATTCCCTGCCTGTCCTTGTTTTCCAGCTTGGCCTGGGATGTCGGAGGAGGACATTGACCTCACTGGCGGATGAAGACGTCACATACTTTTCTATATTTTCCTGACCTAGGCTTATGAATGTCCCTAACGCTGACGGCCATGAGCGACAGCACAGTGACCAGCAGCCAGCAGCAGTGGTTGGGGCCCGGGCAGATGCCACGTCCTTCCCGGGGCCCCTATATCTCAGTCATCACCAACAGGTTAGTGCTGCACCTTCTCCACGTTAGCTCACCTAAAGAAGAAAAACATGATGACCAAAGGCAAGGATTGTTTTTGTAAACCTACATTTCGATAATACTATTTATAAGGGTGTGACGATGAGACACTCGCCTCACGAGATTTGGTTCACAAGAACGAGACAAGACACTATTTTAAAGAAAACTTCAAATGAATACAGACGGTCATTGAAATATAATGACCTCATCCACATTGTCGGAATCACTGAAAAACACGAACCTATAATTTCTGGAGCCTACTTCAAAACAGCAATCTCTCACCCAGCTCCAATCCAACTCCACAATGCCTTTTTCCCCAACTCGCTGTCCACTCTCCACACCGCTGTCTTCGGACGAGAAGTCACCTCGTGAGATTGATAACATTGTTGGACAATTTTAATAACAATCTAGGCCTGCCAGTACCAAAAAAAAAATCAGGGATGCACAATTGCCCCATTAGGTTACATTGCAGCTCGGTTCCCTCTGGTTTGTTACTGCAATCTCGCTCAATACTGGAACAATTTCAAAGATCTTTGGTCACATCAATTTATTACACACAAGTGCACGATGAAATGGGGTCCAGGTTATAAAAAAAAAAAAATTACCCTTTAAGACAAGGGGAGAACATTCTCTTTGTTCAATACCATTAAAAGTAAAGTTAGGTTTTGGTGTCCGCTGCAGTCCGTGTGTCTCGAGAGTGAGAGCGGCGGTATCCTCTAACGTTCTAACCTGAGTTTCTGTCGTCCAGTAATTATCGGTCATTGACCGGTAAAAAGGGGTGAGGACTGAAAATTCCAACTGTCTCCGGTCAGAGTGGCCAGTGGAAATAATTCCCTCCGCACAAATTGAATTGTGTTCAAATGGGTTAAAGTGATTTTCATTTCTTTCACTCTACAAACCCCAATTCCAATGAAGTTGTGACGTTGTGTAAAACGTAAATAAAAATAGTAGAATGATTTGCAAATCCTTTTCAACCTATATTCAATTGAATACACTACAAAGACAAGATATTTAATGTTCAAACTGATAAACTTTATTGTTTTTTTTGCAAATATTCACTCATCTTGAATTTGATGTCTGTAACATGTTCCAAAAAGCTGCGACAGAGCCATGTTTACCTCTGTGTTACATCACCTTTCCTTTAAACACTCAATAAGTGTTTGGGAACTGAGGACACTGATTGTTGAAGCTGTGTAGGTGGAATTCTTTCCCATTCTTGCTTGAAGTACGACTTCAGTTGCTCAACAGTCCGAGGTGTCTGTAGTTGTATTTTGCGCTTCATACTGTCCACACATTTTCAATAGGAGACAGGTCTGGACTGCAGGCAGACCAGTCTACTACCCACACTCTTTTACTATGAAGCCATGCTGTTGTAACATGTGCAGAAGGAGGCTTAGCATTGTCTTGCTGAAATTAGCAGGGACATCCCTGAAAAAGACGTTCCTTGGAATGCAGCATATGTTGCTCCAAAGCCTGTACCTTTAAGCATTAATGGTGCCTTCACAGATGTGCAAGTTCCCATGCCATGGGCACTGACTCACCCCCATACCATCACAGATGCTGGCTTTTGAACTTTGCGCTGATAACGATCTGGATGGTCCTTTTCCTCTTTGGCCTAGAGGACATGACGTCCATGATTCAAAAACAATTTGAAAAGTGGACCCGTCAGAACACAGCACACTTTTCCACTTTGCGTCAGTCCTTCTCAGATGAGCTCGGGCCCAGAGAAGCCGGTGGCGTTTCTGGTGTTATTGATATACGGCTTTGACTTTGCATGGTAGAGTTTTAACTCACACTTGTAGATGTAGCGATGAACTGTGTTAACTGACAATGGTTTTCCGAAGTGTTCCTGAGCCCAGGTGCTAATATCCTTTACATCATGAGGTCTGTTTTTAATGCAGTGCTGCCTGAGGGATCGAAGGTCACTGGGTCATGTTGGTTTTCGGCCTTGCTGCTTACGTGCAGAGATTTCTCCAGATTCTCTGCGTCTTTTGATAATATTAAATATCTTGTCTTTGTAGTATATTCAATTGAATATAGGATGAAATGGATTAGCAAATCATTGTATTCTGTTTTTATTTACATTTTACACAACGTCCCAACTTCATTGGAATTGGGGTTTGTATTAAAACAATAAACAATGTTTTTTTTTCCATTAAAAAAAAAATAGACTAGCATATGTGATAAGGGAAAAAACAATATGACGTGTTCTCGCTCTGATTGAATGCAGGAGTAGACTAGACTTACCGTGGATTTACAAACTACAAATGGCAAAAAGCAAGCAGAAAGGTCAAAAAAAAAAAGCCAGACTTCGTCATGCTGGTTGTGTACTGATATCGCGATCCACTTTTCACCTCGTCACGTTTTAATATCCACGTCTCTACTATTTATTTCATACCTCCACGCTGGTGATAGCGTGGTGTGATGCATTATGTTGTGTGGGTGTCCTCCGTTCGTCCCATTGTGGTGAATGCGATACCTCAGCACCAGTTTCGGTGTAACTGATGTTACAGTGTCTGAGATTACACACCAATGACATTACTAAAGGCCGTTTTTATGGTTCTGCGGAGGCTCCACGCAGTAAAAAGTTAAAAAAAATAAAACTGCAGAATCAGATGATTTATATTATGTATAATAGGCTATATTTATATCATTTCTTAGTGTGTTTTCTTGTCAAATTCGTTCGTGGAATAAAAAAGATCCGAAACTAGATTGCAATGACTCCTTTTGTCTCGGCATTGTAGGACCACCAACCTGTTGATCCGAGGAGCCCTGCTGTTCTCTGTCGGCGTCTTCCTGGCCCTGGTGCTGAACTTACTTCAGGTGCAGAGGAACGTCACCCTCTTTCCCCCCGATGTCATCAGCAGTATCTTTTCCTCAGCCTGGTGGGTGCCGCCCTGCTGTGGCACAGCCTCAGGTATGTCAACACAAATATGAGCGAAAAAAAACAGTATTTGAAATCTTCATTTCTCCTGATATCGTCTCCTCATCTTGCATTCAGTAATTCCACAAAGTTGTACCACCCAGTAATATAATTTTAAATTGGGGAGATTGTGTGACTTTGGGTCACATTGACCCGTTTTCAATTTTTGTTTTTATATCAGAAAATATGGGATGTAGAAATAAGCGCTGAAAATGTGTAGAAGAACAAACGTTGGAAAAAGCAAAAACAAACTGTGAAAAAAAGGTGTCAAAAACACCACCCAACACACAAGAGTTAAAGCCAACTTTATTTTTTGGTTAAGATAACAACTTCAATTTAATCCTTGGTTTACTCTTCAATTCAATTTAGATTCTATAGTGTCAAATCATAACAGAAGTTATCTCAGTACACTATACAGATAGAGAAGGTCTAGACCCCAATTTATAGATTACAGAGACCCAACAATTCATTAGCGAACGCTGCGGTGATGGTCCCTCTGCCTCTGACGCCCGGCTGCAAGAGACGCTGTATTAAAAAGAAAAAAGAAAAAAAAGAGACGCTGTATTAACATTACTGTTTAAAACGCTTTCCAGATTAGTGGGGATGCATACCGCTCAAAACCAACATGAAAAAAGTAGTAATCTTCCCCCAGCATTTTGTTTGTTGCTAAACTGTGTGTAAAATGAGCAGTGATGTTTGTTTTCAGGTAACGTTACTGTTGACGTTCAAACAGGCCTGCGTGTGTGTTTTGAGAAATATCTTTATACTGCAAGGCTATATTTATTATATTAAGTTGGATATTGGATGTGATAAGAAGGAAATGGTTCTAACATTGCACTTTAGATGTGTGTGAATTTCCCACACCAGGAGTAATTTATATAGTGATCGATTATCTATTCAAAAAATTTTCTATTAAAGAAAAGATAGAAAATAAATATTTGTGTGTGCTGTAAAGTGGTTAGAAAAAAAATCTTGGCTAAAATCGGTATCGGCTGGCCTAACTCAAAGAAAATCGGAATCGGCCTAGAAAGTTATAATCGGTGCATCTCTAGTATTTACAGTATCAAATCATAACCAGAGTTATCTCAAGATACTTTACAGATAGAGTAGGTCTAGACTACACTCTATCATTTACAAAGACCCAACAATTCCAGTAATTCCCCAAAGAGCAAGCATTTAGTGCGACAGTGGCGAGGAAAAACTCCCTTTTTGGGAGAAACCTCGGACAGACCCAGGCTCTTGGTGGGAGGTGTCTGACGGTGCCAGTTGGGGGTGTGATGAACAATGGCAATTGTAGTCAAAATAAAGATAATGGAACTATAACTAGAAATATATCCTAATATATCCTGGTATCCAAATGCGAAATGAATAAAAAGATATACCAGCCTAAGAAGTATATCCATCCCAATTGTTTCAATTCTACAAAATAATGAAAGTGGGAGGAACTCCCACTGTGCCAGATCTGATTTTATTTGAGCAATTAATCTACCACAATTCCTTTAAAAATCCTTAAAATGTCAAAAATGTTGGCTTAGAGGGTCACAAATAAACAAAATGACATCATCTGTGTACAACGATATTATGAGTTCCTCCTCTGTCAGATATTATTGTATGATTCTTTCTTATCATTTCTGCTATGTTCCAAATATAACCAATCTATTCTATGAAATGCTTTCTCAGCACTTAAGCTGAGAAGAACTGAAGGTTGTTTTAATTTTTTGTGCCACTGAAATTATGTTTAGGGTTTGTCTAATGTTATGTATTCCCTATCTGCAGAGCTGTATTGATTAACATTACCTGAATTATGTAGACACCACGATTCATTTAATCAAAGTTCAATGAGATACTTTTATTTTACTGAGCTAAACTAATTAATTCAGTAGTATACGCAATTGTGAAACTATAGCTCATGGCATTTAAAAAAAAAAAAGAAAGAAAAGTGGACCGTGCAGAAGTGTGACCACACACACACACAGCCTTACATATGAATGCACAGCATGCTCACCAGGCTTGACTAGCCGCATTATTGAAATGTTGTCCCCTGGGTGTAAAGCTGTGGATGGAAATGCAGCGCTGACTGTTCCAAAGCATAACAACCTGAGGCTCTCTCTTCCCCAGCCACACTGCAGAAGCCAGTCACTTCCACTTGTTGCTCTCTCACACACACACACACACACACACACACACACACACACACACACACACACACACACACACACACACACACACACACACACACACAAACTTTGTCCCCCCAGGGAAGGGCAACTGTGTTGTGTTGACAGTGTAGAAATTAATTAGTTTTGAAGCCACGTTAGTTAGGTCAGAGGTTACTAGGATGAGCTGTGATGCAAATAACGGCAGTTTATTATTTTTCACAATACTAACTGGCAATGTCTGAGTGTCTCTTTTTGCAAGCTTTGGGCAAGGAAATTAAATAATTAGCAGTTCCTGTTGAAGTAAATTGGACACATTAAGATTCATCATACTCATCTATTTATTCATTCATTCATTCATTCATTCATTTATTCGCACACACAAACTGACCATGAAGTGGGAAATCAGCTGACCTAAAGTAATGACTCTATAGCACAACAGATAGTAGTGGCTGCATGTGTCCGACAATGCACAGAGCATTAAAAATTGAAGACTGACAAAATGAAGACTGAAAAACAGAACTATTTTGGTACAAACATTTACTCTCCATGTGGCTGATAGCCATATAGATAGATTTAATTTATGAATTATATATTATTTTAATTTAATATTTAGTGTTAAATATTGTTAAATGTAGTACAGAGTCTGTAGTCTATCGCACAAACACTCGAGGAATGCAGCAAAGTGCGCTATGAATTGCCTGGGAGAACATGCCACAAACGGCAATTCCACAACTGTACATCAGCTTGAAAGACCACCTACTAAAGGTGATCAAAGACATATTGTGGATATTTAAAATGTCTTCCAGTTCCAGTGTTCAATATTCTTTAGAAATAAAAGTGTATTTGATCTTTGTACAGGCATTATTATGCCATTTTCATTATATTAGATGAAAATGGTCTCTCAACGACAATATTCTCGTTTATCGCAATAATTTCTGGGACAATTTATCGTCCAGCAAAATGTGTTATCGTGACAGGTCTAAGAACAATTGCCCACATCAGAGGACATTAAAATATCATTAGAAACCCTCAGAGCGCTTTCTGTAGAGTGCTTTTTCTGAAAACCCTGACTGAAATTGATCATAGATAATGTCTCTCCGACACAGCAGTTAGTTGGTTGGCCACAACCTTCTCTAACATTTTCGACAAAAATGCTTATTCTCAGCAAAACAATACCTCCAGACATGTTGAGTTTGCCACCATAGTAGTGAAAGCTGGTCGTGTTGTGTCTTGATTTTCTGCTCTGTTTATTCTGTCTTCCTTTTTCCCCTCGCAGCAATGATCGGGCTGTTGTACCCCTGCATCGACAGCCATCTGGGTGAGCCACACAAGTTCAAGCGGGAATGGTCCAGTGTGATGCGCTGCGTGGCTGTGTTTGTGGGCATCAACCACGCCAGTGCTGTATCCTTAAAGTTTTGGAGCTGTGTGCATCTGTTGCTGTTCAGTTCAGTGGTAAGGGTTAAATGTTGGTGGGAAAAACAACCAGTCCGTCTAAGACTTTGATAGCTTACAGTATTTCTCCCCCGTGAATATTGGCAGTGGCTTGTGTGAACACGGTCGTACATCAATATTTAAGCATAGGAATGCACTCTGATTTGATGGCTAACTGGGTAAAAGGTAGAGCTGTACTGTACGTCTGCACTGTAACACAGCTATGTAAACAAGTTTGGAGCTACCAGCCGTTGACTGCTTGGTCCTTGACCCTACCTTTTGTCAGAAAGTGGACTTTGCCAACAACGTCCAGCTGTCTCTGACTCTGGCGGCGCTCTCAGTCGGTCTGTGGTGGACGTTTGACCGCTCCCGCAGCGGCTTTGGCCTGGGAGTCAGCATCGCCCTGTTGGCAACGCTGGCCACCCAACTCCTGGTTTATAATGGAGTCTTTCAGTAAGTTCCCTCACACCTAGTTTGCATATTGATAGGGTTTGGAAACCAACGGACTATGATGAACAGAAACCTTTATTGTATAGGTACAGTGCTCAGCATAAGTGAATACACCCATGCTAAAGTTGATTAAAAAGAGGAATAAACAAAATTATCTTTTGGAAACTGATTTTAATGCCTTTTTATTAAAAAAAATTAGGAAAAATCCAATCTTTAAGGACACCACTTTTCTTTGTAAATGAATAATGTATCATAAATAAATAAATGTTCTTCCTTAAAATAAAGGGGGCCTAAGTAAGTACACCCCTATGTTTAATTCCCATAGAGGCAGGCAGGCCAATTATTTCATGGATCCAGGATACTATGCATCCTGATAAAGTTCCCTTGGCCTTTAGAATTAAAATACCCCCCCCCCCCCATCATCACATACCGTTCACCATGCCTAGAGATTGGCATGGGGTACTTTCCATAAGATCATCTCTCAATGCAAATCAAACCAGCTATTAGGCTAACTGAAATAAATTCCTCTTTTTAGTCAACTTTAGCATGGGTTTATTCACTTATGCTGAACACTGTAATACTGTAATTTTCTGTGTATCAAGGATTTTTTTAAAGACTGTATAGCTACGTTATGTTTTGCCTTTGAAAGTCTTGTGTTACCTGTACAGTGTGTAACTATGTCCTCCACCAACAATTCCTGGCCTGGCTAAGATTCCGGAATCCAAATGTTTGCAGGTTAATACTAGCCTGACGTGGTCCTACTCAGATTCTAGTCAGAATGTGAGTCTGAAACCGCTCCATTGGGCTGTGATTATGGGGCGTGTTCCAACCGAACCAGGAAAAAAAATGCCTCTGCATTCATTGGATAGACCTCCAACCAATCAGAGCAACGGAACTCAACACTGTGTATCGTCTCCATAGCAACCACTCTTTGCACAATGCATTCGTTCTAACTTCCGACTTTTAGACTTTTTTGAAGCTGGATATATCATTTGTTGCGTGTAAATATAAATGTGGATAACCTTAGTGATAGTGACATGCTCGCTACAGTTGCATTTCTAGAGATGGATCGGCGAAAACACGTTTTATATCTCTGATTCACGGCTTTGTTCTAGCACCGGCGCTCCCTCTCTTCAGTCGCTCTCTATGTCTCTCCACCATATAACGCTCTCTCTCTTCAGTCTCTCTCTATGTCTCTCCACCATATAACGCTCTCTCTCTTCAGTCTCTCTCTATGTCTCTCCACCATATAACGCTCTCTCTCTTCAGTCTCTCTCTATGTCTCTCCACCATATAACGCTCTCTCTCTTCAGTCTCTCTCTATGTCTCTCCACCATATAACGCTCTCTCTCTTCAGTCTCTCTCTATGTCTCTCCACCATATAACGCTCTCTCTTCAGTCTCTCTCTGTCTCTCCACCATATAACGCTCTCTCTCTTCAGTCTCTCTCTCTATGTCTCTCCACCATATAACGCTCTCTCTTCAGTCTCTCTCCACCATATAACGCTACTGAGCTTTCGGGCAGTTGTTGAGGCTCCTCCGCTGAGGATTTTAAAATGAATGCGCTGTCGATATCTTCTGTAACAGACGCGATGGTGGAATCTACACATCTCAACAAATTCAACCCAAGCGTTCTTTGGTGACGTGATTGATTCTGTTACTGTTGATCATCTGTCCGACAATCTGATTGGTCCGAACAGATCCTGTTCGGGCAATAATTGCTTCTCAACGGAGCGACTCCAGACCGAACTTCCCGACCACGAATTTTGTGGCCGGGGCTAAGTTCGGCTGGCATCCAGGCTAGGTTAATACAATTTTAAATACACTTTTCCTAAATGACTCATTGGGATTTCAGTTGGAGTTAAATAAAGCTTTAGTATGTTTCCGCCGACAAATTGACCTTGTCACACAAAGCTGACACAATTGCTTTTTTTTCCAATAGATTTGTGAACTTCTCTTGTAGTTGGCATTTGAAAACGTTTCGGTCCGAGATATTTCGGTGTATTTGACCTTTTTAAACAGTCAAACCCAAGATAATCAGAGCAAAACCTGGGTCAAAGTTAAGTGTTGGTATGTATTGTTTAAAGAATCAAGAGTTGCTGTCATGTGCTTCTTCTCTGCACAGGTATACTTCTCCAGATTTCCTATATATTCGCTCCTGGTTACCTTGCATCTTCTTCGCAGGGGTGATAACTATGGGAAACATAGGACGGCAGCTAGCCTTGGTAAGAAATTGGAATAACTTCAGTAAATCTGCTAAATTAGCTAATCTACGTTATACACTCAAAGACACCAGCCATGAAGGTACATTCAGCTGTTCTGTCAACATTTTCTTTTCTGCTTTTCCTTTCAGTATGAATACAAATTCATTCAGGAAAAGACCCATCAGGACTGAGGGATCTCATCAGGCCTCTGCTCTAGATGATGTTAAAGCCAGAGGCAGGTCGGAGAGAACATCTGCACGCAGCATAGACCGGGACTGGCTGGCCCTGGATCAGCCACTTAGGCAGGAGTGCTGGACTGGTGCTTTCTGCCGGACAAGACAGTATTTTTGATTGGCTCTCGTCAGCCCATTCAGAGCTCAGGTCGGCCCACTGGCTATATTCTAACCTGAGCTGAAACGAGCAACGAGAGCAGAGTTTGTTGTGTTTTTTCTTTTCTTTTTTTTTCTTTCTTTGGTGCAGTTTATCTCTACTTACCTGGGAAGGGATTAGCAGCGAAGCATCTATCGTTCTTCAGATCAGCTCGAATGTTTGAAACCTTTGGCTTTGTCGTGCCAAACGCAGTCCCACTGGATCAGTTTTAAATACTGCTCTTATCTCCGGAGTCTTTCACAGCCTTCACGTATCAGTGGAGAACACACAGCCTAGTTGACTTATATCTAAAAAGATATGCATCTACGTACCAGACTGTTTATTTGAATGTTATTATTGAATTAGCTTATGTCTACATTTCGGTTTTCTTGATAAAGGCAGCGAGGACCCCTGTAGTGGACTACTACCGGCCACACCTGCCCCGCTCGTCACCAACGTGCAGTATTATCGGACCTAAAAAATTAACGGATGCATGGAAGGACAGTGCTTTTTAGCCTGACATCGCCAGACCAAAGAGTTAGCCTGGAACCTCTCAGTTAATTTTTCGATTTCCAAGCGGTGTTCTCAACCGCTGTAGAGCAGAATGCCTCTGGATGGATATGCTAAGCGATGGACAAATGTAGACCGACTACAGCGCGCAGAGGTGAGCTGTCATGACGTGTCATCCGATGTCTGTGAATGAGTGTTGCCGTTTTTGCCATCAGCATTTGAAAATGGTACTTCAACAGAAAGTTCCACCATCAGCTGCAGATATCTTGGTTGTTTCCGAAAAAATCGGCGCTCCTTTTTTACTAAGACTAACATTCGCTCCCAGATTTGTCTGGTTCCCAGTCTACGGAGCGGTCTTATTGATTGTTCAAAGCTCCAAGGGTTTTGGTTGGGAGTGAATGGTCCATTTTGGAATTTACAACGGCTTAGGGAGTTAGTTTCAGCCATGCATGAAGACGAGTTGAGTTTTAAACACGTGAAGATGTTTTCTGAAAGATTTCCTTTATTGTAGAGCCATTCATATTTTTTTTAAGTACTGGGATCAGGGATCAACATTTATCCAAATATAATCTGTAGCCTTTTCAGTTTCCTGGTAAAAAAAAATAAAAATAAAAAATGGCCAAAAAGCAGAGTTTGTCCCTTAACAGCAGGAATGCCAAATGTCAGCTTATTTTCTTCACAGCACTTGTCTAAAACTTGGTTATGCTTTATAAACCATCGTTTTTGAATACCTAAAAAAGACTATATATAATGGAGGTAGGTAGAACTTAAAGGGGTTGTATTCAAAATTCTGAAAAAATAAAATAGTGGATAGCCTCCACACAGCTCTCGCAGACCGCTCCCCAATACGTGAAATGTCCAGGTTTTTTCATGACCACATGCGCTCATGTGCACGCGTGGCCGGACCAACTATCAAAGCAAAGAGCAGAGAAACTCGGATTAGAACCCCCACAGAGGGAGTGGGACTTCATTCTCTGCTCAAGACGCCATTAATCCACTATAACTTAAAGGACAATTCCGGCGCAAAACGAACCTAGAGGTTATTAACAAATGTGTACCCACTCGATCGCTCTCTGTGACATGTTTTCATGCTAATTGAATGTGTTTGTAGCTTGAAGCTAGCACGGACCGCAGATTAGCTTACAACGCTAGTATTCGGGGCACAGGGAAAGTAAAAACAAATCGCTATTTATAGCACTAAAAAGGCTCAAAATATCAGTATGCTTCCATGGTAGCATAATGAGGGTCCCTATGTTAACCAAGGCATTGAGAACATTGTAAGTGTACAGACAGTTTACTCAACAAAGAGCCCAAGAGAAGCTGTGTTTTGTACAGTCTGAAGATTTCCCCTCTCTGATAAACAGGGCTGTACTTGAAACTTTTTTCCATGTCCCGAAAATAAATTGGAGACAGCGACCCAGACCGGAGGGACCAGATGGACAGTTACCCACTGAGTAAGTAGCTACACTAGACAATTATGTTTTACATCGGTGCGATTATTTCAGATATATTGAGCAAATTGCTTTAGGTTTTAGTTTGCATCGCCAGCTCTAAGTCATGACTGGATTTCAAGATGGCGGCCGCATGTAAACATGAACGGTACTGTCATACTCTATCTTTTTAATAAACTGTCTGTACACTTACAAAGTTCTCAATGCCTCGGTTAACATGTAGGGACCCTCATTATGCTACCGTTGAAGTGTGGTGCTATTTTGAGCCTTGTTAGTGGCATAAAATAGAGATTTGTTTTTACTTTCCCTGTTCCCCAAATACTAGCGTTGTAAGCTAATCAGCGGTCTGCGCTAGCTTCAAACACATTCGATTAGCATGAAAACATGTCCCAGAGAACGATCGAATAGGTACACATGTTATTAACCCCCTTCATTTTGTGCCGGAATTGTCCTTTAACCCTCGTATTATGTTGAAAAAAAATGACATTGATGATGTTACGGGTCAAAATGACCCGTACAGTGTAAATACACTCAAAACTAACTTTTTTTCCTAATCACAAACATTTTTTCCCCCAAAACTGTTTTTACCAATTATTTAGTGAAAATATTTCCGGTATACACTTGCATATTCCATGCATAGTAGCTAGATTTGGCATCCTAGGATGCCCATATTTTGATGCCATACTTGGCAGGCTTGTTGGGCATGTACTGTCAGAAGGGACAGCGCCCCCTGAATGGAACAAGGTGTTCATCTACAGTGACATGGGGACCAGGATTGTACAAATTAGGTACAATTTTGACCCATTCATCCCATACATCTCTGATCTCAGCTAGTTTGTCTCTTTCACTCGACCAGCTCTGGTGTTGCGGAACACCCAAGCTTTCGTATGAATTGACTCCAAAGACATTGTTGCTAGAAATATTGGCCTTCCACTCTCATCATTCCACAGACTGACAATTGCTTCTCCCTTTGACTTGTACACTCCAGCTAATACTATTCAATTTTATTTTATTTATAGTATCAAATCATAACAAGAGTTATCTCGAGACACTTTACAGATAGAGTAGGTGTAGACCACACTCTATAAATTCCAAAACCACAACAATTACAGTAATTCCCTCAAGAGCAAGCATTATCAGTGGCTGTTGCGACAGTGGCGAGGAGAAACTCCCTTTTAGGAAGAAACCTCGGCAGACTCTTGGTAGGCGGTGTCTGACGGGGCCGGTTGGGGGTGTGATGAACAGTGGTGATAATAGTCTCATTAGAGATAATGGAACAGTGACCTCGAGGTAGTCATGGAAGTTTATGTCAGCAGGGCACATTGTGTCATACTGAGTAGTGCAGTCTCCTATACCGGATCCTGACTACTCTGTGCGTATGAACATCACAGCAGGGTGTTGCGGGATGTAACATGGCGCTGCAGAGCATGGGTGGATGCTGCGGACGCAGCAGGACTAGGTTTTCAATGTATGCCTGCAAGTCAATCTGATCCAGTGGCTTCTATTTCTTTTGAAATACACACCTCCCCTACAAGTTGGTCATGTCCACTATGATCCTATCTATTGGTTGGGATATGAAGAGATGAAATGATTGAATATCATCAACTAGTGTGGCAGAAACTCTTGTGGGGCTTGGAGTCATCTTGATGACAGTCTGCCTTGGCGTCAGTGTGATGATGTTGACCATTTTATGTTAGCATCTTTAGCTTACTATGTTGAGGATGATTGCTGCCCATTGTTTTCAGCTAATGTAGAGACTACACCAGACTGGTCCCCTGAATCATCTTCATCATAGGAAAATTCACAATCCGGATCGTCAATAGCCTCGCACGCACACACACACACACACACACACACACAAACATAGCATACTCAGTTCTGCGTTTCTGCTGCTTTCTGCATTCTGCTAAAATACAACAATTGCTTGTTGAATACATTTTTATTTCCAACATTCTTTTCTTGAACAAATTGAACATTGAATTGATTATAAAAGGCACCACTAAAAAATAATTACATGGCACTTTTAAATGACATTTTAAAGTGCATTTTTCTACTTATAATTTCTTTCAACTAACACATAAAAATGTGTATTTCGCGATATGTCACAGCCTTTTGCAATGTGTGTATTGTGCCAGTTGATATTGCGATTAAAAAAACGATGTATTGTGCAGCCCTACTTTACAGTAGAATCAAACTATTTTGGGTGTAAAGATAGTATGTATGATCCTATATAACTTGCCATGTTAGCTTAACTCGTGCAGTGCCCGATAGAGCGCGTGCCTGTTGGGAATCGGCCGAATGTTTGGTTCACAGTATTTTCTTTTTTTTCTTTTTTTTGCAATGCTGAAATCATGACTTTATAACCACGGCATCTTCTGACAAAATCACCCAACACATCAGCTAAAGGAAACAGCTGTGCTGTGAGTGTGGCTGTAATTACTTGTAAAACGATCACAAAGGGAGAAAAGTTTGAAGCGATGGAATGCTTTTCATGCTACTATTTTTCCTCTTGCCCAGCCCCTATCTGCAGTACTACAGCACACGGCCCGTCAGCTCGCTGCTGCTCCTCAGTCACTGAACAGAAGTATGGATGCACCCATTCCAGATTTTTGGGGTTCGGCCGAATTTCGAATCCTCCCATCCTCAGTCCGTTAACACAGTAAACGCATTAATGAAGTAAACAACCTCCAGCAGTGTATTTTTCATTTTATTTACCTGAAGTTGCTGCATTCTGGCTGCTGTCTGTAGATTCCTTCACGCACAACTCGTATTCTTTCGGATGTTTCATACCAAATGGACATCCTCTGAAAACATGCATTCCTTTTGTTCTGACCTCGGTTGGATCTTTCACTACAGGAGTCGTTTCTTCTGACTAATGCAGCTGCATCACTGGTAACTTGACCACAAAGAGAACCTACAGTGTTTAGCAGTGTTCAAGTGTGTTAAAAATGTGACGTTCTTCTCCGCATGGTGTAGGTGTTAGATGGGTGAACAGATTGAGAGAACCCTCCTGGTAGAAACTAATGTATAAAAACAAAGCAGAAATCCTGTAGAATAAGAGGTTTGACTGGGTCATTCAAGGGCCATTTTAAACCCATTTGTGATTAAATACGAAGCCGAATCCTGGATTCGGTGCATTCCTGGTTCAGATAGTTGCACAGGCCTGATGGGGAAGATGCAAGAAAATATACTGTGAGTTGTAGAAGTAAAATTGTATTTTTTTTCTCTCTCTAAAGACCCACTGTTTTTATCTTTATTTCTTCAGTGAGATTAAAGTTTTTTTCAAGAGTCCTGGCCAAGATAGCAGCAATACAAGTAATTACAGGGTTTTTTTCTGACACTATGGTACTATTCTCACAAGTATGTGGTAATATTCTACTACCTTAAGTACAAATAAACCAACAGAGCATCAAAAAGTACCTCTCTAAAGAGTACATCTGACGTTGTGTACAAACCTCTAGAAAGACCAGTTTTTACATTGAAACATGCATAACTTTGGATTGGATTTTCCTCTCTATTGATAAAACACTTTTTACTAACCTTATGCTCGTTGTTCATAAGCGATCAATAAAACATTTGCCTAATATACTGTATGTATGGTTGTTTATTGTTGCCTGATGTAGTGCGATGCAAAACGTGAGAATCCCCCACCCTATAAGGTGGGAGATGTGACCTCGGTGGGATTTGAACCCACAACCTTAGTGTTGGTACCTTACATTACTGCACAAACCATCAGGGTTGTGGCTGTGGTATAATCGATAAAGAGAAGTTGGAAACACGAGTGGAGAGTTTTTTGGGAGTCCTAGCTTTTAGTTTTTTGATTGGTGGAATGCCTTTTATTGTCACTATACACATGTACAATGAGATTAAAAGCAGCTCCTTTTCCACTGCCAACATGTACGTAAAATAAAGAAATATAACTACGTGAAATAAAATAAGTGGTGCAAAAAAGGGGGGTAAGGTGCACAGTTCTGAGACGCTATATACATATAAAAAATAATGAAATGTGATTTTTATATACAGTGTGATATTCCGTGTGGGTTATTATTGCACATTATTTGAATATTGCCCAATAGTGGTGATCATATTCAATGAGTAATATATATTGCACAGTATACACGTATTGCACAGCAATGGAATTGCACAGTATTATCAATAGTATTTATATATATTAAAATATTGCACAGTTGGTGGGTAGAAGAAAGTCTGGGGGTTGGGGTTTTTAACCACATCTAGTCATCCGCTTTCATCTTATTTGATATCATATAAGAAACCATCGTTATTATTTATTTTATCTGATTAACACACATTCATTCAACAACATTAGCCTATAACGTTTTGGTAGGAACATAAAGATTTATATCTATAGGTAGGATACTTGTGTTTAATTATTCTTTTCAGACGACGACTGCATGGTGCCTGGATCAACATCAAAGGAACAAAGGTGCGTTAAAATGAGCTCTTCTATTGCTGGGGCAGTGGCTGTCATTAGCCACTACAGTGCATGAACTATGAAAATATACATTGTGATGTGGACGAGAACTTATGGCCAAATCCAGAAGACCAAATTGATGCAGATTAGTGTAGTGTGTACTACAGTATTTACAGTAAACAAATTTCTTTCATTTTTGTCACAATTTTATTTATTTTTTTACAGTATTTGATTAGTCAGAACCTTACAGTAATGTTGCTATACAGTAAAAGTTTGTTGCATCGCTGATTGGGAAGATGTCTACATTGATCATATTATGATTATCATCATTATGGTATAGGAATTATGGAAATAGTTTGTTGTTGAATTTGGTGGGTAATTTACAGTTACATTTTTGCCTACTGTAATGTGAAAACAGCGAAGCAAACTGATCATCTTCAGCACTTCAGAGGGTGATTTTGAAACCTGTATCTTACATTGTTTGGTCTTGGACTAAGTGATTGTTACAATAACTTAACTGAAAGAATTGCACTGTGATATGTTTAGGTGACTCAACAAATGTACTTGTATTTCACCGGAAACGTAGTGGTTGAAACATTGGTCTTGTAGTGAACGATGTTTACAAGCCAAATGAAAAGAGAATCAGTAGCTTTAAATGCAAGAGTTAATGATTTAAGTATGATCAGTTGTGATCACTGCACCACACTATTGATAATAGTACCTTAGCGACTAAAAAAAACACTAACGTGCAATAGATTACAACAAACAAAAATGGAATACCCCAGACAGAAGAGAGAACACAATGATTAGAATCACCAAAGACATTTTGTGACATCAGATCCAGGTGCATAAGGTTCCACGCAGAGGGAGCAGCATGGGTTCAGATGGAGCTAAGCACTTTTACCAGCTGGGAAGGATCCTGTCCAACTACATATGACTTAAAGCGTAACTCTCGCCAAAAAATGCAACCTAGGGTGTTTTTGTGAATGTACCCGAGTCAAACTTTAGTTTAAAAGCATATTTAGGACGGAAGCGCAACTTTTTTAAGATTTACCGTATTCTCGTTTTGGGTCAAATGGCCTTTTGAATGGGAGTGCTAAGGGCACTTTTATGATCGCATCAAAATCGCAAAATCCCTCCCAAAAACGAGAATACGGTGAATCTTAAAAGTGACGCTTCCGTCCTAAATATGCTTTTAAATGAAAGTTTGACTCTGGTACATTCACAAAAATACCCTAGGTTGCATTTTGGCGAGAGTTACGCTTTAATAGCCTGTTTCAAAGTTTAGAAAGGCCCCCTGAAATTATTTTATAATTCTTACCCCAATTCCTAAAAAATTGTATAGTAACCCCGAAGGGAATGGTTATTCTCAAACACCATCTAAATAGTGAAGATCTTTGACATCTTTACCTTTTGGTGAAGATGTACTGACCAAATCAAGTCAAACTGGATGTGTGTTAATGCATTTTCCTAACAATGTCTGGACTTTACTTGCTGTGCTTTGCCAGAATGAAATCCTGTATTTTGGTTTTGTGTGGTACTTTGCATGGAAAAGACATTTTTACATGTTTAAATAAAAATATATATAATAATATAAGATATAAAATGGAGTTCACTTCATGCTCATTAAAGCAACACCAAATATTCTTTTGTACCTTAAAATAATGTTTCCAAAATCGTTTCAGTGGGTCATCAACTCGTAACAGGGTCAACGGCACTTCTGCATTCGCTTTGCGGCCCTCTACCGGCTAAAACCGCACTATGCAAGTTTGCCAGATCGGGTAGCGGCTGCGGTAGGCTAAATTATTTTACAACGGTAATGGACAATTCCACTTCCAGCCTGTAGGGGGACCGAAGAGGAAAAGTGCTTTGGTGTTGCTTTAAAAGATAATACAAAAGAATGCCATATTCAGACATATAGTATAGGTTAACAGCTCTGATTTCTAGGGTATACAGTATCTGAATTTTAATTTTTATTCAACCTGTTCTCCAGCTAATATGAACTAAGCGTAAACCTGGATTAGCTTACAAATGAAATTAAAGCAGAGAGATGTATGCTAAGATACACGCTGATTAGTAAGCGCTGTATTTTGCGTGGGATATTTCACAAGATAAGCCGAGTTGTCTGTGTTGCATTAAAAGTCTAAAACCTATTTAAAGCGCCAGCTAATTAAGTGGAGATACTATTATCTGGCAAAATGCTGAAACACCAACTGTAGTGCCACTGCGGAATTGCACACATCAACTGGTACAGTGTTCATAACTAATGTGGATTAATGTGTCCTGTCCTGTACCCGCTCCCACAGACACAGGCTCATATAGACAAAAGTAATTAAGATAAATAATCAGGATTTAAAGAGCCTTTGTTTGCATTATTGCTAAATTCTAGGATAAGGACACCATTTCTCTGTGGTTTACATGAGTGTATGAGGCAATTTGCTGTGTGAATGTTATTGTTCAAGGCTAACTAGCTAGTAAAACAATAGGCGTGATGTGTCATAGCAGTAAGTGCTGCTCCGAAGAGCTAAACTCCCCACCACTAATGAATTCATTAATCTCTCTATTTATTCCTGACAAGCAATTATCTCCTCTCACAGAATGAGGGTCAGGAGGCAAGGTTGAGAGCTCGCACATATCTGCTGAGCATGAAACATGAAAAGGGCTTTTTGGCTTTTTCCTTTTTCTTTATAGTGTTATATATCTTTTTTGTGCATGTTATAGGTTTACAGAGTGAAAAAGCCCAAAGTCCCCCCCAAAGGGACTTACCATCGCCAACAGAAAACACTGTTCACAAACTGCTCCAAACAGCTCTATTGTAGTCCAGCCTTTACTTCAGAGACAACATCTAGTAGTCCTTACCTAGGTACTGTCAGGGCACGCTCTCATACTCTGCTTCTGACTGGCTAGTAGTCCTTACCTAGGTACTGTCAGGGCACGCCCTCATACTCTGCTTCTGACTGGCTAGTAGTCCTTACCTAGGTACTGTCAGGGCACGCCCTCATACTCTGCTTCTGACTGGCTAGTAGTCCTTACCTAGGTACTGTCAGGGCACGCCCTCATACTCTGCTTCTGACTGGCTAGTAGTCCTTACCTAGGTACTGTCAGGGCACGCCCTCATACTCTGCTTCTGACTGGCTAGTAGTCCTTACCTAGGTACTGTCAGGGCACGCCCTCATGCTCTGCTCCTGACTGGCTAGTAGTCCTTACCTAGGTACTGTCAGGACACGCCCTCATACTCTGCTTCTGACTGGCTAGTAGTCCTTACCTAGGTACTGTCAGGGCACGCCCTCATACTCTGCTTCTGACTGGCTAGTAGTCATTACCTAGGTACAGTCAGGGCATGCCCTCATACTCTGCTTCTGACTGGCTAGTAGTCCTTACCTAGCTACTGAGCATGTGCGACTCCCAACAAAGATGGAACAGAAGTGAGATGCCTCACTCTGTAGCTAAAACAGAGAGCTCAACACACAGGGTGAAAAGAGGAGCTGCAGCAATGTGCAGTACAACAAAAACATGGTGTTTTTTGAAAATTTGTCACTTTGTCACAATTTGGAGCAGTAGGCTAGTTGGAACCAGTTACCTGCAGGATCTGTGCTAGGGCTAAGCTAATGCTGGAACTGTCAGACAGAGTTACAGCACGCACAGAGATGAGAAGGGTATGTATGGACTTGTCTAACTCTGGGGGTTACGGTGAATAAGATAAAGTCCCAATAAGTCGGCGTGTTCCTTTAACAGTAACTTCCAAAAGCCCAGGAGAAACCAAGGGAGAACACCGTAACACAGTCACCGCTCTTTGACTTTGTTTTGGAGTCAAGTTTGAGCTAATTTTTTTTAATGTAAATGTCATTTCATTACTAAAACTAACTAACTAATTGCCAGATGTCCAGTGTTCTACCTATAATTCATTTGGCTGGACAACTAAACAACTTTTAAAGTCATTTTTCTCAGTTCCACACTCTAGCGAGTTAAGGTCTTTTGCCTGTGTAGGACCTCATACTGTAGCTACACCCGCTACTTTTTGTTTTGGTCAACACTTTGATACTCCTTTAATAATCCTGTGTATGATAATTCAGGTGCTGGTTTTAAACTTTAGCCTTCATCCAAAAGGAGACTTAACCCTCCTGTTGTCCTCGGGTCAAATTTGACTAATTTTCAAAACGTTTCTATATGAGAAATTTGGGTTTTCTCAACCAAATTGTCCAAAAAATAACGTGGATGGTTCCGTACAACGCTCTTCACATGTAAAATAAATGATCAGTTCATGGAATTTTGGGTGGTTATTCAATTTTCTAGCATTTGAAGAAGAAAATTGATAAAACGTTGAAAAAAGTGAAGTCGAAAAAACCAACAAAAATGTCAAGAAGCGCAGAAGAAATGGACAAAGACATCATAAAAAGTGATAAAGAACATTGGGATAAGTGACAAAAACTTTGAAAAAAGTAACAAAGACTCGAAAAAAAAGAAAGTGTCTTACGGTTTTAATTTTAAATATTGACCCAGAAAAACAAAAAGTTGCATGGTTGACGGGAAGGCAACACGAGGGTTAAGTAACTGACATCACTGTAGTAGCCACATTTTGTCTTGGACAGGGCCATATGTATGGGGTGGCAGGAAGGGGCACATTGCCTTGATATACCGGATACCACTCCACCTTGCATCTAAAATAAGATTGTTTAGTTTCAATCAGCAACATAGTGCATTCAAAGCCAATGGCTAGCTTGCCTACGGCTAACATCTGTACAGTTGGAACAGCAGCAGTGCGTGAAAAAAACACACCCTCAGCTGCAACGCAATGGAACACCATCCTGCCAGGCAAATCAAAGCTGCCGATTGTAGAGACTGAAGATGGACTGGTTAGGATCAATGTCTGGAGTTGTAAAATGTGAGATGTTAAAAAAAACTGACCAAAAAAATGAGACAAGATTTGAGCATTAGCACTATGAATGCTGAGCTGCATGTCCAGGTGAGGATGGGGGGGATGGAAGTTGTCACCTTTTCTGTGTATAATTCAACCTGAACCAAGATACAGTAGCAATGATGGGATTCCATCATAAAAACAGACAGGACATTACTGTGTGTGTGTGTGTGTGTGTGTGTGTGTGTGTGTGTGTGTGTGTGTGTGTGTGTGTGTGTGTGTGTGTGTGTGTGTGTGTGTGTGTGTGTGTGTGTGTGTGTGTGTGTGTGTGTGTGTGTGTGTGTGTGTGTGTGTGTGTGTGTGTGTGTGTGGTCTTGTTTAACTATATTCGTGGGGTCCACAAACCGGGAGTTCAGTATACTGGGGCCAAAATGTTGGACCCCACAAGTTTAAAGGGCTGTTTGAGGGTTAAGACTTGGTTTTAGGATGAGGGATATAATTAGGTTATGGTTATGGTGAGGGTAAGGGTTAAGGTTAGACATTTAGTTGTGATGGTTAAGGTGAGGGTAAGGGGCTAGGGGATGCATTATGTCAATGATGGGTCCCCACAAAGATAGTGCCACAAATCTGTGTGTGTGTGTTGGTTTGGGGAAGGTTAAATTGCAAATCCCTAAAAAAAAAAGTCCTGCTCCATTTGCACACTCTCGGCCTCACATCTTTCGAAGGTGCAGACCTGGCTATAATTAAATCCAAGCCAGCATCAAGTGGTGTTGAGATGAACAATACACTGGCCTGCTCCACCGCAGCATTAGTTTACAGTGCTCATTAATCACGTACTTCCACAACCATACAACCTACCTAATTCAACCTACCTTTCAGGTACACCATTCCCTCACCTGTGTGTAGCTGCGTGTGGAATCAATCAGGCCAGATTTAACATAAACGCACTGATTTACATTGTAAGTTAACTTTTATATAACATCACCAGCTTGTGTCACCCTGCCAAAACCTCCTGCCCACCTTTTTGACACCCCATGTAAAACTTGAACTCATAAAGTTTGACCTTGCACTCGCACATGTTTCACACATAACGGGGCACAAAACCTATATATATAAAATAAAAAGCATGCAGTAATCACTAAGGACAGGCCGAATCCTATGAAATAGGTCTTAGCGGGGAGCCACAGCGCTCCATCTCCAGCTACTCTCTGAGGGATGACCGTCCAAACTGGAATAAAACCCTGTTCAACGGTGTCACAACATGAATCACTGCCCCCGGAGACATCCATCACCGCTTAAAAGGTGACCACAAATGATCTGTGAACCGCTAGATATTGATTACTCATGTGCTGCAGGTGTCAGGTTTAATGTTGCAGCGGCTTGATAGTGTCGCCTCTTGACAGTCGCTGCCCTAACTCTCCTCTGATAGATTTTAATGGTGAAATATTGATTTCTTTCTGGCCAAGGTCTGCCAGCAAGGGCCAGATCATTTGTTGGGGTAATGCAGGACACTATGTGCCCTGGGCCCAATCAATCATTTTGACAGGGAGCACCAAAGAGAAAAAGGAAGAAGGAGAGAAAAAAAAAAAAGACCTGGTGAAGCTGCAGCGGATACAGGCCTGCAGAGCAGAGAGACAGAGGAGTGCAGATATCTCTAGTTAATATGAATACTAACGATGTGTGTTTATTGAGTGGGAATGCTCAGCAAATCACAGCTGACGGGATAACAGTCGATGCGCCTTGAGCAGGCAATGAGGATCTCGGAGAGAGGGTCTATATTTTTTTTCTTCTTTTTTTCTTGGCTGGGGCTGGGGAGAGACTCAGGTAATGTGTTGTGTTACAACTCAGTGGTCGTTCCCCCCAGCCGGAGCGATAACAGACTTGCTAATGGGAAGCCATCAATCACAATCAGCCTCCTATTCCACCAGTGTCTCCACTCTCCTCAGCTCTGTAAGAGGGAGCTCGAATAGAGGTAATAATGGAGTTTTGTGGCTTAGCAGCAGCAGTAACACGTCCTGGAGTCATATTTCCAGCCAAAGCAATAGATTCTTTGCCATGTCAGCATGTCTTTTAATAAGAGAGCCACAAAACGGCCATGAGAAGCACTTAAAGCCTGGACAAGGCCTTGGGCCGCTAGGGGAAAGGAGAATTAACGCAAAGCCGGTCTCAGGTGGGGATGGGTGAGTTGGGTGTTTGGTGCCAAAAGAAGCTAATTGGTTTTTCATTACACTGTTCAGTCTACTGTTACATCCACACAGCACAGGCTGCAGACAAAGGACGAGTGAGTGAACAAATACGTGTTTATTTCATATATTTCTGGCCATTTGAATGACATTTTATCATTGGAGTTAAATTGCATCACATACTACAAGGTAACTTGGCATGGCCGGTTACCGTTTTCAAGGTATACCGCGGTTTGAAAAAGTCATAGTTTCGAAACCACTGACATTTTCCGTCATAGCGTTCCTAAGGTATGAGCTGTTATTTTATGAGTGGTCAAGGAGAGAAAGTGCAGTTTAGGCTCCCTGCCAGTGTGCAGTGTGTTTAAAAATAAAATATATTGGGGCGCCTGGGTAGCTCACCTGGTAGAGAGCGTGCCCTTATATACTGTAGAGGTTCAGCGGCCGTGGGTTTGACTCCGACCTGTGGCCCTTTACTGCATGTCATTCCCCCTTTCAAGTCTAAGCTGTCCTACACAAATAAAGGCCTAAAATGTCCCCCAAAAAAGAATATTTTCATATATATATATGTATATATGTATTGTGTTCAATGGAAACTTTTCACCCAGACATTTACCACTATACCGTGAAACCGTGATCCAGTATTTTTGCTGAAACCATCAGAATGGTATACCAGCCCATGCCTTAACAGGCCTACGTAGTGACTTCCCTACCTTACGTGTGCCATTCAGATGTTCCTGGTGGATTAATGTGAACATGAGTATTTCTGCTCTTTCTATTTCTGAGCATTATAAACTGACGGGCAGCATTCTGCATTTGATAAGCCTTCAAATTGAGGGATCTGTCACTTGTGCTGCGTGACTTTCTGGATACCGAGAGGTTGTGAGTCACAGCGACAGCCTCGTGACTCATGAGATACCGGATGAGATGTGATTGGACCATTAATGACAGATCTAGGGTCAGTTTTCCTACACACATATGATCAATAAACTGATTGGTTGTAAATCACTGTTTCCTTATTTATTTTTTATTTATTTTTGGTCTGGTTCTGTACACACGTCTTATTAAAGCATGAAAATTGAAACTATAATGTCAAAATGATCATACTTTTAGAGTTATTGATGCTTTCTACGTATATTGCACATGCTAAATGATCTGTTTTCCTGGGGGCCCTTTAGCTCTAGTGAGTGTTTGTGGCAGCAGGACGGTGTGTGTGGGATCGAGTCAAAATAAACTACAGTTTGTGTGTGTGTGTGTGTTCATGGTAATGAAGGAACATGTCATCCAGTCAACAGTATGGCTCATTGGTGTGGTTTTATGGCTCGGAGGAAACCGATATATCAGGCTTTGATCCACACACACAATACTTATTAATAGATACATTTATTGTTAGTTTAGGTTTTTAAGTCATGTTTGCTGCTAAGGATACTTCCTGCTCCATTGGTTAGGTTTAAACAGAATATTAAGAACCAAAGTCTGCTCTACTGAATTGAAGGCTTTCAGAGTTATAGCAGTACAACATAATACCCATTTGACACATGAAGACAGTGGTGTAGTCTAATGTATTGTAGTGGGTATACTGCACTGTACATATATTGGCCAGAATCTGCCTTTGGGGGATAGGGGTGGCCATATCGTAGTGGGGCGTCTGGGTGTCCTCCCCCAGGGAAGTTTGGAGTATCAAGGACTTCATTTCCTGCATTAGGATACACTTTTATGCACCAATTTATGGTAGAAATCCCTTTATTTAGCCTATGTGAAGAAGGAAAACACAGATGACAATTCAAAATATATCAAAAATATAATGGAAAGTATTTTTTTGCGTGTCATTGGACATTTTTAAGTGGGTATATGGAAATTCTGGAGCATTTTTAGTGGGTATACTGCGTATACCTGCCTATCACGTAGACTACACCACTGCATGAAGAGTAACTCTACATCTCCAATGTGGTTCTGTTGCAAGGACGAGAACATTCTACTGGGTATGAACATTAGGATAAACACACACACACACACACACACACACACACACACACACACACACACACACACACACACACACACACACACACACACACACACACACACACACACACACACACACACACAGTACTTGTTAGTAGATACATCTGGTGTGGGTGTTTTCTTGGGATTTGCTGACAATTAGAAAAAGATGGCCTCCAACTGTATCCTAAACCGGTATACCTACCAAGCTAGCTTTATACTGTAAATTGATATATATTTTAGTTCTTCATTTAAATTCTGTTTAATTAGTTAAATTGACTCGTTGCCCACAAGTCGAGGACCTCCAATTTGGCCACATTTGCTCACATAAGATCTGTGTTGTGTGACATTAAACACCCAACGCCCTATCCTACAATAAGAGATTGTATTTTCTGTAAGATGTTCTTATTTGAAACATGTTTGTGGTTTCAGTGAGAACATATCTCAGGTGTTCATTGCAGTTTGTGCTAAACTGCTCTGTTCCATGTAGTGTTGACATGTGTGAATAAAGAAATAAAGAGAGTGGATGACCACAAGGGGGCGCAATACTACACGTCTCCTCAACCAGCCTCACTGACTGCATCCGCTGTCAGAGACTCGACTCACTGGAATGGATGAAGTGATTGGGACAGGGGTGAATAAACACTCTTTATTTTGTCTTTAGTTTAGGGAGCTACAGAATGTAAAATATCTAATTGTAAACAGGGATATGATCATAATAATAATACGAGTCTAGTTTTTGAAAAACATACTGTCATTTATCCAATTTCTTATAGACCCAATCACAATGTTTGTTTACAATAAGTTCCAGGTAGAAAACTCCTGCGTCCTGTACAGACAAATAACGCAGCTGAGCATCATCTCCTTCGTCTAAAATGCATATTTTTTAAGATTTTTTTTATGCGATAGGACAGCTTTAGACATGAAAGGGGGGAGAGAGAGAGAGAGAGAGAGAGATGGAATGACATGCAGCATAGGGCCACAGGGCAGAATCAAACCAGCAACCGCTGCGCCGAGGACTAAGCCTCTGTATATGAGCGCACGCTCTACCAGGTGAGCTACCCAGGCGCCCCTAAAATGCATGTTTGATGCCTTCATATGTCAACACTTTCATTAACGTTAGGTTGGAGATCCCATTCACCAGTTGGGCCACAGACTAAAGAAAATGACACCACCCAAACTAGCAAGGTCACACACCTCTATGTTTAATTTAATCTATCCAGTGGTGGAGTCTAATGTATTGTAGTGGGCATACTGTGCTGTATATGTATGGCCTATATGGGGGGTCTGGGTGTCCCTCCCCCAGGAAAAATTTTGAGCGTCAATTCCTGCATTCTGACACACTTGTAAAAAAAAACAGAAATAAACAAGTTTACCAATTTCACGTCTCCACAATTCAAATCAACGGCCATTTAAACACACACACACACACACACACACACACACACACACACACACACACACCCACACCCACACACACACACACACACACACTCACACACACTCACAGCTTCCCAGGAGGGATCAAGCGGAGGTTAAAGACTTGCAACCAGACTAATGCTGACTTGCGCCTTGCATTGTATCGTTGTCTTCACGCTGTCTGCGTGGAACATGTTTGTCAATCAAAGAGGTGGCTGCATGTGGCACCGAGTTCCCATGGCAACCTGGTAGCCTCAGAGCAAATGCAGCTAGACAGGGGCCCCGACCCACACATGCCTGAAACCCCAAATACTCCAGGGGGCCCCCCGAAAGGTGTCTTCCATAGAAAAACAATGAGAGTAGGCCGGCCATTCCCATTCAAATGAACATAGCAGGATGGTCAGGCAGACCACCATTTTTCAACTAGTCAAACGACCACGGCAATAGTTCATGTGAGTTCTACTCTGATCTATTTCTATGGTGTCTTCCTTCCAAACACAAGGACTTACATTCCTATTGACTGTGCAGAGCAAGAAAACCATCTGTGTGTGCATTGGTCATGTTTATTGTTTACTCTACTTTATGTATATTATTTTGTGGACATCTGTTCTCTAATTCAAAAAAAAATAATCTAATTCAACGTGATGCTGTAGTGGTGTTGAACAAATGTAAAAAAAAAACGTTTTGGCCAAACTCTAATCAGCAACTTCTATTTAGGGTGATATCCCCAGACGGCAAGAGACACACACGCACACACACACACACACACACACACACACACACACACACACACACACACACACACACACACACACACACATCAAAGTGAGGACTTTGTGTGTGAGAGTGTGAGAGGGAACAATGGTGTGGTCACACATGAAGGGCTGTGTTTTGTGGCAAACGTTCAAGTCCCTGAATCTCCATAGACGTGGAGCCAGTGGGGATCCAACAGGCTGGGGCCGCTGCAAAGACAGGTCAAGACCAGCGTCAGCAGACTGGGACACAACTGCTGGACAAAAATAAAACACAATAGTCACCTGTGAAGGTGACAATAATACATAATGGATTAAAAGATCTGCAGTGTGAAAATCTTTTTAATTTAATTTAAAAAAAACAAACAAACTTTTAGGGTCAAAATTTTAAATGAAAACTTTTTTTGGTCGTCTTTTTTTGGTCACTTTTTCCAATGTTTATGTTGATTTTTTTCTGCATTTTATTGGACATTTTTGTCACCTTTTTCAACGTTCTTTTATATATATATATTTTTTTAAATGCTACAAAATTGAATAAAACACCTAAGTTCAATCAAAGTACTGATTATTTATTTTACTTGTGAAGAGCGTTGTGCGGAACCATCCAGGTTATTATTTTTCTTTTGAAAATTGGATTGAAAGAATCACAAATTTCTGATATAGGAAGTTGTTGAAAACAGGTAAAAAATAATAAGTGGGGCATTTCTGCCTTTATTGGACAGGAAAGCTGAGGCATAAAAGGGGAGGGGAGGGGGGGGGGAAGACATTCAGGAAAACCAGGAAAACCTTCACAGGTCAGATTCAAACCCAGGAGCTTCTGCGTCGAGGAGTAAGCCTCTGTACACGTGCGCCTGCTCTACCAACTGAGCTAAGTGGGCATGAAAAGGGGGGTCAAATTTGACCCTGAGGACAACATGAGGGTTAAGAGAAACTCCAACAAGACCACCACCACCACCACCACCTGCAGAAGACAGAGCTAAATCATTTCCCAGCACTCTCCCAACTCGTCACCAAAACAACTCAGGGGAGCAGTAAAGGTCTTTCATCAGGACGCTCGTCACCACGGCCATGAAAGCCCTCCTCAGCGTACAAAGGCGGGCTGTGCTCCCCCCTCAGGCAGAAAGTGAGTTTTTGTCTAATCACATATGGCATTGTCATCATCCAGTGATTTCCTGCCCTGACACAAACTCCACAGCCACTCGGTCATGGAGGTCCAACCAAATTTTCTCAGAGAGGGTCTGCAGATTCAAAGGCACTGTCACGGTCCCCTCGGTGATTTTGACTTGTCCCCCCCCACCCCCTCCACTCTCTGCTGGGAATGTACAAAGAAACATTTCAAGCGAAGATGAGTTCCATCACTGTCGGGTTATGCGTGCAGCAGCGGTTTGAGAAACGGTTTTGCCGAAAAGCTCGACGTTTTCGGGGATCGCACACTCAGGACGCGGCTTACGAACGCCACGCTGGTTTGTGGTGTGTTTTTATGGCGTTACATATGTGCCTCATTCCTGAGCGAGTAACTGTGTGTTTTGAGCACAGATAACTACATTTCACAAACACATTACATTTTGAACAGGAATTAAAACTGGAAAAAAAAAAATATTTTGTTTGAGCAAACAAAAAACTATTCCGTGGTCAATAAATGTATTTGCATGTTTGCTATTATCCATAATTAACGTGCAGTAATAACCCCTCTCACGCAGTTTCCTCATGGGCCCTCTCAGAAAACCCTGCTGCGCTCTGGTCACGTCTCCTTCGCTCTCTTGCCACAAAACCAACCAATCGGAGAATTAAAGGTCGATTCTGATTGGCTGTTTGCCTCCAATTAGATCGCAAGTTGCAGGAAACAAATATCTACGGGGGATCTGTTCAAAATGTAATGTAATGTGTTTGCCAAATATAGTTCTCTGTGCTCCAAACATACAGTTACTCGCTCAGGAATGAGGCACACATATAACGCCGTATGTTTTTACACGAGACATTCTTTCTTCGCTGCCTCTTCTTTTTTTGATGTCTCCTTGGTAGGTATACACCCACTTCACCAGGGTTGCTCAGGATGTTGCAGCAACTCTGAGGTAACCTATATTTATTTTCCTGCAAATAACTAGTACAGTCTTTTTATCCCCATAACAACTCATTTGGTGATTTTCAGCTCTTTTGACAGCGAAGGATTTTTACAGCCATTGTTTCCACAGCAAACAAATGACTACATTATAATCAGAACACATCATAACTATCGTGGAAACATTGTCATTAAAATGTTAATATTTCACCTGGATGACTGCCTCAGCTAATTCCATTAGTACTTTCTCGGATATGGAGGGTTTTAGCAACGTTGGGGAGTAACATTCTACAATAAAAACTAATATGTTGCATTGGAAGAGTCCAGTGGACTCAATTTGACTGTTAAAAAAAATTTATTTAAATAAATAATGCAGAATTTCCCTCCCAGGATCTTGTTTTCTAACCTTTTAGGGATGCTTTTATATCTAAAATCCTTGCTACATCCCTGATGTCTCGATGTCTTTCATAGACAATTGTTTGACTAGTACCAGCATTTTTGTAATATAGCATGTTTTGTATTGTTTGGATTTTAAATGTGTTTTTATACCAAAAAAGTAGAAGTAGATATAGTCAGTTTGTCCTTCTCAAAGTTGAAACAGCATTTGGACAAAGAAAAGACAATGAACATTAATATCATGTTACAGTTAATTCCTACATCTGTTTTTGAGAGGTTTGGTGAGGAACCTCAATGATAGGCTAGTGGTAGGGGACTACAGTACGTGGCTGTCGCATGTGTAACATTAATAAAAGGCCCAACACTGGCCAAACGCCAGTTAATGTGAACTGGAGACCTAAATCCTAAAGTAGGAACTTCACTCTCTCAACTCTCTACCACTGTACGCTGCTGTTTATCCAGTTGCTTTCCTCTTGGATGGCCCGCACACAGCCTCCATCCCATCCTGTTAGCTTGTATGCTGACAGACACATATGACATGCTAAATCACTGACGCCATTAGACATGCTTGCTGACCAAACGGATGACATGCTAGGGTCCTAATCCTGGGTTTGAATTGCAGTGCGCGCCGTGACTAAATGCTTTTGGTCAAACACAAATCATCAGTGTGTAATCCACTTAGCTGTGTGTGTGTGTGTGTGTGTGTGTGTGTGTGTGTGTGTGTGTGTGTGTAAGAGAGACAGAGAGAGAGAGAGAGAGAGAGAGAGAGAGAGAAAGAGAGAGACAAAGATGGTATATGTGTGTGATCTAAAATAGCATAACAAACTGTAACATAGCAGCTTTTAAGCTGTACATGGCCTGCAGGTCATGGAGGAGCTCGGTGTGTTAAGATAGCAGCTCCCAGATTAGCTAATGCTAACGCTACTGTTCATGTAGAAGTCTGGCACTTTATCTGTCCCCATTCTCTAACCTTTTTCATCCGACAATATTAGCCGGATTGCATGGTTTAATAATGAAAGAATAAAAAACTCAATTTTGGTACCTTGAAAAATGTAAAACTGTGGAATGAGAAATCATTTCTAACTTCTTTGCATTATTTCAACTACTGGCATGATAAATTCTGCTGCACTGAGCCATAGACAGAGAAGGTCATGATATCACCCACAGGTCAGTTTTTTTTTTTGGTCGGTCTCACTGAAAAAGTAGAACATGTTAAACGACTGTTAGCATACAAGAAACGTTTTGACCTCGGAAGCACATACTGTGTTAAAATATTCTAAAACCAAGGTTCCCTTACTAGCTTATTGCAGACTTTGGACCTGTCCCGCAGCCTTCTTCGTCCTTCCATATACAACCTCCCAACCCAACACATGAACGCATTTCCATACAGCTCTGTTTCTCCCTCCTTTCCTCCTTGAATAGCAATTTTACTCAGACACAGGGAGAGACGGGAATAAGACTTGGGTATATCACTCACCCCGCTCGAGTGGGAGAAAATGTGTAAGACTGAGAGTAATACAACTGAAAATACTGCATAGAGCTTACATCACTCCTTCAAGACTGAAAAAAAAACATTTCAACCTTATCCGGACTATGCCGGCATGGTTGCGGGATGGTGGGTACCCTTGTGCATTCTTTATGGTCCTGTCCCTTTGGGATGGAGTCAGAGACACACTTTCATACATAAATGTACCCTTAGATCCAGCCACATGTTTGTTGGGTCTCGAGCTCCAAGGCATAAACTGTAAATCAGCGCAAAAAATGATCACACTAGCATGCTTTGCAACTAAACGCTTAATCCTTCTGAATTGGAATGTCAGGAAGGCTAACTGTTTTGACAAGTATAACTGGCTTGAGGAGTTCCTGAACCTTTAGAAGTATGGAAAAAGCAGCGTCCTTATTGGTATATCCAGACGGTGTTGGGAATGGATTGTGCGCCGTAATAAGGTCATTCCTTGACTCACAACCCACCTTTCCCCCTTCGTAATTATAACAATGTATTTGCAGGAACTGGTACCCCAGTCTTGGCCCCATCATATCCCTTTCCGTTTGAGAATATTCTTAACAGTGTAATTCCCCACCCCTTCCCTCCCTTGTATTTCATATGTTTGTCCTGTCACTAATTTGTAGTCATGTTATGTATTTGTTCTGTGTGTTTCCTTCTTTGTTTGTCATGGAAAATCTTCAATACAAAAATAAAATAAAAATAACTGTCTGGTCTGTTTCTCCTTGTGGTTCAGGGCGGTTGTCTGCCAATCGGCAGCTCAGTGTTTTGATCCCTGGTCCCTGCAGTCTACATGTCGAAGCTTCCTTGGGCAAGGGACTGAACCCCAATGATCTCCTGATGCTGCGCCATCGGTGTGTGAATGTGTGTGAATGTTTATCTGATGATCAGGTGGCACCACGTACCTGTACGCCAGCCTCGGCCACCAGTGTATGAATGTGTGTGTGAATGGAGTGAATGGTGCCTATAGTGTGTAAAGCGCTTTGAAACGTGCTATATAAATGCAGTCCATTTACCTTAACCATGAGCCACCAACGCTCTAATCTCATCTTTTCTAGCAGACATCCTCTGTCTTGCCATTGTTTAATTCAATTTTAAAGGTACTTTATTGTCACATACACATACATGTAGCGGAATTCATTCTCTGCATTTAACCCATCCCTCAAAGGAGCAGTGGGCAGCCATTAACAGCGCCCGGGGACCAACTCCAGATCTGAGCCAGCGCCTTCATCAAGGGCACTGACTGGAGAACCTGGTACATGGTTTTTGATGGTGGGGCCTGGAGCACCCAAAGGAAAACATACAAACTCCACACGGAAAGGCCCGGAACGACCTGGATTCGAACCTAGAACCTTCTTGCCACAGTGCTAACCATTGGGCTGCCATGCTGCATATTTATTCATAGTATCAAATCATAACAAGAGTTATCTTGAGACACAGATAGAGTAGGTCTAGACCGCACTCTATAATTTACAAAGACCCAACAATTCCAGTAATTCCCCCAAGAGCAAGCATTTAGTGCGACATTGGCGAGAAAAACTCGGGTGGTGAGGAAAACTGTCTACATAACATAACTGTTGTTATGTCTGGAGTGGCAGTCTCTTGTGTTGAGCTGGTGATGTTAAAGGTCTTGTAATGTAATGTAATGTCATGTCATTTTATTTAAACAGGGACAGTGCACAGCTCAACATTAACCTTGCCTAAAAACAAGGAGACATGCATCGCACCAGGTTGTAGCACAATTTGCTAGATTCTGCCCGTAGTCCCTGGGCAGGTAGGAAATGGCGTTTGCTAAACTCTGATGAAAACATAAAAAATGTAATATGAAATAAAGCAGTGTTTACCAACCTGGGGAGATCAGTACCTTCATGCGTGATTGCAAGCTGAATCGGAGGGATCGCAGGATGAAGAAATTATTTTGATGTCTTCTTAATTCTGCATTCCACAATAGTTTCAGTGCATTTCATAATGATTGAACTGTTACAAATGGTCATGGTGTTAACACTGGAGGCAAATTAAAGGCAATAACCCTTAAAATGCATGAGCAAGAACATCCATTATATTACATACATTTCCTCTGTTGGTTCATTCCTCAACAAAAACAAACAACAGAAGGTTGCACCCATACAGTGCGAGCATATGTGTGCATGTTCACATCCTGGGTGCGACTGCCTGTGCTATGTGACCAGCTTTCATGAATATCGAGGTATTCAGGGGCACTTACAGGGTTTAACACTGTGCTTAATCCCTGCTACAGAAAAACCAATTTAGCTGCCATAAAAGGGCCGCCTCTCCCTCTCCCTCTCCCTCCCTCTCCCTCTCCCTCTCCCTCTCCCTCTCCCTCTCCCTCTCCCTCTCCCTCTCCCTCGTCTTCTCGGCTCTCGTTCCTCTTCCTCTATCCCAATGATGGAGATTAGGCTTATTAAGAGGGCTTATTGTCTGTGGTGTCATGGATACCCAGTGATTACACACTCTGTTGCTGCTCCTCCTCCGTTCGCCCTCAAACCTCGCAGGGATTCGTTGCCTCCAAAGTCAAATCAATTATCCCACACACACACACACACACACACACACACACACACACACACACACACACACACACACACACACACACACACACACACGTTCACCTCTGATATCATGCCAGACAGGCTGTGCACTTCATTGTCAACAAGCATAGATGGCAAAGGCAGGGAAATACTTGAAAAGAGGCTGTGATTGGGATTGCGACTGAGTGTGAATTTCACAAGGTGGCTCATCCCATCTTTCACGATATAAATATTCCTCCCTGGCTTGCTGCTGCCCATTCATTCCCATCCACGTTTGTTATGAGAGGACATATGGACACACATTTGACTCAAAGGTTAAAAAACAAAACGGATTTTCTTCAGTGTGTAAAGCATGTTAACAAAAACTATTTTAAGCAATTCATTGACAGACTGAATATGAGTACTACTACTTATAGTGAGTGCTATCGTAGAGCTGGGCAATATATTGATATTATATCGATATCGTGATGTGAGACTAGATATCATCTTAGATTTTGGATATTGTGATATCGTGATATGACAGACGTGTTGTCTTTTCCTGGTTTTAAAGGCTGCATTACAGTAAAGTGATGTACTTTTCTGAATTTACCAGACTGTTCTAACTGTTCTATTATTTGCCTTTTCCCCACTTAGACATTATATCCACATTACTGATGATTATTTATCTAAAATCTAAGTGTGAAGATATTCACAGACTGCGTGAATGAAAACCACTTCCTGAATTGGAAGTGATTTCACCTCTGACCTTGTCGTTACCACCATTGGTATGAGACAATGATTTGTGTTATTCAAGGAACCCCCCCTGCTGCGGCTGTGCTCACAGCCTAGATGTTAAACCCTGGGGGAGCCTGTGGGCCTACATGGAGTCTCACAAACCCGGCCTTAAGAGGGGTGAGAGGTGTGAGAGGGGTGACGGCCTTAAATGTCCCCCCTGCTGCCGTGGCACTGACCCCAGCTACTCCTTTGAAACCCTCGTTCACGGCTGATGTCATCCCCTTTTTTTTCCAGTTGTGGAAAACCAGTAATACACCGAGCCTGAATTGACTTCACCTGTACACCTTTCAGCACTCACAAATCATAAGAAACTGGCAACACTGGGCCAAACAAAAGCCGCCCACTTACTGTTTCCAGGAATGTAGCTGTTTGTTGGGTCATAACTGCAGCTGTAGAGCCAAGAAGCGCCCTGACGTCTGACACTAGCTCTATCCGAGTTAGACCTCTAATCCCTCCCAGAGCCGAGTCCAGATCCCCGACGCACCAGGAAGGTGACATTGCGTCGGCCGTAACAGTGTTGAAATGTCTCATGAGAGCTTGTTGACCTTAAACTGTGCCAACCTCCCCCCCCCCAAAAAAGCCTCATTTTAAACCTCTTCCAGGCAAAGAAATAAGACCGAGAGGATGAACAATTGGGATGAAGAGAAGGGAAGCAGGTGAGGAAGACAGAGACAGGGAGCTGGAGAAAATAGAAAGACAGAAGAACAGAAACAGAATGTATAATTGAGCTTGTGCATGAACGGGTTATCTCTTGTCAATAGACCCCTGAACACAAAGGTTTGTATGAGGGAGGCTTGGCGCATGTGGGACCAAGAGGGGTGTGTGTGTGCGTGTTAGCGCGTGTGTATGTGTGTATAACCAGACAGCAGAAAGGTCTGGAACACAGGAGACCCTGGCCACTGATAGGCACTCATGAAGCCTCTTCAGCAGGTTAGCCGCGACATAATTAAAAAGATAAACCTTATGAGCGGGGCACAGAGATAAGGGGTGTAATGAGAGCGAGGAGGGAGATCATCCAATGAGAGGAGAAGGGTGGGGGGGGTGGGGGGGGTGGGGGGGGGGGTTAGAAGGCGGTCTCAGGGGAAATAAACCCCAACCTGTCAATCATCTGCCGGAGATAAGTGCAGATATGGAGCCCTGGAGCAGATCTAGGAGAGCATGATATGTTGATATGTAGCTTAATGTAATCAGGGGTCTCCTCAAATGAGGGCTCTTAAAGCGAGGTGGATCAAACTACCAGGAAGACCGGCATCAAATACCAAACCTGATGACACCATACATGAGTATAATCACCTACAAGGTGGTTAGGTATGTGGATATGGTGCATCTTTAGCAAAATCCACAAGTCATCCAAACAATCTGAACTCCTCACAATACATTCAATGCCAACATTGTAACAAGTCCAATGCCAAAATCCTTGCTTTCTTCATTAAATGCACACGGCAACCTCAGTGTTACGGTGTTTATGTTAAACCCAATACTTACCCAATACTCTGATTTGAGCTGTGTTTAACTAATTGCTTGCTTTGTCTGCCTACTGTTTGATGCTGGCCAGCTAGCAAACTATTGTATGCTAATCAAAGCTTTTATGTTGTCACTAATCTCGCTTTGCCAGACCTTCCTCCACAGTGCTGCGGAGGAGGGTCCGGGATTCCGGGATGGGAGAAAAACGTGCTCTGGTTTATTGGCATTTCTTTAAACCAATAACAATCATCACGGGCAGCGCTAAGCTCCGTGCGGAAGCCACGGTGCCTCTGCTAAATAGCCTCGGGAAGGAACTTGTTTTGGTGGAACATGTGTACGTTCAAAAATTGTTTCAGTCATGTAACAGAAAACTCAGATTTGACTATTATCGCCACTGTTCATCATATCCCCAACCGGCCCGTCAGACACCGCCTACCAAGAGCCTGGGTCTGTCCCAGGTTTTTCTTCCCAAGAGGGAGTTTTTCCTCGCCACTGTCGCACTGCTTGCTCTTGAGGGAATTACTGTAATTGTTGGAATTATTGGGGCTTTGTAAATTATAGAGTTTGGTCTAGACCTACTCTATCTGTAAAGTGTCTCGAGATAACTCTTGTTATGATTTGATACTATAAAAATAAAATTGAATTGAATTGAATTGACAGATAGTCTAGCTAGCTGTCTACAGTAAATAAGTTACAGGTGCAAACTTTGAAGATGATGCATGACATGCAGATTCTACTATAGTCAAACGTCATATTCCCATTCAAGCACATCCTACTTTTTAAAGTTTGAGCACAAAATGAAGTTATTTGTCAAAAATACTTGGTGTGGCAACATTGTCAGGAAATGACTCAGAAGAATATGAAATATTAAAAATGTCAAAGTACACTGGAGGGGGCCTTTCAAGTTGTTTGGGGGCATTTAAAGCCTTTATAAGAGAAAAATAAAATAGATAGTAGAGAGATGACCGCAAGTGAGGGTTCATGATGCTAAGCTAAGGGCGTGCCCCATTATAAACACCTTTTACTTGGACACACAGCATTGGTAAACTTCATGAGAAAAGTCGGTGTTCCTCATGTTTTGCACATTCAGTAGAGAAGCAAATGTAACATAAAATACAGGTCGCAGCTTTCTCATCCCTCACTTTCCTGGATTATTATGACTAAAATGAACTCCAGTCTGTGCAAGGCTTTAAAGGGTCACTACCATCTAAGCACAGCTGCAGTGATCCAGCACTCCTAGTAGAAGCGTAGATGTGTGTTATGGCCCAGAAAGATTCAGTGCCTTCATGGCCTGTAGCTATACTCCACAATGGCAGCAGCACAGCCCTCACAGCTGCGTAAATAACAGACATGTATTCATACAGCGAATAATTCCCACCCTTCAAAACACACATATAACAATCTGTTCCAGTTGCAGACGTACGACTCTCTCCCACTCGGGTGTGTAAATGATCTGGGAGCACATTGTCTTTTTCTGCGCCAGCCTACCATGTGAGCCCTGCACAGCCGGGTGCCTCGTGATTGACAGTTAGCTCGTCTCTGCGACACTCGGCTGCTCGTATGTAGAGTTTAGAGCCGTGAACGCAGGCGTCTCCTGTGAAATGCTCCCGCTCTCTTCTCCTCCTCTCTGTCTCTCTCCCTCTTCTGTCTTTGACACCCCCCCGATTAGAAGGGAAACCTGCGTGGAGAGAATGCATCTCTAACAGGAACAGCGTGTGGTGCTGTGAGGTGGAAAGTGAGCACTCTTGTTACAGAGCCTGCAGTAGAGGTTGTTTACATGAGCACCTGAGGAGGTACAGGGTGTACAGCCTGACAGCCAGTGCTGCTTCATCTCAAAGGCCTGCCTGTGAAAAAAGAATGCAGGAGCAGGAGAAGGAGCTGGAGCACTAGGAGGAGCTGGAGCATGAGCAGGGGCAATTTCTTGCACCCGTTTGACAGGGAAAACCCAGCATTCATTTTAGGGGTGACGTAAAAGAGAAACTTCAATTCTGATCAATGATATCCTGGGTTGTAAAAAAACAAACATGGCTGCCTGTCAAGTTGAAAAGCTTTGAGACAAGGCTCGGTAATTATCACCCCACAGCCTCTGTCTCAGGTTCCTCTGGTTTCAGCCTCGGCATGCCTTACCAGGTTTGGTGCCTGAAATGAAGTCATTCTCTGGGAACGCCTTGAAGGCCCAGTGAAACGGCAGTTAGAGCACCTTCAGCTCCCCTGACGTCACTATCGAGAAATATGCAGGCCAAGTATAATTATGGAAAATGGTTTGATCAGACTCTCCAGATCTGACTGGCTCATTTAAACATGGGCGTGGCTTAGTGAATACAGCACAATACGGAGCTGTTGGCCTCCAGCCGCACCTCTTACAGCCAGACTACATTGCAGGTAGACATAATTAAGCATTTAAACACACACCTATTGTTTCTCTTAAACGTAAGAGCCACTAGCTATAGACCTTTTTCACAGCAGACATGTTGACATGTCCTAGTAGGAAAAGCACAGGTGTATTCAAACCCATTAATGATGGCTGCATTCCACTTAGGAGAGGACCTGGTATTAAACCATTACTGATGGCTGCATTCCACTTAGGAGAGACCCTGGTATTAAACCATTACTGATGGCTGCATTCCACTTAGGAGAGGTCCTGGTATTAAACCATTACTGATGGCTGCATTCCACTTAGGAGAGGTCCTGGTATTAAACCATTAATGATGGCTGCATTCCACTTAGGAGAGGTCCTGGTATTAAACCATTACTGATGGCTGCATTCCACTTAGGAGAGGCCCTGGTATTGTGCATGCTGACTCAATGAAATATCTTACTGGGACACTTGATGTGTGGTGTAGTGGGTTTATCGGAGCGTTTTCTCTGAAAAATCAGCTGCCTTACTGGAAATGAGGTGGAGGGGAGCGGAGTTTGTGTCCAGAAAAGCAACGAAAAAAAATAAAATTAACCAAAAGATGCTGTCGAGCTGAGGGGAACTTCAGAGTTGGTGATAATTATCTGCGTGTTTGTCGTCACAAGTGACCTCTTTAATATTACAAATGATCATTTCAACAATTAATATATAAAAATAAGAATATAATAATAAGAAGAATAATTTAACAATTCAAAACGTTGGAAAAAGCAAAAACAGAGCTAAACATGTAGTGGCCCAGGCCCCTCACTACTGGGGGGTGGGTATAGGTGAGCAGGTGCGAACGGCTGGGTGCTCGGGGTCTGTGTTGTTATGTGATGTGCTGTCCTGTGTAATGTGGTCACGATTCTGCGAAATGCCGATTTAACATATTAGTATACAATGTATCTGTTGCATGATTGTGTAACTCACACTATGTAGTTCTTTTAAAAATTATATTTGGTTTATCTTTTTAGAAAGGCCTGACCAGGGACTAGGCTTGCAAATTAGCCTATTGTCTAGAAACCTTTTATGCAACACATCTATACATATTGTTATGGCTTTGACTGTGATAATTATGTATGTGATAATGTGCGCTGCATTGTCCCTGACAAATAAACTAATAAAAAAAAATTAGTAATACATAAAAGTTTAGTTTAGCGCCAAATTACAATTGTAACTATAATTAAAAAAATGTCTACATCTTTAAACGTGTTGCATGTTTATGATAATGCTAATTGCCGAGTGAGCTATAATTAAATCTTTTTATCAGCAGTAAAGTCCCGCCTTCTTTTTTCCCTGTTCTGTTCTCTCTACGGGTACAATGGTATTGACGTAATGGAGACAATATTTAGCCTCTGACAGATAATTAGTATTGTTCATCAACCAAAAGAAGCCATGAAGATGTTGGAGAATCTCTCATCCTAATGAAAGATGAGTCCTCTCTCAATCCAGTGTTACTTTATTCAAATGAGCAGCGTCATGAATCCTGGAGATATTTATTTGTCCTTCTTAGGTCAAAACTAAAAGAAAAGAAAAATTTAGAAAATACATTACACCAGATATTATTATACAAAACCTTTTCCTGTTTTTCTTTTCTGGCTTTAAAAAAAAAAAGTAGTTCATCTCTTTTGTCAGTATTTGACATTGCTGCCACATTAATCTGCACTGATTGATTAGTTGCCAGTGATATAGGTTATTTGACACGGCCATGTTAATGAGCTGTTTTACTGAACAGAAGTAGCACGCGGAATCGACATATTGTCTACAGTGATGCAGTCTTGGCTAAGTGTCCCGACAGCTGAAAACTTGTCTATCAGAGGAGGATGTTGAGCCAAAAGCCTTGACTCGCTCAGTTCAACTCACGGTCCTCTGGGAACAAAGTCCATCTGTACTGTCAGTCAAGAGTTATTTCAATTGTGCTCTCTGAATTACAAGCTGTTTTATTCCAAATGCTAAATTTACAGCAGACAGCCTTGTTGAATTAGTCATTTCTGGGAACTCGGAAGGATCTTTATTACGTTGCTTATTGTGGTTTGGCATGTTTTTTTTATTTGCAGGGTACCAACAGTTCACCATGTATCCTTGCTTTATTTTAATTCACGAGTTATGGGGGGGGTAAAAAAGGGGGAAACCAGTTAAGATAATGTGTACCATCTTCAGTACTGACAGTAAAAACAGGGAGAAATTAAACTCTTCAATAAAACTGATTTATTACTGCGTGTATTAATGACATCACAGTCCTACACATTCACATCTATACACTCACTACTCCTGGTACTACTGCATGAGAAACACAAAAAAAAACAAAAACACATTTACAAATATATAATAACTGATTATTTAAAGCTATAGTGCGTAGTTTCTGCCACCCCCATGAGGAATTCTAAGTAACGCCAACAACACTGTCGGAGCGTCCACATGATCCACACGTCCTCCTCCACCCAGTTGCTGGCAACCAAGGAGGACACGGAGGATTAAAATAACATGATGGACTCTTCAGAAGAAGTAATTATCTTCACTCGAGTTTCTGCGCGGGAAAGTCGCCGGACGCCACAATCTTCTGAACATAGTCCTACAGAGAGAGTTGTGTGGAGCTGATAGTCTTAATTAGCTTTGTAGCAACTCATTTGGCAATGGCTGGAATGTAGTAGATTAATGTCAAAACGTTATACACTAAAGCTTTAATAACAATGTAATAATAAAAGTGGGCAGACTGAGGCTGGGCAATATGGCATAGAGAGCAAACACAATATAATATGATGTTTATTTTTTCGGTATTTGCGAAATGCCAGTAAACCTGTACATACTGTACAGTATGTGCTAATTTCAGCATTCAGCATTGTAGCAATGAATTTGACCCTGAATGTCACAAAGTCATTAGGATTAGACCAATGTATGGGGTTGCTGTTTACCACCAGTACAAACATTCGGTTTTATTATCATGAAAATGTCTGCTCATTCAACCAATTCTTAAATCAGCTTTATTTCAGCTTAGTGCAATGGTGGAAAGGCCTTAAAATTCAGTCCGAAAAATAAAACTAAATATACAACTTTTTGATGTGGATTTATTTTTCTTCCAAAAATGTTTGCACGAGACACAATCCCACGTAAGAAGCCTCCTGTTCTTAAAATGTGACACTGTGACATAGCTCTATTCTTGGCGCAGGAGACTGAGCCACTCATCACCAGGACATTGGTTACATACATATTATCCATACACTGGCGCCCCATATAGAGGATTTCACAGCCAGAGCCGGTGAGGATGACATAGCCGGTGCGCTATGTGGCCTCTCGCCTCGCTAAAAGCACAATGGCAACTGTGGGATTGCTCATTTATCTTCTCTCGGCACCTCCTGGCTCCTAAGAGAGCATCGGCGCACAGTTGCTCCGCGGTGATACCAGGAACTGATGCATTATGGATCAAAAATGATGCTATTCTCCTCTTCTTTGAGTTTAGGAGAGCAGTCACCATCCCAGTGTTTAGGGTACTGAGAGAAAAATAGTGCATATAGAAAGAATTTACATTTAAAATAATGAAATTGATAATTGAAGGATGAAATAAAGGCTGGTCCACTCCCACTCAGTCTGAGCTCAACAACAAAATATTGATGCAATCCACCTAAACTCAAAAAAAAGGGTGTGTCGCTCAGTCCCAAGCCACACATGGGAACATCAACATTTACTGTATGTGTAAAAAGATTGAGCAGTAATAAGAGCAGACCAGCAGAGGTGTGTTGAGCCTGATTCCAGCATGCTAGTCCTCTGTTGTGCCACTAGAAAGTGCTCTTCAGCAGCTTATCGTTCATCTTACACAACCCCCTCTGCGTCTACACTCCATCCCTCCGTCTTTCAGATCCCCATCTGTCTCTCTTTCCACCTCTAGACCAGACAAACTTCTGCTTCTAATTTGGTAGAGGAGGCAGAGAGAATGTGATTTAAAAAGTGTGAAGAAGAAGAAGAAGAAGACTGCAGTCTGTACCACCAGCACTGCAACATGGTCCCCGGAGTCTCTTTCTCCGTGCGGTAGGAGAGCACAAAGGAAGCGAGGTAACGTGTCCACTGGGAGCCTCTACTCTCAGTACAAGCTTCTTCTTCCCCTCGTATTCAGGTGATCTGTGTTGTGAGTTTCACAGAAGGCTCGGAGGTCAGCATGTGTCGGTATTCTGAGTTACATTTGAAGCAGGTACAAGCCTGTAGAAATGGGATCTTTCAGTGTTACTATAACAACTTTAAAATGTCTCAACTGATATAGTGAAAAAAGAGCACTGTGCTTGAAATAGGAGTGTAATAGTATAGCCACGGAACAACAGCAAACGCTGTGACCAGTGGTTCCTCCCAAGCATCTGCTTCACAGTGGTTCTGACCTCTGTAGTGTCAGACCACTTCTGTTGGCACCTTTAACTGTTCATTCTTGCCTATTGGACCAGATAAAGCCTGGAAAGCATAATGATGCGTGGATAAAAAAAATGGTTCCTCTGTTGTAATGCATTGCCAGTGGCTTAAAATGAACTTTTGATTCTGTTAGGAATGTGGGATCTTTTTGGTGTTTTTTGAAATATAAAAAGAGTAATTTGACAAAAACAAATTCTCAGCACACGGTCCACTACTGTTATTTGGTGTTCCGAAACATTCACCCACACCTTGTGGCCTTCACTATCTAATTGTCAGGTGTAGCAAATAGATAGATAAATTGCAGTACCAAATGGGCAAAGACTGAGACGACAAAAAGCTGGATTCCCACTTGTTTTTGGCCCACATGGATAAATCCAAATTATATTATTATATTATTAATAACCATGACCATACAACCATGTCTAAAGTTAAACCGGCATTAGAATGCAGGTCAATTAGAAGCAGACAGAAAGCAAACAGCTCAATTTGATTGGTGTTTGGGGAGATGCAGTTCAAGACCTGTACTTTTAAATCTAACGGCTTCATACTGTCTTTCTATCTTCGCTCTTCATTTTGTCAACATATAAACTGTCAAATATTTGTTGAAAAATGGTTGTTGACGACGTTTCCACGACAAAGTGAAAAGTAAAAGCTATGCAAATAAAAACTAAATGTCTTACAGTTTTCAATGACTCAATTCAAAAAAACTAATTATAATGCGGAAGAAATGGACAAATACGCTAATTGTATGTTATGGAAAAGTGATATTCAGTGACCTGCATCTGAAGAATCGACATCCTCCAACACCCAAATATTTCAGGAGATGATTTAGCGGCTTTACCTTTTTTGTTTTAGGTTTGTAGTCTGCTCATAATGTTAGCTAACGTTACCAGTTCTTAGAAGGAGAGTAACAGGTTTATGGACTAAATGCATCCCAAATCCCACTGTAGATCAGACAAGAAGCAGCAACACAAGGGCTGGGACAAACACTAAAGCCGGTTACACACTGGCTGCGTGGCGTGAGCGTGTCAGGCGCGGCTCGAGGCGCGCCGAAAACGCGTGCCTGCTAGAAATAGAACCAACGCCTATTTTTCAAAATATAATAATAAATAATTATTGATTTTCAAATATTGCACCTATTAATACAGGACGAAATATTCTGTAGCTTATTTTGCCATCAATACTGCCGACGTTGTCTTTGCTGTAATCAGATCAGTATATATTTATGTTTAACATGGTATTTCATTTTATCAATGGGAACCATACATGTGTACAGACAAGGCTAGCAGCAGCAGCACGTCAGACACACTTTCTGGTGTGTAAAGACAAAAATCCACGCAGCCGCCACGCGGCTGACACGCCACGCTCATGCCACGCTCACGCCACGCTCACGCCACGCTCACGCCACGCAGCCAGTGTGCAGGAGGCCTAACACAGGCAGGCGAGCACACTGACATTTACAAAAGAAAAGTTAGCAAACATTAGACCTAATTATAGTTATCGGCTGGTCACTGTTGTAGGCTATCGTTAGAAATGAGTGCAGGATTACTGTAATGTAAACTGTCAATCATTCACATCTATTTTCCCATAGGTGTTCTTCAAAGGAATATTGTTCAATTGATGTGTATTTACTGAGAGTGTTGTATAACCACAGACTAGAGGTCATTGTGTGTGTGTGTGTGTGTGTGAACCATTAGTTTTGTATGAACAGGTAAAAATGTACCACTAACCTTGTGATCGACGAGAACAGCTGTAACCATGAAATCTATTCACAACAAAGATGTAAAAAAGAATGCAAAGCAAAAATGAGACTATAATTTCACTAAGAATGTCTTTACCTTTACTTTTGGTTGACTACAATTATTCATTCATCCAACCTATGTTTATACTAGAGAGATCATTGAGGGGCGGCCTTCATTCACAATGACATCAAGTTACAAAGACAAAGAAAACAACACAGAGAAGGAAGCAACACCATCATAAGAAGATAGATAAAACTTTACCGAAAAGGAAAAAACAACAATGTGATCAACAGATCAGGACAACCAGGATACAAAAGTAATACAACTATGTAAAGCGATTACAAGTAGAAGTTTGGAGGTCCAAAATCAGATTTCTAAAATGTCCAAAAAGGCACGAATGAGTTGATTTTAAGTATTTAGTTCCACGAGTCCAGAGATCTTAAACTAAAAGCAGTTTTTCCATGTTAGGACCGAGCTCGTAGAACATTAGGTTAAAGTAAGTCAGCATAGCGAGTCCGAGTATGTTCCTTTTTTAGACTATAACAATGATGAAGGGATGGAAATGTGACTAAAACTACGTTTTTTGTCAAAAGTCTAAAACTAAATCAAAATCAGGTGCCAAAATGAACACTGCTCTCAGTGTATATAGAATCAGAAATGTGTTATATTATGAGGATTGCAGTGTTACCCGAGCCATTAAGCATTCCTGGAGTTGAAATCCAGGAGTACAGCTTCTGTACCCATATTGATACTTGCATGCTGAAATGCCCCTATATCTTCTCTAGAGCAATAAATGTTAATGGTACGTCAAGGAGACATTATGGAGTCATGGTACAGCGGGTCTTCATTCAGAGCCACATATGAGAGGAACTAAAGGCCAACTGTTTCAGGGTGCCCTGTCTGCTGACCTGTAATGGCCAATCCATTCTGATTAATTGGATCCTTTAACGAGCATCCAGTGACAATTACATGTGTGCTCCAGAGGGAGAGGTGCAGGATGTTAGGGTGGGTCCCCTGTGGAGTGCTGCTTCACTGGTCCCAGATCCTTCCAGGGGCCCCCTGAGAGCACTGGGAATCCCCCGTCATTGAGGAGGAGCAGCAGGCTCGGGTGAGATTACCACAAAAGATGGCTAGACCCATTCTCCGGGGAGGGGAAAGCAACGTTGTAGCTCATTCAGATGATAAATTGTTAATCAGGCTGCTGTTGGTGTGATGTTGAAGCATTTACCATGCACCAGTTTACACTTTTCTTTTCAATGTGTGAAATCTCTATCAGTATTATTTCTCAAATATGAAACTGGATGGAGTCTGGTTGATGGATGACCACACTGATGGAAGTTATCAGAATCAGTTTTATTGGCCAAGTATACTTACATACACAAGGAATTTGACTTTGGTAGGTGTTAATTCTCTATTCATAGACAAATAGTAAAATAGACACATACTGTACAATAGAGAGTGGGGTGAGTGGCCAAAGTGGGGATGACCCCATGACCCCATCAGGGTTCAGGAGAGTGATGGCAGTGGGAAAGAAGCTGTACTACTACTATTACTATTCTATTATTACTATTACTACCACTACTTATGATAATGACGTGTATTTAGTTTAAAATCAAGTGCAAAGTACACTACAAAGCTAGAAAATTAGCATAAAAATAGTTTCTTGGATGTATTTATTTTGTCAGAGAGCATACTGGTCTGGAGTAGTTTGGTCTTGTTTGAATGGTCTGAGATTGTGATTTGATTTCATTCAGATAGGGAGGGAAATCCAGCACCTGTAATATATATATATATATATATATATATATATATATATATATATATATATATATATATATATATATATATATATATATATATATATAAATAAAAATATATAAATTCAAAAAATATTTGTAATATTAGGCAAACATTTTTAAAGTAACGGATAAATTAAAAATGTAAATTTTAAATTGTAAATGTGAAAGCTCTGTAGATTAAAAAGAAATGGCAAGCAGTGAGAGTTAAAATGAAGAATTAGATCATCCAGAATCCCATTATTGAACCTTATGGGACTCCAAATACACCTCACTTTGTAATGCCTACTTAATCTGCACTTTATGTAGCCTTTTGTATTCTGTATGCCTGTATTGTATTGAATGTGAAACTACAGTATATGTTGTCCTGCACGCTTATGCTTTTTTTTGGCCAGGTCGCTGTTGCAAATGAGAATCCGTTCTCAACGGCCTACCTGGTTAAATAAAGTTTAAATAAAAATATGTAAATGTGTTGAAGATAAGGAGTAGAGCCAGTTTAGCGTTCTATACCCAAAACCAATTCAAGCAATCTAACAATAAGTAAGGCATACAGTGCAATAATGGAAATAACACAAGGCGACATTGCTAAAAACAAAAACAAAGGGCACTGTTCACTCTGAACAGTTACCGTTAAATAAAGCTCTTGATTCGAGAATGATTATTTGAAATGTTAGTTTGACTCCTTAGAATTTTATAATAATAGTGTTTTCTAAGTTTTGACAGCGCACATATACTATAAGAGCCGTAAATGGGAGGATAGACTTCTAGCTTTATTGGACCATGCAGGTTTAAGTGGAGTCTCCAAGTGAGAGGAGAGAGTGGTGATGGATTCAATTACTCCTCCTTTGTCCATGTAACAAAGAACATAATTAGCACTAATGGTGATAGCAGCAGCCACAAACTCAGCACCTCCTCTCTCTCTCTCTCTCTCTCTCTCTCTCTCTCACACACACACACACACACACACACACACACACACACACACACACACACGCACATTCAACTCACAAAGCACATACCTAGCCAGTCACAAACATACAATCAATTCTCAACAGTTGTTAAATGCCTATACTGCAGCTCAACATACAGCAGGCAGAAGGAACAAAAGGGTCAATTCAACAGTGAGCAGGCGAATATTTGGGCAAATTAGCTTTCATCAATTTAATTTGCAAACATTGCCAGTCTTTTCAGTGCACGAGGTTGCCTAAATGAACCTCTGTGATCAGAATCAGCAACCTAACTGATCCCAGTCACTGGCTTCCATTCAGCCGGTGAATGCTCCTAGCAGTGCTTCTCTGTCTGAGCAGTGATAGCAAACTCTTTTCATTGACTGGCATAATAGTCCTCCTGAATCCCCCGTTAATTACTGTGATGGTAAGATATGGATGGGGCACTATACGGATAGTAATTGAAGAGATGTGTGTAACCACCCCTGCCATTATTAATCCACATAATTTCCTCTTTCATTTCAAATTAATTGGAATTAAATGCTTGCTACATTAGCCTCATAATGAAAGGCAATAATCTACGAAAAAAATGTATAAGAGCAAAACCTTCTCTGTAGGTTCAAATTAATTAAATTTCTTTTTAGCCATAATTCATTAAAATGCTTCTCATTTCAGGCCAGCCTAGTATCAGGCCCTTCGTCATTCAAGAGGCACTGATGAGAGGAAAAAAGGTGAATTGTTGAGAGAACCCAACTGTCAGCGAATTTGGTTCCAAATTAATTATTTCAGGCCGATAACCCTTTTCATCTCTTTTGACTCACTTTATAGAAAGAGCCAATTAATTATGTCAAACATGCTCTCTCCTTTTGCTCCCCAGAGTGGGCAGGCAGGGTGATGGGGATGTTTACTGTAAGAGGACAGGATGATGGTGGGGTGGTGGGTGATGGGTGTATGTAGTGTGTGTGTGTGTGTGTGTGTGTGTGTGTGTGTGTGTGTGTGTTTGGGTAGGGGGGGTGTTAGGGAACAGCCCGCCCCTAATCTCGACACACCTGTCAGGCATACAGCTCGTTATCTAGGCACTGAGGGCTCAGGCTGGTTTTGTCAGGAGCCGGGCTCTAACAACAATCCAGGGGAACGTGTTGGAGCCGCATAGTCGAGCACACACACACACACACACACACACACACACACACACACACACACACACACACACACACACACACACACACACACACACACACACACTGTCCACTGTTAGACAATTCACTCAATTAGCCCACCGCACTCAGCCGCAGCCTTAATGAGATGGGGAGTGGAGAGGAAGTCGAGGGTCAATGGATGTTGTTTCTCGTAGAAACTCTCATTTGTGTTTTTATTGACGCCCATGCAACAGTGTGTTCTCATCATTGGGGTTGTGTTTTGGTGAATCTCAAGGTAGGCACAGTAGAAAACAATGCAAATCACCCTTTTTGACCAGCTAAAGTGTGAATTATACCAGCCGCAGCCCAGCTGGCGCGAACAAAAGTATACAGTATACCCGCGCTGGCGGTCGTGACACTAGTTGCAGTCTTCTCCTGAACAGAGGTGGCGCTAGTGAGGAATTTCTACGGACTAAAAGAAGAAGAAAAAGGTAAACAACGGCAGAACTGGCAGCAGCATTGACGTCAATGCTTCGATTTGATTGGATGACCTACTTGGTCGGATCAAGCCTTTCATTCGCCATAAAAGAACTCATCTTAACCCAGTAAGTTTACAAGACAGACTTGTAGTCACTCTGAGAGTCCTGGCATCACGTTGCCCAGGAGCTCGTTCATGCTTCCTGTTTCCGCTTTCTACGATCTACGTCATTTTGACTTCGCGATGGCGCGTGCCAGGTTTGGAACGGCCACTATAATTCACGCTTAATGCTGCATTGTTGGTTGAGGCAACACACACAATATAAGGGTGAAATGCTGGGACTAGTCCAGGCTCTTTAAATGATCTGATCCAGAAGCATTGAGGCCGGGGTATACTACAAACGCACTAGTTCATGTCACGTGTCCAACCATATCAAAAGGCAAAAGGATTCACAGCTGTTCTGAATAGCCATGCTTTGGAGACAGGTTGCATAGCCTGTAGTCATAGTGACAGGAGGCAGGACAGACTGACAGGAGTATTTGTGTGAAAAATTGATCCTGAACAGAGGCTGGTTTCGAAACACCTTAAAATGCTTGCTGGATGCGAAAAAACGCAGAAAATGGAACAGGGTCCACATTTTTTTTAATGACGGACAAAAGTTTCGGAGGCAAAGTATCAACGTTATATTTATTTACCTTTACTCTCTCACCCCCCGCACACTTGGCCAATCACTGCATGAAGTGTGCCTGACTGTTTCAGAAACTTGTATAAAATGTTTGGACGTTGGCAGCCCCAAAGCACTGTTCACAAGTTCAGCGTCACAAAGCCACTAGTATAGCTCTAGAGTGTTAAACCAAAATAATGGTCGACAATAAGATAAAGAGGAGTCCCGCCTGAGACACACACAGCATAGGTTTTGATTCATAATTCAGTGTCATACTATCGTTGTTCATAGTGCCACCCCAATTCTAGACGGATATTTTGTACTGTATCAGGCTTAAATCATAATCCCCACGGTAAATGAATATATTCTGTACTCTTCATTCACTGTGATGGATAGCGAAGATGGCAGAAGATTTGTAGAGGAAATGGCTTTGTGAGATATGTGTGATACTTAACAGGCAGATGTGTGAAAGGCAGCTAAGTGCTGGCCTCTCAGCTTGGTGCTGAGTGACTGACGGTGCTGTGGCGTAGCACCAAAAGTGTCCACAGGCCTTTGGAAGGGGCGTGTTACGCCCGAGCATGTGACCACGGCTGTGCAACCTGGAGCCGAATGGGGCCTGAAGGATTCACAAATCGCTGAGTCATCTGTTAGGAGGAGAGAGGAAGGAAGCCTGTGGCATCGCTGCCGGCAAAACTCAACTAAAGCGCACAATCTAAAAGGTGTGTAATTCTTGTCTTAGAAAAAGAAGGTGGAACTTCACACCCTCTCATCCTAGAGGCCCATCTCGCATAGTTGCTACAGCTGACTGCACTTTGTCAGTCATTGGGAAAGGGATGGGCAGCATCAGGAGAACACAAATACACCAATCAAAGACACCAAAAAAATGCATAAACAGAGGTGCGTCACAGGTGCTAGTTCATATCTTGTTAATGCTCTTTTTTTTCTTTCTTTTTTTAAATCCCCTGTATCTGTCATTGTATGTTATCATTATGGGTTTTACTTCATTCTCTCTGAAACCAGCATTTCATCCTCAGTTTCTGGGAGCAATGTTACTGCCACCTTTACTTTAGTCGTCTGGCCTAAAACAAATAAAACGGTTTACATTACTTCAGATTACAGTAAAATAAAAAATAAAAAGCTTTAATTGAAAAATAATTCCACCACATTGATTTAAAACTTTTTATTTATTTTGGAATTCTGGAATTTTCAAGAGAAACTTGTGAACTTTAAGCTGCATTCATTAAATTATTTTGGCCAACTGGGGGCAAGGAATAAGCTGTAGGCTAGACACAGCATTGACATTGACATTGTTACGGTATTAAATCATGAAATTGTTATGAGGACGTGTTAGCAAACAAAAGCTTATTTACACTTCCGGCAGACATGATGCAACATTAGCAATTATTTTAGTTAGAGTTAGGAGGAGTTATTTCACTCACCTTTTAGTTCTGTTTTGGTCCCCACCAACTTCTGAGGTAATGATCTAGCTCGTTAGCTGCTAAATGCTCCCCTATGTTCACCAGCTAGTCTCTAACTGTGTCTGTCTTAGTGCTGGACAGGAAAATAATTAAATTAACACTGAGCCTTGAGATTACAATGGCTGTTAGGAAATACTGTACTACAATTCCCCTTGTTTACGTCCACAGTCTGACATTTTTTAGGTTATTTGGAGGGCAGACCCCAAAGATCCAAGGTCACTTAAGTTCATGACTCCTCTTCCTCCTCACCAAACCTGCACCTCTGTGTTTGATTGGAGCTAAAGTTCAATCCAATAAAAGCTTCCAGCTATGGAAAAGTATTCTGACCCTTTGATGCTAATGCAAACTGTCCCACAAGAGCGAATTATTTTGATAGTTATGGCCAACATGAGGGCTAATGACTCCCCCAGGCATAGTTTGGGTAAAAACAGAAAAGGTGCTTTTAGATGAGCCAAAGAACATTAAAAAAGGAAATGAGAGTAGAAAAGTTATAATGCAGTGCTTCTCACCTGAAAAATACAATCCAAAAAATGAATGAATGTTTGTGGATACGTGTGTGTGTGTGTGTGTGTGTGCTGTGTCTGTGTGCATGCGAGATAGCTTTTCGGCTGAGTAGAAGTAATTCTCGTTGATTCGTTCCCAGTCACACATCCAAATGAGTTTGGATGAGAAACACAGCAGGGGGCCTGATGGCCTCCCGAAATCCAAGGCCCCATTTCTCTGCATGGAATCGCCACCCTGTCTGTTGAATGTGCAACGAACGTATGCACCGTTGATGTGGAAGTTGATATTCAGTAAATTGCAGTCACAACAAAGGCAAGGGTAATTTTTAGATTTGTCATGCTGCAGTGTCTTCAGTTTGGTGTCTCAACAGATGAGTTTACAATATTTCCCAAACTGGCTTCTAAGACAATAGATGTTGTTCTTGACCTTGACTTTTTTAACACAACCTTTTCTGTATATACACAGCTGTGCCACTGCGACACATCTGCATTTTGTCTGTTTTGATAGAATAGCACTATTAATCATGGAGAAACTCACAACAACAGCAAAGCTAATTTAAAGCCGCACTAATCTATATTTTTATTTAACAATGTATCAAATGATTAAAGGTAATGTAAAAGCTTTTGCTCATAGTGTATCACTAACGCCAGTTCCTCTCAGCAAAATGAAGCTTATTAGCATCTTTCCAGCTCATCGTTTTGGTTTTATGGCCCACAACCTCCTGTATTGGTTCTCTGCTCTCATCAACCTCATTTTGCAGCAGGCATCTAGCCTGACAAGCCAGACCCACATCCAGATGTTGGGTCTGGGAACTCACCATTGGCAGGGCTCAATCCGAGAGGTGGGATAAACGGTTGTCTTTCAAATTCCCTCTGCACGCAATAGGATAGCACTACAACCAACCAGAGCAACGCTAGTTGATAGATTCAACTTTTGCCGTATCCGGTCGGCAAAACTCCAAACACATCTTCCCGAATGACTTCAGTCCCGTTCTTTGTTCTTTTCTCAAAGAAAAGCTGAACTCCAAGTCTTCCAGAGTTGCAGCCAAAGCCGATTCCAAAGACCGCTGTTCGCCAGCAGCAGCAGCCATCTTCTTTGTTTTCAAGTAGCAGGGAATTCACACAGAACCGTCGTAACTCTGCTGTCATTATGTTAAGGACACGCCAACCGACTCTATACACGAATGTGATTGGCCTGACTAGAGTTTGGTTTTTCCAGCTCGCAAGAGTTGCTAGACTGACCCTGGCTGCAAATGACATTTACTGCCGCTATGGTGCGTCTAGATTTCTAGGTTAGCAGGCTGCTGTTTTGAGTGAAAAAGCTCTGATAAACTAATGGTACACCACCTGCGCAGCACCAAACAGCAGGCAGGCACAGTTAGCGACTATCTGGTGGTACCAGTTAAAGAGCCACATATTTCCCATTGACTGTAAAAATAGTGGACGCAGTATCCGTGACGTCACCCATTGGTTTGTGGACTGCTATTTTGAAGCCTCGAGTTTGGCGATACGGGAGTCGCTTTCTTGTTTTTCTGCAACCTGATGTGACGATTTTTTTGGAGCTGGGGACCATGACGTGGCCAAGCCAGTGTGTTTATGGTTGCAATGGTGCTGCACTAAGCCAAACCCTAAAGGACGAAAGGTGCAGATTTTCAACCTTAGATGACGCGAGTCATTCAGTTGAGTTTTGTCGGCAGGTAAACACAGACCTTTCATCTGCTTCCCCTTAAGTTACCAGCTAAAGCTAGAGTTTGCATTTTGGCCATTGCCATCTTAGTTTTTTGGAGCCAGAAGTAACCATATTTGGACAAAAGGGCGGAGCTCTGGGTACTGGCGCTCATCTGCATGTAAAAAAAAGTAAGCAAACATTCCCTTAAGTTACCAGCTAACATTAGCTTGATTGGGAAAACGCTGAACGAGACATTTCTAGGCGACCAAATGTCCCAATTAACTTTGATAAACTGAAAACACACAGTAAGAGGGTCAAAGTTTAAGATGGAAACACCGACAACACCCAAGACAAAGTTCAGGTCTATTTTAGTGTACAAAGGGCCATGGTTAGCATTGCTAAGCCTTTGTCCTGAATGTAGACACGCCCCTAAAGCATCCCTGCTTTATCGTTAATTTTCAAATAAATGGGACCATAATTTTAAATTTAATTTTTAAATGAACATAATGCTTTATTGAAGAAGACTTGAAACTAGCGATTGAGACCATAAACTCATAATGAAAATGTTTACTGAGGTAATATATCAAGGCAGATAAAGGGTCATTTCATCATAGACATCTATAGAAATGGACTTCCTTTTGGAGCCAGTGGAGTCAGATACTACTACTACTACTACTACTACTTCTACATCTGGAAATGAGCTAGAATGCAGCTTTAAGGAACTTCAGCATTGGCTTCACTTTTCAGACCCGGACGTTTCCACTTGTCTCAAAAAATGTTATGGGTGCTCTCTCTCCGCCCTGAGTTGGGTGGCCTTTTTTCTCTGTTTTTCTGTGTCTGCCGTGTTTTTCCACCTGGAGTGCTGGAGGCGTGTCCAGAGGAAAGTAGGTCAAGGGGCGTGGCCGATTCATCACTGCACAGCCAGTCTTCACAGCTGCAGCTCATCGCCATGATTCACCTCTGCCATACTTAAACCCGGGCTGATCACCTCTTCGGCGCCAGTTCGTTATCTACAACTCAAGTGGTAACTTGGCTCTCAGTTGAAACTCCAGTATTGTCCGTGTAACCCCGTACTCTGGTTTTTTGCCTTTGTTCCCTGAGCTCAAACTAACCCTGTGTGTCTCTCTCTAGTACCTGCTCTGACCTGCTGCTTCCTCCGCTGTGCCTACACACTCCCCAGCCTCACCGTTCTGCCGGCGCCTCCACCTGGGACTCAATCTACGGACTCAGCTCTGCCTGTCCACCCCGTGTCCCGTAATACTTGGACTCATCCCCGTCGGCTCGTCTGAAGCCTCGTACCAGCCAGAAGTTTTCCCGCTTGACACTGCCCTCAGTGATTGTCTGAGTACTCCCAGCTCCATTAAACTTTTTGAAACTGTTTATACGTATTCTGTGTGATTCTCTGCGTTCTGGGTCAGACAAGCCTCCTAACAGAACGAACTGGCCATGGACCCTGCAGAGAATCCACAGGTGGCAGACGAAGACGGCATTCTTCGAGCCGTTAAAAATCAAGGAGCTCTGTTAAGCCAACACGACCAGTTGATACACAAATTACTGGAGACTAACCAAGAATTATACAATCAAGTTTCTCAGCTGTCATCTCAAATTACTGCTCTGTCTCTCCCCAGTGCGCCTAGGGCTCCTCCCTCTCAGTCTGCTCCTTCAGCTATGGCTCCTGCGCCAGTCACCCGGGAACCCCCTGTAACTCCTCCTGAGCCGTTTTCTGGGGAATTGAACAAGTGCCGGGGTTTCCTGCTTCAATGTAGACTCATCTTCCTACAGAAGCCGCTGTCTTTTGCCTCCGACTCGTCTAAGGTACACTACGCACTGGGGTTACTCAGGGGAAAGGCACTAGTTTGGGCCGAAGCTATGTGTGTTAATCAACACCTCTCCAGGTTAACCTTTTCTGATTTTTCCACTCGTTTGTGTATGGTTTTTGACCACCCGGATCATGTCGGTAACGCCTCCAAGAGATTGCTGAGCCTCAGACAGGGTACACAGAGTGTGGCGGAGTACTCAATTGATTTTTGGACATTGGCAGCTGATTCCAAGTGGAACGATGAGGCACTACAGGGTGTTTTTGTGCAAGGCTTAAACCACTCTGTGAAAGATGAGCTAGCTCTTCGTGATGAACCCAGTAACCTGCACAGTCTTGTGTCCTTGGCTATTAAGATTGACAACAGGATCCGGGAGAGGAGACGGGAGAAAGGCGGACACACACCAGTTCAAACTTGGAATTCCAGGACACCCAGTCCAAGTTCTTTGTCCCTCTGTGGGGACCTCTCGGCTGCACCGGTCTCCGCTGCGAGGGACGAGGAGGAGCCTATGCAATTGGGTCGGGCTCGGCTTTCCACAGCTGAACGTTTACGGCGCCAACAGGCAGGTGAGTGCCTGTACTGTGGTAACTCCTCCCACTTCCTCGCTAACTGTCCTGTACGCCCAAAAGAGGTGGCTCGTTAGTGAGAGTGGGTACACTAGTGAGCCCTAGCCCTGTATCTGCACCCACATTTCCTCGTCTGTCACTCCCTGCAACTCTCCAATTGGGCACTCTGTCACTACCATTATCAGACCTTATTGACTCGGGGGCTGAGGACAACTTTATTGACTTGCATCTGGCTAAGCAGGCTAACATTCCCCTCGAATCACTCCCATGCCCTATCAACGTCACAACCATTGACAGTCAGTTATTAGCTAGAGTCACGCAACAAACTATCCCAGTTACTCTCGTTCTCTCCGGTAACCATCGAGAGGAGATCACCTTCAGAGTGGTGTCAGCTCCCTCTTCCCCTCTCATTCTCGGTTTTCCATGGCTCAGTTTGCACAATCCCCACATAGACTGGCAACTTAAGACTATCAGCAGTTGGAGCAGTTTTTGTCATTCTACTTGTCTCGGTTCTGCTATCCCTCCCACTGTGAAAGCCCCAACTGTACCAGAAACACTACCCGACCTGTCTTCAGTCCCCAAGGACTATCTGGACCTATGGGAGGTGTTCAACAAGGCGAGCGTTATCTCTGCCTCCACATAGACCCTATGACTGTGCCATTGAGCTGTTTCCAGGAGCCCCCCTTGCCTGCTAGCCGACTCTACAACCTGTCCAGACCTGAGAGAGAGGCCATGGAAAACTATATCGGAGAGTCCCTGGCTTCAGGTATCATTCGCCCATCTTCATCTCCTGTGGGAGCAGGGTTCTTCTTTGTGGACAAGAAGGACAAGACGCTACGCCCCTGTATTGATTATCGCGCACTCAACAACATCACTGTAAAGAATAAATACCCTCTACCACTAATCAATTCTGCTTTTGAACCACTCCAGGGCGCCACTGTCTTCTCCAAACTGGACCTGCGCAATGCCTATCATCTCATCAGGATTCGGCAGGGAGATGAGTCAAAGACATCCTTCAATACACCACTTGGACACTTCGAGTACCTGGTAATGCCTTTTGGACTCACTAATGCACCAGCAGTATTCCAAGCCATGGTCAATGACGTTTTAAGGGATGTGTTAAATCGCTTTGTTTTCGTCTACCTGGACGATATTCTGATTTTCTCAAAGTCCCTTAAAGAACATGTTTCACACGTCCGTCTCGTCCTGCAACGGCTGTTGGAGAACAAACTTTTCGTTAAGGCCGAGAAGTGTGAGTTCCACCGTGAGTCCGTCCCCTTTCTTGGGTTCATTATAGAGAAGGGGACGGGTGTCGGCTGACCCCGACAAAATTAAGGCAGTGACTGAATGGCCCATTCCCCAGACTCGCAAACAGCTGCAACGTTTCCTGGGTTTTGCTAATTTCTACAGGAGATTCATCCGGGGCTTTAGTAGGGTGGTAGCTCCCCTCACCAAACTCACGTCCCCTAAGGTGCCATTCGTGTGGTCTCCTGAGGCTGACCAAGCCATGAGTGCCCTCAAACATCTGTTTTCCACCTCCCCTGTGCTCATTCACCCAGATTCCTCTTTGCCTTTTGTTGTGGAAGTGGATGCCTCAGACTCTGGTGTTGGAGCGGTTCTGTCGCAACGCTCCCTCACAGACCAAAAACTCCACCCCTGTGCTTTCTTTTCCAAGAAGTTACCTTCGTCACCTGCAGAGAGACACTATGACGTGGGAGACCGTGAGTTGCTGGCCGTGAAACTGGCGTTGGAAGAATGGAGACATTGGTTGGACGGGGCGGAGCAGCCTTTCGTGGTGTGGACCGACCACAAGAACCTGGCCTTCATCCAGTCTGCGAAGAGACTCAACTCCCGCCAAGCCAGATGGTCCATCTTCTTTAGCAGGTTTAACTTTACTCTTACTTACCGTCCTGGTTCTCGCAATGTAAAACCTGATGCTTTGTCCCGCCAGTTCTCCGTCTCTGAAGAGTCCAGTGAACCAGAGTCCATCCTGCCTTCTACCTGCGTAGTGGCGGCCGTTCGCTGGGAGATTGAATCTCTGGTCAAGACGGCCCAAGAATCCGACCCCGGACCAGCGGATGGGCCATCTGGTCGGCTCTAAGTTCCTGTGTCGGTACGGTCTGAAGTGTTGCAGTGGGTCCATTCCTCACGCTTCACCTGCCATCCAGGGATGCAACGTACCCTTACGTTGCTGAAAAGACACTTCTGGTGGCCTTCTGCAGAAGCTGATGTCCGGGCTTACGTGGCAGCCTGTACCACCTGTGCCCGAGGTAAAGCATCTCACCAGTCTCCCTCGGGTCTGCTTCAGCCTCTTCCTGTTCCAAGCCGTCCCTGGTCCCATATAGCCCTGGACTTTGTCACTGGTCTCCCTGTGTCCGAAGGTAATGATACAATACTCACTATTGTGGACAGATTCTCTAAATCTGCTCACTATGTAGCATTACCAAAATTACCGACTGCCAGTGAGGCAGCGGACCTCTTAGTCCTACATGTATTCCGTCCCCATGGAATACCTGTGGACATTGTTTCTGACAGAGGCCCACAGTTTATTTCACAAGTCTGGAAAGACTTCTGTTCTGCTCTTGGTGCAACTGTGAGTCTCTCCTCAGGATTCCACCCGAAGACCAATGGCCAGACTGAACGAGCTAACCAGGACCTGGAAGCGTCTCTTCGCTAGGTGGTGGCTCAGCATCCATCGTCGTGGGCTAAACATCTTCCCTGGATAGAGTACGCCCACAATTCCCTTACCACCTCTGCTACCGGCCTGTCTCCTTTCGAGGCTTCTTTGGGTTATCAACCACCTCTGTTCCCTGAGCAAGAACGGGAATTGGCCGTTCCCGCAGTCCAGGAGAACTTGCGTCGTTGTCGTCAAGTTTGGTGCGACGCCCGGGAAGCGTTGCTCCGGACTACAGAGCGGAACAAGAGCTCGGCAGATCGTCACCGGACCCCGGCTCCCCAGTACCAGCCTGGACAGGAGGTGTGGCTGTCCTCCAGGAACATTCCCCTGCGGATGGACTCACGCAAGTTGGCTCCTCGGTTTCTGGGCCCATTCCCCATTGACTCAGTCATCAGTCCCTCTGCTGTGCGGTTGAAGTTGCCACGGGCTATGAAGTGTCATCCCACTTTCCATGTGTCACAACTGAAACCGGTCTCGTCTAGTCCTCTGTGCCCGCCTGCGGATCCCCCGCCTCCCGTCCGCATGATTGACGACCACCCGGCCTACACTGTCCACCGGCTTTTGGACGTGCGGAGGCGGGGCAGGGGCCTCCAGTATTTGGTCGACTGGGAAGGTTATGGACCTGAGGAGCGCTCCTGGATCCCCAGGAGTTTTATTTTGGATCCACAACTAGTGACGGACTTCCATCGCGCACACCCTGACAAGCCTGGGCCTAGAGGGACGCCTAGAGGGACGCCGAGTGGCGCCCGTTGAGGGGGGGGGTCCTGTTATGGGTGCTCTCTCTCCGCCCTGAGTTGGGTGGCCTTTTTTCTCTGTTTTTCTGTGTCTGCCGTGTTTTTCCACCTGGAGTGCTGGAGGCGTGTCCAGAGGAAAGTAGGTCAAGGGGCGTGGCCGATTCATCACTGCACAGCCAGTCTTCACAGCTGCAGCTCATCGCCATGATTCACCTCTGCCATACTTAAACCCGGGCTGATCACCTCTTCGGCGCCAGTTCGTTATCTACAACTCAAGTGGTAACTTGGCTCTCAGTTGAAACTCCAGTATTGTCCGTGTAACCCCGTACTCTGGTTTTTTGCCTTTGTTCCCTGAGCTCAAACTAACCCTGTGTGTCTCTCTCTAGTACCTGCTCTGACCTGCTGCTTCCTCCGCTGTGCCTACACACTCCCCAGCCTCCCCGTTCTGCCGGGCGCCTCCACCTGGGACTCAATCTACGGACTCAGCTCTGCCTGTCCACCCCGTGTCCCGTAATACTTGGACTCATCCCCGTCGGCTCGTCTGAAGCCTCGTACCAGCCAGGAGTTTTCCCGCTTGACACTGCCCTCAGTGATTGTCTGAGTACTCCCAGCTCCATTAAACTTTTTGAAACTGTTTATACGTTGTCTGTGTGATTCTCTGCGTTCTGGGTCAGACAAGCCTCCTAACAAAAAAAAAGCCGGCTTGTATTGAAGTCTATGGGAAAATGACCCTACTTTACATTTGATTACTTCAGTAAACATTTTTATAACAAGTTCATGGTCTCGATCCCTAGTTGTAAGTGTTCTTCAATACAGCATGATGGTCATTTTGTAAATTAGGTTCCCATTTGTTTTTAGACCATAAATGATACATGAGAAATGATGGGCAACGCAGCTCAGCCCAAGAGCTGCAACTTCTTCAGTATTCTTGCTCCAGCTAAATTTAGTGTTCTCCTCTCTCGAAAGCAAACAAGTCCCCTCCGCAGAATAAAAAAGCTGTCAGGGTTGCTGTCCCAACGGAGCAGCGACAGGCAGTAAACAGCAGAGGAGCAGGGTGCAGGTGGACACTTCACAGGGAGTGAATGTTGTGGCTCTGTGACCTGCCCTTTGCCCATCTCATGCTTCCCAGAGAGCTCTGGTGTCTGGACTGCTGGGAGACTACAGGGAGGACAACACCCAGCACACACACACACACACACACACACACAGGGTCAAATTGGTCAAATGGAGACCAAGATACCAACCAAACAGACTAGGAACAAGAAAGAATAAGACAGGACTCAGATATAAATATTTTTTTTAACGAGGTTAGTTTAAATGGATTGTTACCTTGTCTAAAACATGAGTCTTACAATTAAAATGTGAGACTTGACATGTATACTATTATAGAAGGTTAGTGTGGAACAAGTGCTCTGCAGGTGGGCTGTGGTGTAGGTTGGGGGAGGCTGTAAATAATATAGTATCTATTTCTCACGATGCATTGATGCAAATGCATTAGTAATAATGAGGAAAAAAAAGATATGTAGACAATAAAAAGCCAGAACTACAAAAAGTAAATATAATTCAAAAACCTGTTATGCATTTGTTTGCATGTATAATCTTGAGGGCAGTGGACATACAAAAGAGGGGTTCTAGAAACTACAATATAATGATCCTCCACCTACAGGTGAAGACTAAACTTCCCAACCCACCACTGCATTACTTTTCCAACGTCCGTTTTTCATCACTGCGGAGCCTCCAGGCAAATTTCACTCGTATTTGCATAAAGTTGTTCAACTTTTGACTGCTTCCACTTGCCGTTCATACCTGCATCATAGCTGGAATCTTACCATGCCTTGCAAACCAATTCCCTTGCATCTCATGGAACTTTGCGTCACGTGAGGTAAGTTCAGGTTTAACACCATCAGCCTTCCAACAGACAATCTCTCAGTGCTCAACAGAGCCATTTGCCCGCATGCGGCTTAGTTAGCACTCACAATAGCAAATGACACTGATCATTCGGTACTTAACCCTTGTGTTATCCTCGGGTCAAATTTGACCCGTTTTCAAAGTTCTTTATATCAGAAACATGGGTTTCTTACAACCAAGTTGCCCCAAAATAACTAGGATGCATGCATGCACATTGTATCCAACCCAAACAACATATACTGTACATCCATGAATACATGTTGATTTATTTAATTTCACAGCATTTGAAAAACATTTTTTTAAATGGTTTCAAAACACCATCCTGACCAAACTTTGACATAAACCAGTCTGTGATTCAATCAGCATCCTCTGATCTTAACTACTCTATTAGTCAAAATAATTCATAATTCCTGCTTTTTTTCAAACTCAGAAATTACGTATAATGCCATTTAAATTAGGTTTATTTACCATGACTAAAAAAAAGCTTTGAAAAGAGGGACAAAAACGTTTAAAAAAGGGCAAAAAAGCATTAAAAAATGCGACAAAACGTCGGGGAAAAGTTCCAAAGAAAGCGCATTTTTCAATTTCGACCCAGAATGATAAGTTCATGGCCGACGGTGAAGACAACACAAGGGTTAACACGTACGTGAGAGTGGAAATTCAAAAGAAAGGAGTGCACTTTTACTGGAAAACAAAGTAACACGCAAAGCCTAGTCAAGAACACAATAAGCTACTGCGTCAACAAAGTGGGACAGGAAAACAAAGTAGCACACACAGAAAACCTGAGAGGACGCACCTCCCAACAACACCAAAAAAACCAAGCACACCACACACCCAATTAACAACGGCCCAAAGGCAGGGCGCAAAAAAGTAATAAAACTACATCACCAAACCTGGCTGCCCAAGACAGCTGTTTGACCACCCACATGTGTTACGGCTACAACAACACCAGTAACATATGAAGTGGACGCCATACCCAAGGATTAGTATAAAAGCAAAAATGACTTAAAAAAAGACAATATTCTGACTGAGCTGTTTACACATCTAATGAAAGTGAATATTCCTCTAATATTCCTGTTTACATGCAGCCGTGTGCAAAGAAGGATATTTCAAAGTTTTCCAACGCAGCCACCCTCTTTCATTCCTTCAACCACCTTCTTGAAAAGGTTGGCCTTGATGTTTGCACATATTTAAAAACCTGTTGATATCCAAGTCTTTGATAATGTTTCAAAGTAGCTGTGTTTCTCCTTCCTATCAAATATGTAGTCTTTTCCTTTTGGCCATGCATCTTTACCGCAGCCCTGTAAACTGCCGGCTGCTTGGTTTGTGTACAACAACCATAGCAACGCTAGCCTGGTCCTACCAGACTCTAGTACACTAGCCTGGTCCTACCAGACTCTGGTATATTAGCCTGGTCCTACCAGACTCTGGTACATTAGCCTGGTTCTACCAGACTCTGGTCCACTAACCTGGTCCTACCAGACTCTGGTACATTAGCCTGGTCCTACCAGACTCTGGTACACTAGCCTGGTCCTACCAGACTCTGGTATATTAGCCTGGTCCTACCAGACTCTGGTACATTAGCCTGGTTCTACCAGACTCTGGTCCACTAGCCTGGTCCTACCAGACTCTGGTACATTAGCCTGGTCCTACCAGACTCTGGTACACTAGCCTGGTCCTACCAGACGCTGGTACATTTCATTTGTCCAGAGAGTCTGGCCACTCTCCATTGACAAGTGTTAACTTCCTTGAAGGCGGGTACTCTGTTGAAGTTTAAAGTGCCCATATTATGAAAAAAAAAACACTTTTTTGGGGGATTTGGGGTGTTATTTTGAGTCTCTGTTGCTTCCACACATATACAAACTTGGAAAAAAAAACCATCCATGCTGTTCTGAGTGAGATACGGTTTCTGAATGTGTCCTGCCTTCAGTCTCCGGGTGAGCTGTTCAAAATCAGCAGTGCTTTCTACGTCATCGGTCGAAACATTTGCTGTGTGCTAACCACTTTAGCTAATACCACATCAGCTAGCTGTTTCTCCAAGTTCAGTCAGTACAAGGCAGGATTAGCCGGAAGACTTCTTCTAAACGAGGACGCACTTCCAACTTTGCTTGGAATACCTGCAGAACAGGAACATGTTAGTAGTTCTTTAGTGTTGTAGCAGTGTTTTGCCATTGAGAACAAGGTGGCTAACCGCTAACAAAGATGGAAGATGTCTCACTCTGTATCTAAAACAGAGAGCTCAACACACAGGGTGAAAAGAGGAGCTGCAACAATGTGCAGTACAACAAAAATATGGTGTTTTTTGAAAATTAAACCACATAAACCTATTCTGGTACAACTTCTAAATACAAATGAACCTGAAAATGAGCATAATATGGGCACTTTAAAACTATTGGATCTGCCCAGAGCCACTTTGGATCTGCCATAACCAATTACGTTAACGTTTTGTCGTGACATCGGCTTAGCATCGCTAGCATTCTCCTTTACCACTAACGGAAAGAGCTGGAAAATCTAACTTTTTCCGAACCCCATGGTAAGTTAACCTGGTAACCTATGGAGATACATGTGCACAGCATCCCTATGTTTGTATAACCCAAACTTCAACTCGCAATGCATGCATGTATATATCCACCCTGACATCAGACTTGATGGTGCATGGCAACAGGTTGTCCACATATCATAGAGCAGCTTGCGCAGGTGCCTCAGAGGTCAGAGAGGGTCAAGGGTCTGAGGCAGAGGGGGGGAGAGGGGTCATGCAATCTGTTTCAAACGGTCTGCTCTCCCCTCAGCTCCTTCCCCTGCCACCTGTCCTGCCAGTGGGAGGTTTGCACAGCGTCCTGAGTGGGGTCAGGAGGAGCGGTCAGCAGCTCTCCGGACACTTTTCAGGTTGGTGGGAGGCTATGTGTGGAATGTCCAGACAGTTTAAGTGTGTGTGTGCATGTGTGTGTGTGTGTACATGTATATTACAGAGAGGAAGGGCAAAGCCAGCACCTTACTTTACATTGTATGCATCACTGTTTGTACACTCTTCTTTTTGTATGTGGCCTGTAATCATGGATGGCTTACTGAGCGGGCCTACAGAGTGCAGGCCCAGAGCCTTGTTTAAAGGAGTTGGTAACATTTCACAGTTAGACAGTCAATAAAATGACTATGAAGAGACACTAAATGACCGCAAAGAGATGCAAAATGACAACAAATGATACAGCCAAGTAGTCATTTAGTGTCTTTTTCACCCTGGGTGTCATGCAAGTGTGTGTGTGTGTGTGTGTGTGTGTGTGTGTGTGTGTGTGTGTGTGTGTGTGTGTGTGTGTGTGTGTGTGTGTGTGTGTGTGTGTGTGTGTGATTTTGTATGACACATAAGCAGGTGAATATGTGGTGTATTTCAGTTCATATATTTTGGTATTATTTGATGTCATTTTACACACACACACACACACACACACACACACACACACACACACACACACACACACACACACACACACAGTATATAGGGACACATGCATGCATTCCTATGATAGGAATGTGTGTTTACTCTTCGCTGCCAGGCCACACCGTTGCAACACCAGCTGGACACCTGGCCTCTGGCCTGTCTTAAATTAGGCACCCTTCTCTATGAACTCCCCCTCTTCACTTCAGTTTTCATTCCTGGCTGTATTTTCTCCTGTTCTTATCCACATTTTTTCCTCTTCTCTATGCTTTGATAACTTGTCCTTTATCTCTCAGTTACTTTTTATGTGTTATCCTAATTTGGCTATGCAGAGATGACTGAGGATCTTCTACAAAGTGATGTTTTGCTTTTTTGTAATGACTGTGTATGCATTGGATTTTAACAAAAAATAAATAAATTGTAGGCAGTTGGCATGAACAAATTGGTCGGTACATCTGCACCATTTCCATTTACCCACACTTGAAATTGTTTTCTTTCATTTTGTTGTGGCCTGCCTTCATTCTCTTACACACCTGTCAACAACAGCAATTTCCTGCATTGCAGAGCGTTTCTCTTATCCTGTGTCCACATTCAAATGAGGCAATCTGCCAAGTGAGGGGGATATCATGCACAGGCCTGAACATTATTAAACTGGATTCTTTTGTGTCAATTGCAAAGGCCTACAACTGGAATCAAACATTAGTTAATGAATCCTTCATAATTGTCGAGGTGATGAAGAAAACACACAAAAGTGAATTATACCAGAAAGCTCAAAATGAGGGTTCCGTTTGTGCTGGATTAATGTTATTAGAAGGGCTCTGCATTCAAAAGAATACATGGGTCATTTTTTACCGAAATTAATACTTTACAAATTACTGATATGAAAGATTTGCACACAGAAAATCACTGAACACTGAAGGTAATTTTAGTCCCATGTGAATAGGACAGCGGCAGTCGATGCAAAATAATCCTCTATATTAAAGAGCGACAAAAGTAAAGAAGTAAAGAGTTCATTGATGGAAGAAAAACTGGAGCCAAGGACAGAGGAAGGATTTCTGACATGAGATGTCACTACAGTAGCTCATGTTCCCGAGAGCTGAAGTCAAACCACAGAGACCACGTTCTGTTCCATAAGTCAGAAAACCTCATTCATGACCCAGAACCTGGAGCCTCCCATAACCTGAACTTTTAACACCCCTTGAGTCTTTTGCATGCATGCAATGCAGCAAAACACACAAAACACATCCAAGTATCAAAAACACTTGCCTGCAATGCTTAGGCAGACATGTTCTTATTAATGTTGTATTGCCTCTGCCCCCCAGCTGTTACATTCCATCCCTCCAGGGACTTGGATTTGGTATCACCTCCAGAGCAGTGCTAACATTTTGTTAGACAAGACAGCTAGCCTGAAAATCCAGACCCAAATCCGAAAGATAGGGGTCTGGCATTGAGTAATTGAGAAACTGGCCCATCTTGAGGGGCGGCACCAAGCATGCATTTGAAAATCTCACTGCACGCAATTGGATAACACTACGACCAATCACAACAATTCCACGGGGTGACGTATCCAGAGCCCCATATGCTTAGCTTCGGGCAGAGCTAACTGGTAGATTAAACTCTTAGCTACCAGCGGAGCTAACTGGTTGATTAAACTCTTAGCTACCAGAGGAGCTAACTGGTTGATTAATCTCTTAGCTACCAGCGGAGCTAACTGGTAGATTAAACTCTTAGGTACCAGAGGAGCTAACTGGTAGATTAAACTCTTAGCTACCAGCGGAGCTAACTGGTAGATTAAACTCTTAGCTATCAGAGGAGCTAACTGGTAGATTAAACTCTTAGCTACCAGAGGAGCTAACTGGTAGATTAATCTCTTAGCTACCAGCGGAGCTAACTGGTAGATTAAACTCTTAGCTACCAGTGGAGCTAACTGGTAGATTAAACTCTGACGTAGATTAAAAAATGACGTAAACATATTCTTTGTAAATCTTTACAATCATTCACAGAAAGAACCAAGCAGGCCTGCCTTGTTGCACCATCCAAATTTTCTAGTGTAGCTTGCTAGCATGCAGTTTGTTGTTTCCTGTAGCGAAGGGATATAGAGAACGGCAACAAAGTGGATGTCAGGCTTCATCCTGGAAATGTACTTCTGTTGATGCAGATTAGAAAGAAGTGATTTTACCAGACCTCTGTAGCACACTCCTCATCTCTGCTGCAGGCTAGAGGCCTAATTTCTAACATAAGAATAAGAAACCCTAAATGAGAGACGGAAAATAGTGGGACAGCAGCTAGCCTGGATGTGATGTCAGGACTTCAGCTCTCTATAATTTTACAAAGTTGGACACTACCAGTGTCACAGTAAGAAAGAAGCCGTCCAGCAGTTTGTATGCTAGCTGTCACAGTTTGGGGAATAGAGGGGTGGTGTTCTCTTGGCTGGCAGAAATGGCAGCAGGGGTGCAGGTCAGGGAAAGGGAGCTGGTTTCATCACCGTCAACGCTCTGAAGGAGTTACAGACCAACAGGACTTGTAAGAGGATCTAGCCAGTCTGCCTGGCCCAGTTTGAAGTGCCGTCAGATGCACAGGAAAAGTTGGCTACACTGGTTACATTTTGGTTACATCCAGTGCTTTAGTGGGAGGTCCGGGAGCACAGAGCGGGGGTGGATCTGGCGAATCAAAACGGGGGATGGAGGTAACGGAATAAAAAAAAAAATGACACTGCCCAGTGCCTACGTAGCTTCTCTGACTAAAAAAGCCTAAACAATCCTCTGTGTACATCAGGATCGGCGGAAACGATTTTTTGTTTGGGATTTAGCCAGCGTATTTGAAACAGTTGAGCAAACTTTGTTGTCTTTTTGACATTTTTCCCCCGAGTGAAACGAGGCTAACAGCAATCTCAACCAGCACAAGCGCATGTGTCACTTGAAGTGCCGATCCCCGCCCTCCGTCCCTCTCCCCCCTCTGTCTCCCTTCCCTCCGTCCCTCTCCCCCCTCTGTCTCCCTTCCCTCCGGCCCTCTCCCCCCTCTGTCTCCCTTCCCTCCGGCCCTCTCCCCCCTCTGTCTTACCCTGAAAATTCACCTCGAGATTTTTGTGGAACTTCAATGGGGAATAAAGACTAACAACACAGATAACAACATTGAACACTACACAAACTACATTTAGGCGATTCATTTTTCATAGTGACACAGGAGGTGCCGGATCCAATAAAAAAGGTTCCGGATCCAACGTTGGAGGTGCCGGAACATATTCCGGTGTGTTCCGGCTCAAATTAAGCCTTGGTTACATATGGTTATATATTGGTTTACAGTTATAGGTTTACGTCCTTTACTCAGATAGCACTGACAGGTTGGAAGATCCAGACACAAAGGTGACTAAATATGTGTGTTTGTGTGTGTGTGTGTGTGTGTGTGTGTGTGTGTGTGAGTGCGTGTGTGTGTTTGTGTATATATGGTTTGAGAGCTGTCAGTGAAGTCTGTCACAGTCTGTCTCTTGGATCCGATAGTACAAGCTCCCTAAACACACCCTCGTATCAAAAAACAAAGGGGCAATGAAGCCCTATGAGTGTGAATGTGTGTGATCGAGGGGAGTTGTAATAGAGAGAGTGAAGAATGCACAGAGGGTCAGGGTCTCGGCCAGAGCTCTCACATTCTGTAAATGTGGGTAAGCTGCAGGCGAGGGACATTTACTACTACTGCATGATATTTTCCTACTACTGTAAACCAGCTGTACTGTACTCCATATTTAAGGAAGAATACACGTCTTATAAACTCAAATTGCACAGTGGGGCTGCAGCAGGGAATAGCGTCAGCTTGAGATACTGTAGAGACAGTATTTGATATAAATGCAACGCAGTTGAAAGTATCAACCCACAATCTGCCATATCATTCAGCATGGATTTACTCTTGTGAAATGAATTACAAAAATGTGCCAATTAAGGCAAAAGCAAGACAGAAAGAAACCTGGACTCAACAATGTTTGTCCATTTTTAGGTAGGGTTAAAAGTGTTCTTGTCCTCGTCTTTTATTGAGCGTCATGACATTCTGGCCCCTCTATTGGCATGTCATGATTACCAGAGGAACTTACACAGCATTGCCAGCAAAATAATACACACCCCTTGTTTAGTGAGTTTCATCTTCGGGCCCCCAGTTGCAAAAGTAACAGAGCCAGGAATTCCTTTATCCAATCAGCCATTGCACTCTGCACAAGAACAACTGCACATGGTCAATTATAAAATCTAGGTCAAGATAATAAAACATGAATTTATAAAGAGAACTGGATATAACATTGGAGGCGGGCCCTAATTATTTCTATTAAAGTTGCTCAGTGGCACATGCAATATTACGTTGGATATATTGATAATGACAATGCAACAGAGGTAGGTTAACATTGATAATAAAGTTAATATTGCACAAAGGTAATTACACTTTATTACAAGGTTGTAGTTGCCCTAATGCCCTAAGCGCAAAATTGGATCATTTCAGTTCAGAGGGAAAAATCACTATATGGTGGAGCTGTTAACATCTCAGACATCTCAAATGTGACCTCAACCACACTGCTTTTTGAAAGATGTCAAAAGCCAAAAAAGGTTAGAAACCACTGGCTTAATTTTTAAAAGCTTGTTATTTTGACTGTGGCAGATTAGGATTTGTACTTTCTTCCTGCCAACTAAATTGTCACCGGCAAAATTCAATACCAATCGGTTTGACTAGACAGGATTTGGCTGGCTGAAGGGACTTTACTGCTGGAGTGATTGATAAATTCACTTTATTATCCCAGGGGGAATTTGTTTTACAGTATGGGCAGAAAATGTAACAAAAGGGAAGCACTGTGAATACAAGGAATAAACCGCTTTTTTCTGTGACAGGCCCTTGAGCCACTGTTTTAAAATGATTAGGTTCGACCCTCCCACTTTTACTATTTTTTTGTCGAAACACATCAAGAGCATCGGTCTTCCACTCGGTGCTCTTCAGAGCATTCTATCCAACCTCATCCCACAGGTTAACTCAAGATCGGTGGCAGTTTCACAGAATCGGCGAAAATGGGCCCACGGAAGAATTTTGTGAAATGAACACGGCCCCTGAAGTTAAGGAAAAGGTTGTGGGTGGACTTACGTTTCCATGACACGCGGGACAACAACGGGACGCTTGGGTTTAGGAAAAGAAGAACGGGACGGTTGGGTTTAGGAAAAGAAGAACGGGATGCGGGACAACAACGGGGCGGTTGGGTTTAGGAAAAGAAGACGGGACGGTTACAGTTGGGTTTAGGAAATGTGACATGCGGGACACGATCCCCGGTCTCCAGGGTAAAAGTCCTGTGTTGTTTGACCCATCCCCCCCCCCAACCAACCTCCATACGCGGATTTTCAGGCTTTCATACTAATCGCTACCGTAGTCGCTCTTAATACGACGTCATCTTCTCTTTGACTTTACATTGGTATTGTTTTCCGTGGTGGCCACACGGAATTTTCACACATTCCGTGCCACCACCATAATGCCGTGTTAACAGTTCGTGATCATTTTGCGGAATTCTGTGAGACCAGGCTGTTCTATCAGTGCATCGTTGTCAAATCCATCTCGCTTGCTTATTGAGAGAATGCCCACATCAATGAAACTCCATACCACGTTTTCACTGCTACCATGCACGCAGGCACATTCTCAAATCGCCATGGTTTGAAGACATAGAGGGGAAGATTAACACCCTGGCGATATACATGCCAAAATAAGACTGGGAACCGTAGTGAATAGCGTTCTACCGATGAAGAAATATATTCAGATACAGACGTCAGATTTTATTTAATATTCTCAACTTTCATTCCATATATTCTGACCATAATCCCATATATTCAAACTTTCTGTGTATTTATTCTGACTTTCATTTCATTTCATTCTATATAGACTAATACAAAAGTAATTCCTCTCAATCATCACTTATGACCCACTTGAACTGTATCTCTGTATCTGCAGAGACCCTGCTCTCTGCCTCTATTTTCACTTTTCTTATTTTGCTATGTGCAGGACGTTTATGGGTGTCAACAGAGAGCCTTTAGGTCTTATGTGAGTGTGTAACCCCCAGCCCAAAACAGCATGCAGGTGGTGCACCCCTCTCATTCCCACCTGCCGCTTTGCCCCTCAATGTCTCATATTGACGTACAAGTTTAACTGACACGGACACTGACAGGATGAAGACATGCATGCACTCATAATCCGAATAATGCTGCACTTTTTTCCGCAGAGGTGTATGTATTTGTTTGTGCTTCGGAACATAACCACTGTGAAACAATCAGAAAATAGCCCTTTATGCCTCTGATTCACAGCGCTCCCCTCTTTTTTTAGTGTGTATGTTACATTTTCTGTCCATACTGTAAACCACATTCTCTCTGGGATAATAAAGTGAATCAATCAATCACAGTACTGTCATTTCAGCCAGCCAAATCTTGTCTATTCAGAGGAGGAACTCATATTGCCACTACATTAGCTCCCCTCACTGGGTGTGTTGAAAAGCCACTGTGCAGTGCAGCCACTACAAATAGACCTGTTCAGTTTTCCCACTGTCACCTCAGCAACCTCTCGCTCTTCTCAGGGCCTATCATCACCCCTGCTGCCGTAGTGTGACCGACAGTATTCAAAGTGACAGCCACACTGGAACACTGATGTTATCACTGTGGCCCAATAGAGGCTGTGCAGTTGCTTTACAGTTCTACTAACAGTGGGCCTTATTCACCAAGATGAAGTGCTTAAGAAGAAATGTCGTCTTTAAACCAACTTATCCAGTTTTCACGAAAATTCTGACATTCACCAATGTTTTCTTATTTGAGATTTATTCTCAGGTAAGAACCAAATCTATGCACACTCATGAGTACACTTACGCACATTTGAGTGTTGACATGTTAGTATAAAATAAATTGGTTATATAGGGATAGAGTTGTATAATATTATAGTATTTAACTAAAAGAGTTTTATTTATTTATTATATTTCATAATAAGTATTTGTGTTATTTTACAAAGCATTATGCTCTTTTAAAATGAATAAACACTATTAGCACAGTTAATTGTGTTTTTTGGGGTCTTAATAATGCAACGTTTGGTCCATACTGCAAAAGCAGTGAATGAATGAACCAGTGTATCTTTTTTTTTATATCCACTACTGATGATAGTAAATATGACAGCTAGTTTGGCATTCTCTTCCTGCAGAAGTGCCTCCACTTCAGAATTATTGATATTTTTAATATGTTTTAGAGTCCACCCTTCACCCTCTTTATAATTTAGTTTGGGCATTATAGAGTACAGTAATTATCTCTACTTTTCTTTTCAATTTCTGTGTGCACACGGCATTGACACACACTTTCAATTTAGTACCAAAACAAAAAAATAGTTCCACAAAAAGTGTGGATGAGACTGAAGCAACAGAAATAACAACTATTACCGCAAACTGCTTTTATGTCAGCTAGCAATTATTAATATTAGCTGGCAACTATCCTGCACGTTCACTTAGCAAAGCAGCTAGTGTTTAAATGTTACATTACACCACCAGACATGTTAGCGACTGCACAAAAGCGCAGGTTGTGAGACCCATTAGTTGTTCATAAACACTGGTGCGCCAAAGCTGTGAAACTCAATAAACCTATTAATGAACCTATTATTATAATAAACGCCTATGCAACGCTGATGGAATTGTGTGCTCATGTATAACGAGTGTGTGAGTGTGCATTATTTGCAAGAGTACTGTGTGTGTTTAAGTATATATGTGTGTGTGTGTGAGTGTGAGTGTGTGTGTGATTTTGTTTGACCAATTACTGTGTGGCTAAAAGTTTCAGAACAACTGAAGTTGCCTACAGATGCCTGCTACTGTCGGCCTGCTTGTCTCAATGACTAGACCTCCTCAAATAAACGCAGCGCAGCTATGAATGCTAAAAGATAACTGATTAACACTCCTCATAAATAACTTATTAATTTGCTTTCAGGCAAATTCCTTTCAATACCCTAACAATTTATAAGAAGTGTCTCTCAAATATTTATAAGCTAGGGTAAGTGGACAATTTGTGCCTGACTAATGACAAGAGCATTCCCTCTAATTACACAAGTTGCAATGGGATTAGACAGTTCTTATTTCTTAAAGGCCATTGACTGGCATAACCACCAGTGTCAGACGTTCACCGCTGACAGGAATGGAAGCCACCATTACACGCTGTGTTAATAAAAGTGTGTCGTTTAATTAAGGCTAAGGTTTCCTCTCGTAATAAAGCAGCGCGTTTGAAGACCATGCCTGACGTATCAAGAGATTTGTACTTACAGCCCCGCACGTAATTAATAAGACAACGATAGCGCAAAGTGCCTGTGGTTCCGAATTCAAATTGCAGTGCTGGCAAACACACAAAGCTGCTAATAAACAATATGGAAATGGAATTCCCCTGATGACCTCCAGAGGGTTTGAGATTTCACATGCACACGTGCAAAATTCAGGCAACGGTTATGAATACAGAATGCTTCAACCTTGTGAAAGGCAGAGAGAGAACAGCTCAAAACCCTTGTTGATAGTTCAACATTTATTTCAGTCCCCAAGCAGTGGCACATGGCTCAGCATCGGAGAGAGGCTACAGTATCAACACCCCCCAATCCACCTCATACAACCGAGACAGAAGGTTATTGCTGATACGGGGAGGCTTTGAGGGCCATTATCAGACAGCACAAACAATTAAGGGTGTCAATAATGAGAGAATAAGAGGGGTCTTTTGTGGACGGCCTTTTGTGACGGAGGCCCCTCTGGCATGAAAAGACCTAGACACCCTGTTGGACCTCCCCCTTGCTGGTGTGCCGATGTAGTCATTAGCTAGTGATAAGCCGGGGATGCGGCGCTAAGAGATAGAGCGCAGGATCCAATTTGGGAGGAAAAAAAAGATGTGGAATAGGGACAGTGTGAGCTGTAAACCTACGGCGTATACATTGCTCTTACATGAAGAAAGATTTCAAATCAAGATCAAATATATTATTTCATCTTTTAATGTAGCACTGGGACCCCAGATTGCCTGAACACATAATGTAGTAATATCACGACTGCTGTCCGTGATAGTGCCAGATAAATATTCAGCTTCTACTGTCATCATCAGGGTGATTTTTTTTTCTTCCCACTGTTCTCTTCTCCTGCCATGATTGACACCTGCATCCGCCAGGCCTTGGAGAGCAGCCAGCCGTTCTCTTGTGTTGCGGCTCCGCATGGTCGATCATGGGGGTCCCGCCCTCGGACCCTGGCTGCCGGGGCCCTAAAGGGAATCGCTCGGCCCCCAACGACACGTTTAGGAAGTAGCGCTGGCTGGTAATTGTCCTGTGCCAGCGGGGAAGAGTGAGGGGCACAGGGACAAGACAAAGAGAGGAGAGGATGAACGCGAGGGACAAGGCCTCCAAGCCTTTCATGGGAGAGTAGCCGTCTAGACATCAATGCTTCACAGGAGAGATTGAGCCTCTTTTAATATGACTTTGAGAAACTCTTGTTCCCCCCTTTAGAATAGGAAAAGGAAGGCTGGTTGGTGTTTCGGGGGGAGGTGGGAGGTCAGATTCAATGATCCGAGACAGAACTAGAGCTTGACCTTGCTGATACAACTTGATGTCAGAGATCTGATGACAACAGTCCCGTACCAGGCTTTACGTGTCACAGCGCCCACTCACTTCTATTCAGATCATTATAATATAATGTTTATACATACGAGTTGTAAAGGCACATGAACAACATTTACCTAAAGAATAAAATATGTTTGGGCATATGTGTATGCAATTTGAGGTTTACAACAGATTTACTGCACTTCCACTGTTGCATGCTGTATTTGCACTTCCTGTTACCTTTATTAAACTGATTGTATTTTACTCTGACCATTTTTAACTGTACATTGTCTTCTACACTGTACATACATACATACATACATACAAACAAACAAACATACATACATACATACATACAAACAAACAAACAAACATACATACATAGATACATACAAACAAACAAACATACATACATACATAAATACATACCTACATACATACATACACACATACATAAATACATACATACATACATACATACATACACACATACATATATGCATGCATGCATGCATACATACATACATAATATCACTCATTCTACACTATATACTCCTACCTAAAAGACCAATATTTTTTTTAAATATTTATAATATATATTATAAAAATATTTTATAATACTATATATATTTAATTTATATATATTATATATACAGTATAATATCAACAAATAACTATTGAATATTTATATGAATCTTTTTTTTTAATTTTGTCATCATATGATGATTTGTGATTACTGAATTACTGAACGTCATTAAGCTGTTTATTCTGTACCCAGCACTCATCTACTGCTGTTTCCTGAACAGGTGCAATGTGTGTGTGCGTGTGCGTGCGTGTGTGTGTGTGTGTGTGTGTGTGTGTGTGTGTGTGTGTGTGTGTGTGTGTGTGTGTACACAGCAGGTGGGGGGTGGAGAGAGAGGGTAATGGGTCAGGGCTCTATTTTGAACAAGCACTTACTGGTTCTTTAATAAACCTTTGACCCCCCTATGGCGTCATAGATCCCTAAACAACTGTGTCGCCCTGCCACCCACAGTGACTAGCTGCTGCGGGGTTTTCTCAAAAGACACCGCACTGTACACATTTACCCTTAACACACCTCAATGCCAGACTGGGTTTTTTAGGGAGTAGCATACTCTTATTTTCTAATAGCCCATCTTTGAATGTACCCTTAATTCACTGACTAATCCAATTATTCATATTTTTAGAACATGATATCCCTTGTGGGGCCCTACATGGTTCAATCTTTAGCTCATTATTATTCTGTACAAATTACTTGATCTTGATGTCTTTTTAAAAGAGTGTTTGCTGGTGCTGTAAATGTCACTGTGGTAACTGTCATTTCATTAATGTGTTATTCTGTTGATGCACAAATGGATTTCCACTCATACATAGTGATACATTGCAACATCACTGATGCTAAGCTTTCTCAATAAGTCAAACTACAGTATTACAATCACTTCACTGCACATATATATGACATGGATGAATGTGAAGTTTGTGACACATAGACCAGTAACATAATAATAATGTGCATATTGACACACTGGCACAGTGTTGACAGATGAAGACCTGTGCAGACCTCACAAGCTAAAATAAATGTGATTAGCTCCACAGTATGGTTGTGAGGTGACAGCCATAACATTACATGCATTACAGATATTCTGCACAGCTTTCTAATTCGCCAAGATCCCCGGTCAGTTTGTGCTGCTTATCTTTGTCTTTGTTCAGCCATGGTGTCAATCTCTGCTCATGGTTAACTTCCAGTTTGTTCTTCTGTATACTGTACTAATAATCTGCTGGAAATATGGCTTGACAGCAGTCCTAGTTGCTGATTGTGTAATTAGCTGCTGCCTGATCCAAATGTCATGCAAAAAAACTGAAAGTGACAGAGTGCAAATTCACTGGTGGAGAAAGTATTTAGATCCTACACAGTACATGATTAATACTGTATTATTATTACTATATTATTATTGATTCATTATGTATAAGCAGCATTTTAATGTTTGCAATGCGCATTTTAAGATGGTAACATATGGGTGTCTACATTTGCACTAACAACACCTCAGTGTGACCTGTCTCAAATGCACTTTTCAACCAAACAGTCATGTATTATATTACAGTGCTGTTCAAGCAATTCATTTTTTGGGTTTGGGGTCGGGGATTAGGGTTCAGGGGCTTGGTTTGTATGTCAACTTCCGCAATGCAAATTGTGACTACAGCTGTTGCAGATGTGTAGTGGACTAAAAAGTCCAATATTTGCCTCTGAAATGTAGCACTACATTACATTACATACACCACATGGTGTAAAGTAGCACAAAATAGAAATGCTCTGTCTGTACCTGAGTTTTTAGCTTTCATAGCTGTCTATTATTATTATTCCCAGATGTGATCCCTCTAATATTGCCCACTTATGAGCATTTGCCCTTTTCCGCTTCCCCATTGTTCTCTGACAGCAGAGTAGCAAGATTTCACGCGCATGTGTATTTGAATGTTTGTGTTGGGGTGTTGCACCAGGAGCAGACGGGGTTCTCCATCTCATTTGAATGTGGCTCTGTGACCCCTCCGATGTGGGCTGGGGTCAGGGGTTCAGCCCAGGACAACACCCGCTATCACTCAGATGCTGTCACATTACCCCCTCAGCCACAAGGGCAACAGCACCCTTAACAATAATCTAATTAGGTATCAATGAGCTCCGTAGCCCTGGATGTAATTGGCTTTTTATGGGCGCGTTTGAGGGGGAGGTGGGCTGTGGGCGTACAGCTGGTGGCAGTAAATGAGACAGGGTACATCCTCATAAATGTTTAGCATGTGCCACAGACACACACATGACATGCTACACATCTTGCTAACACCAGCACACACACACACACACACACACACACACACACACACACACACACACACACACACACACACACACACACACACGTTGTGAGGAGTATTGACTTTCACTATACAAACTTGAAAATAACTGCATGCTCAAATATTCCATACTTCATTGCAGTAGGATTTGACCTGCTCTCACTCGCAAGCTAGTTTCGCTATACTACTATTAGCCCAATCTTTTTTGAGTTTTTACATGCAAAATTCCTCTCTTTTGTCTTCCTTGATGACTCACCCTACACTTGGGTAATGACTGATTTGCTCAGCCCTCCTGATTTGCTCAGCCCTCCTGTCATGAAAAACTATCCTTGACTGTTAGCTTAACAGCAGCTAGCAGAGCGTACAACTTGGGAATACATCACATTACAAAGGCTGCTCTCACTGGCCTTAGAAGGTAGCACTTACATGTTGCAAAGAGGAAGAGTTTGATTGATATTCAAATCTATATAGATGGGATTTTGGAATGGCCCTTCAGAAAGAACGCCAAGTATCCAAAATAAAACAAGTACCCCCTGAAACCCTTAAAGTCTTTGGGGGTTCTGCATGGATATACAACTGACTATGATTCCCATATAATACAGCAGCACAAACCTGCAGACCTATACAATGGTCTCAGATGCATTATTTCGCTTTAAAAGAAAATGCTGGCATATTTCTTTTAAATGTGCCCATTTATTATCAACTGCAGTATCTCCACAGTGATTAATGATCAGGTTTCACGGCATATATCGTAGGATCAGGGGTGTAGTGGTGCCAGAGCGCACTGCAACAACGCTACGACACTTTTTTTTTTCCAACTGAGAAAATAGAATATACGCAGTTTTGCATATTCTGGTTGAAATTCCTCTTTTTTTTAAGCGTTTGAAGATCCAATCATCACTAAAGCGTCCGTCATGCAAGAGAGACACAAATAGCACTACACCCCAGAGAAGGATGTGTATACGTGAAATTGATTGGCTGTTTGTGATGTAGCCTACTGGTCTAGTCTGTGTTGAAAATACTCATATTTCAAACACAAGTAAAAAAAAAAAAAGATGTATTTTTTGAATTTGAGTGTACACAGTGTTACATAAGACACTGTTATGTGGTTGGCATTGTGATGGTGCCCCCTCCCTCCCCCACCTCTGGCCCACTTCCTCCTCCTATTGTCCCTGGCTCTGGTTACCTCGCTCTTCAGACCCTACAGTGTTCTTCCCTGAGCTGGCCGAGCTGACCGCAGTGCCGACGCGCTACATTAGCTCAACGCCAAAGAGCAGGGGTGCACTAATGAGACACGGGCGAGGGCTCTGTAGCTCGTTCATCATCCTGCTCCCTCCAATCCCAGCACCCTTTTATCAGGCCCCTGCCGGGCCCCGTGTCTTCTCCTTCGACATTAATCAGCTGTCCGGCCAGGCAAGGGGGCGTGATAATGCCCTATTAGCCGCCGAGCCCCGGAATCATTACAGGCCAATGAAAAGGCCAAGGATTACGCTCCCACCAACCCCTTTACCACCACCCTAACCCTTCAGACGCTCACTTAGAGAAAGAGAGAGAGAGAATTTCCTGAAATTAGCAAGCTGGCACAATGGCTCAGCCTCAGGAAGGTTGTTTGTTTTGCTTGTTTACCCTCCCTTCCTCCTCCCAGCTTTCTCTCTGTGCTGGATGAATACATTTCAGGTATTCTAGAGGCCTTTGTTTTCAGTCTGAAGGCTTATCGTCTTCAGAAGACGGCGGAAGAGCTTCTGTAAATCTGAGTTTAGGCTAGTATAGGTAGCACAAACAACATCATCCCTGGCATTTCATGATCCAGGTTTCCCCAAAACACATCGGCACTGAGATGGCCTGTGTGTGTGTGTGTGTGTGTGTGTATGTATGTTTGTCTCTCCTTGCTCACAGTGGGACTAAGATGATCTCAGTTTAACCCATATATCTTTTCATTTCCATATCCAGTCAGACACCTCCCATCCATCTTTCAGCCCTTTGCCGTAACTCATTTATTATCACCACCGGGATCTCCACAGTGATCAATGATTATGAATGTCATCAGAGAGCGAGTTGCAGAGCGCCAAAAGCCCTCTGTAGTAATTCGTTGGTATGGATCATAATCATAATGATGAGATATGCCTTCACTTCCTTTTCTGATTATCTGTCTGCATGCACGAGCGAGCTGGCATTAGAGGTAGCAAAACATCCATCATGTGGAGACACAGGCAGATTAGTAGGGCTAGCCTGGTGATAGATAGCCACTGAAAGGGTAATGATTAGCTCTGTTAGTGTCCGTGGAGCCGGGCCTGCTGGTGTCACACACTGCCCTCCACCAGCCATGCAAAGTGGAGCAGATGAGGGCCCATTTGTATTCATTAGAGCATGGAGTTAGCTCGTAAAAAGGTACTCCTCTTTCTCTCCTCCGTGTCTGCTTCCATCTCTCTCAGTCTGTCTCACACGCAAAATGTGCACAGCCTCAGCAAGAGAGAAATCAATTCTGAATCAAAACATTTGTACAGTACATGTGTCACTACACAGCACAAGGAGCGACGAAAAATGCCCAGGTGAGGTGCATGTGCTCTTTTTCTGCAGACTTGCCTACTATGTTGAAGTGCAGCCTGTAAGTCTAGACCTGGGCGAGGCTGAAACACCGGCCCCAGTTAGGAATCCTGTGGAGCTGATAAGTCTGCTTGTCCTGCCAGATAATAGCATCTTCCTGCCTGCTCACACCCTGGAGGGCAGTGCACTGCTGTAAGTCATGGACACAAAATAAATTGTCAGACACTGATCCAGACTTGTCTGACCCAAACCAGAAGGAATTAAGATTCAAGCCTTTAGTTTCACTGTAAACTGGCGTAACCAGACAGTAACGTTACATGTTCACAAAGAAGAACACGCCATCAAAGACACAGGAAACAGGAATTAGGAAGCACAATGCCGTTCCACAATTTAAGTTCAGTTGGATCTACTGTCTTCTTTGTGAAGTAGTCGCTGCACTCACCAGCTCTCCAAATTCTTGCTCTTTTATGCATTTTGTTGGCAACACAAGTTTCAGGCTCAAGGTAATGTTTCTTGGGTTAGAGATCTCTGACACAAATTAAACAAGTTCTTATCTAGCTGCTGATTAAATTTATAATGTATAAATACCTATTCAACTTAGGAACATGACTTTGTGAGGCTTGCTGTATTTGAAGCATGCATGTTGTTTAAGAATATGATTGCTTGAGCTGTTGGCATTCTAAAAGACAGATAGATGGCTTGCTGAAGAAATCTTTAAAGTTAGTTGGATGACAATAGGAGTAAAGCAGTCTAAATATATGTATATACATGCTGATGCAGCTGCAGGTCCTACAGTTGGTTCTAGCGTTCCTGCGTTTGAAGATAAATTGGGTTGAGGGCTAGTGGTGACGAATTTAATCTCTAATAGTTATAATTTTCATTAAACAATTAAAGAAGCTCATGGCGTTGACACTACTGAGAGTTATAGGAATACATGGCTCAATAGAGCTGTGACTCTCTTTCAGGCTTGCTAGAGTGATTTTGCCAGTCTAAACGAAATTCTTCCAGATTGGTGGAACGCCATTTATTTTTAGTTTGTCTGCTGATGTCACGGGGCGGAAGTGGTTGTTTTTATTTTGAGCATGCTTTTTATTGGATTGCTGTGTTTTTGTTTGCTGTGGTTTTTATCTTTTTATTGCATGCTTTTATTCTGAAATGTGAGTGTTTTTAATGTCGGTCACTTCCGCCACGGAACATTTTTTAGCAGGCCTAATCAGGCAAATTACTTTCACCTGGGGGTGAGAGGGGGTTGATTGGCCCTAGTATAAAAGGGCAGGACCTTAGAGGAAAAGCAGGAAGAAAGGCACATGGGAAAAGCAGAAGCCATGATGAACATGAGGAAGGCCTGAGAGACATCCAGGAAGGTGTGGAGATACGACAGAACACCCGGAACGAGTGGCGAAGCACATGGGATCAGACAAAGACACAAAGGGAAACAACCTTAGAGCGGCCTGAAGCTACAGTGAAGGAACCCAAACACCGACCGCTAGCAGAGAAAGTGGGAGAGTGTGGAGCTCTCCCTTCCGCGTAAGTCCCGTTTCGAGACCGGTGTTAGGTGGGGATAAAAGTGATGAAGTGATAACAGTTGCTGAGGACGTGTTACTGGCCGGAGTGTTTTCTGTTGCAGGTTATACCCGAGGAGGGCTGCATAAGGAGAGGAAACTGGTTGCCAGCAGAGCCCTGTAGACTTTGTAAAGTCAAGACTCCCATTCTGTCTGGACTGTTTTAGTTGGTTTTTAATTAGTTGGTTTTAGTTTTTTAATTATTTTTATTTTATTTATTTTTTTTTGTTTTATTGTTTTATTCTTGTTAAAATAAATGTTGGTTTCTTAAACTTCTTGTTTTATTCATTGTTTTAAAATGCACTGTTTTTACTGCTCTCCCCCAGAACCAAGAACCTGTTTTTTTTACCCTTTTACTTGTTGTAGTTTTAAGGAGGTCCTAGGCCTCAACAAAACCTAGGTGGCGTTGTCGGCCCTTTTTTATCCCTATATTTATATTCTATCAGTTTTATATATTGGATATTTTAACTATAAATGTTTACCCTTAAAATCCCCCCCCCCCCCGTTTATTACACTTACGCCAAAGGGCACATGTGAATCACAAGGGGCAAATTATTCTTAAGAAAACCACCAATGCTATTTTAGGTGGGAAGCAGAAATCAAACGTCTCAATGTATCATGGTGATGGATACTTAATAAGTTCTATCATCTTGTGACATCCTTTTCAATATATTCACATAACAGTAAGTAATGGGAACACACTGATTCACATTTTAAATTTCAAAAAGTGACCCATTAATGGTGGAGCACATGACCGTAGTGAAGCCTTCAGTGCTTTATGACATTTTCATGATTGTGTGTAGTAACCACGCTACTCTTTCACGTGTATCATCAGAGCTTATTATCTTTGGTTTATGTATAACAAAAATATGTCTTGGTATTTATTTTGATCTTTGGAACATAGATCATCAGTGTGTCTTTTTACTAGATTATATTTAGACTTTAATGCAGGGTGCAGGTGTCTTGATACAGTCATGCATGCAATACAGTACAACTTTCATGTTACTTTATATTACTTATTAATGGACAAGTAATGTTCAAAACATTGGTGTCTACACTGTAAAGATGCATTTATTTTCCTTTCCAGTATGTTAATAGAGAATGTATTCCTGATTGCAGAGAAGTCAGTGTTATTTAGTCTACACACATTCATCTCATGTACTTTTTGTTTCTCGGTGTACTGCATGTTGTTGAGGTGATACGAGACAACATGTCGGCCAATTAAAACCACTGCGTTGACATGATGAAGCTTAGATGACACGTTTGATGTTCTAATTAGTCCAGCGGGGTATTTTACAAGATGTTGGTTCCGTACAGTTACCTCTGATGGCATACACCCAACACAAACAAACTCCTGGTTTAAAGGAGTCTGTTACACGCTGTACTGCCGCTGTACTGCCAGTAAATGCTGATGCCATTTAGGGTTGGTTCTCAATGTACTGGCAGACAAAATTAAAGGAGTAGTTCAAGTATTTAAGCAGCCAGATTGAAAATTATGTAGATTAAGGGGTTGGATGTGTTAAAGTTGGATGTGTTATTATTTAGGTTTTTTAGGAATTATTGAATTCATACTAAGGTAGCTTTACCCTAACCTTAACCTTAATCTAAAAAATGCTATATTCAGAAAAAAAGCCTTAATTCGAATATCCAAACAGAATATTCACAGGTTACATAACCTGTGTCATGTTCTGAATAATATTGCCATATTAGTGTGCATGTAAATGTGCTAATTGAGCTGAAAGGTGCTAGAGCACACGAAAGCTGGAGTAACACATTTGATCCACTTTTATTACAAATATGTTGATAAGTGCAGTAGAAAGAAATGAGACTCTCCTGTTCTGCTTATTACAGTGAATATTGCCGGCACAGTTATCTGTTTACAATAGGTTGGTATCAGTATTTGATTTGACAGATAACAGATGAGCTGCAATGAACATCACTCTGAGGATTTTCCTGATTCTTGATTATAGCAGCCAAAATCCATCAGATAAGCACGTGTTGACATTTAGCATTTGCTTCATCTTGTGTGGGAAAATTAGGGAGTGTATAGGTTCCGTGTATGAGACATTTGTTGATGAGATTGAACCTGTGAACCTTTTTCAGACATTTCTGATAGCAGTTTTCCACCCCACTTTAGCCTTTATTTCCCATGGTCATGTACGTATTGACTTACCTATTGTGGAAGACATTGGGGACATTGGTTTAAAATAGTTAAAGGAATACAATTTGAATACTGCCATCTTCTCTGGCTGTCATCTGTTCAATGTTTTTTCTCTTTCAGATGGCTGACAACATGCGACTCTAAGTATGTCTGTTCAACCTCAACAGGGAAGAATTGAAAGCAGCCCGAGGCTATTGTCGCAGCTTGCCTGCCACTGTTGGGGCCCTGTATTGACATACTGATGATAGTGTCATTGTAAATCAGCCTGGTTGCAGTGTATCAGATAAGTGGCGCACTTCTACATGAAGACAGAAGGCCGTAATGAATCAACAGGGGCACAGAGGCCTCCTTAAATAAATACAGTTCACGGTGCAGATAAGAAAAGATCAGAGGAGTAACATACTGGAGCAGCTGACTGGACAGCTTCTGTTACATACATATATTATATTGGCAGTGGTGTTATAATGCAATAAATTATGATGACAGTCACAGCTATTATTCCATCACTCTTTGTCTCAGTGTTGAATGGGCGTGTCTAATTGTGAACCGCTGTCATGAACTGGGTTCATCATACGTACTTAGCGTCACGTCATCACTTGTACAGGAGTCGCTCTCACTGATAGAATCGGCATCCTGACACAGCTGATCTTAGCAGGGTGATTTATGGGAAACAGAGGATGTGGCGTCGCCTGCCTGCAGACAGCAACAGGCGTCTGCTGCTGTCTGGACGGAAAGAGGAGGACGCAAAGCCCCGATGTGACCGTCCTTTAATATCCCCCCCCACCCCCCGTCTCTCTGATAACAGGGTTAGGTGTGTCCCTCGGGCCAAACCCAAACCGCCTCAAGGTGCTTGACACCACATGCTTATCTTCCTCCACCGCTGAACACATGGAACACTGCTGAATGTTTTCTGGCAGCGGCGATTGACAGATTTATGCCTTGATACGATTGGCTTTTGAAATACCTTCATTTAGGTTTTCATCAAACAGACAGATAGACAAACTTTCAAAAAGACAGATTTATTTCGGCCCCTTGCCCCAAAGAAAAAGTATTCTGGAACTTTATTTAAGTAGAAGTATCAATACCATATTGTAAAATAATCTATTACATTCAAATATATATAAAAATACTCACTTACTACACTATACAGTATATCACCATATTAGTTTGTTAATACTGAAGCATCAATGGTAGAGCAACATGTTACTCTTAGGTAATGTTGTTCCAATGTTCCCAGCTGGGCCCCTCCGAACAGTCACAAATTAAATAAAAAAAGTTAAAAAATGTTTCCTCTGATATGCAGTGGAATTGAAGTAGAAAGTAAGTTGTGTAAATCTACCTGCTTACATTCCACCTCTGGCTGACAAGCTGATGTTTACCGTGTTCACCATCTTAGTTTAGCGTGTTAGCACTACAATTTGCATATTCTCACCAAGTACAGCTGAGACCGATGGGAACGTCATTACCAGCTGAGACAGCGACGCAATGCTGGTGTGTGTGTGTGTGTGTGTGGCAAAATGTGTGCGGTTTTGTCTTTCTGTGTGTCTGTGTGTGTCTGTCTGCTGGCAGATTTTGTCCCTGCAATAGCTTTACAACCGCACAAGATGCTGTCACAAAGTTTTACAGGTGTGTACTTGAGATCAAAACGAATGCTGAGTTCAAAGATGTGTGTGGTCCGAGTAAGGGTGCTGGAAGTAGGGCGGTAGGAAGTAGGGGCCATTGGTCCCCCCACTTTATGCCCAGCTGGTGTGATCCCATCGCAAAATGGCCTCTGGTTAGTTTTGCAGGTATTTTTGGTCATAAACCAAAGTATTAGACAAAGTGAAAGTGAAAGACTGTCCCTGATGGTGGCACTTAATGAACAGTCAGAGGATTACCAACGTCAACAGGGTTTCTCTTCTGGGGACATGAATGTAAAAATGTAATGGCCATTGATTCAATAGTTGCATACATATTTCAGTCAGACCAAAGTGGTAGAATGACCAAATGACTGACAGACTGACATTGCCATGCTTAGAGCCATGGTGTTGCTTCACCTCTGAGTATATTATTATGCTTCCAAGCATACCACAGCTACCAAGAGCCTGGGTCTGTCCCAGGTTTCTTCCTGAGAGGGAGTTTTTCCTCGCCACTGTCGCGCTGAATGCTTACTCTTGGGGGAATTATTGGAATTGTTGGGTCTTTGGCTTTCAGCCCCAAGTCAACTGGCTCCTACTAAAGACTACAATATTTAAAACCAGCTTTTTTAACCTTTATTTATCCAGGTAAGTCCATTGAGAACAATTTCTCATTTGCAACGACGACCTGTCACATTCTCACAGTTCCACATTCATACCTGGAAGCTGCCCAGTACAACCCCAGTCTGATCTGCTGGCCACTGAGCAGCTCCACTGGAGCTGTTGGGGTTAAGGGCCTTGCTCAAGGGCACCTCAGTGGTGGTAATTAGAGCCACAAGCCACCCTAACCACATCTGGAGATGCCAGTATAGCTCCTCACAGGACGCCTACTGGTGCGGCGAGCTGGTAGTTGAGAGGTAGTTGAGGTTGGAGCCTGACAAGACATATTTTCATGTGACATGTGATCCCGCAATTCTCACATGATCTCGTGATATCGGGAGAATCCATTTGCAGTGCAAGGTAAAGTGTATGTTGGATGAAGTCAAAAATAAACTGCAGTGTGTGTTCACGGTAATGAAGGAACATGTCACCCAATGGTCTAGTGTAGCTCATTGATGTGTTTTAATGATTTTTGATTTGAAGATATATAAGCTTTGACACACACACACACACACACACACACACACACACACACACACACACACACACACACACACACACACACACACACAAAAAACATGTAGTATTTTATGTGGCCATGTTGAAAAATGTAATAATGTAACTAAAAGCGGATACCAGTAACATTCCCTAACACTGAAGCTTGGGGGGGATGAAGATTCAGGCCATGAAAAAGGCATCGTCAGACTTTGAGTTGGTAGAAACAATGTCTTGCTCACAGACACTTCAGCAGGGAGATATTTGATGACATGCAGGTTTGAGCTCTCTCTACCTGCATCTGCCGAGATATCAAATATTGTACCTGAGCATCCACCTGTGTGCCATCAAGCCTGTCTGGAGGAAGCTGTTAGTCCTGACTTTGGATTAGAGCACTGGAAGATCTTTTTTTTTTTTAATTAGGTGTGTAATTTTTTGGGCTGCTGCTTTGCGATATAGCGTTTAAAACCAATGTGCCCCCACAGAATGTCCTCAAGTTTTCGGAGTTTCATATTTCACTGCTTTATGGCCTCTTTCTGCCTGCACAGTGTCAAGGTGGCTGATGGAGGGAATTAGTCATGACCTTTAAGGAGGAGGAGTGGAAGGCCTGTCATTAGCAAAGGTACCAGGAAGACATTACCCCGCCTCTGTGACCTACACAGATACTGTTCAGATAAGGGATGAAGAATCACCACTCTGTCCCTGGAAGCCTCAGCAGGAGAAAAAATGTCTACTGTGAACTTCTGCATTTTTCCTCTCATTATAGGATTTTAGAAGTATTTTAACACAATATGTTTGCTATATCCACTCGTTACTTATATACAGGGTGTGATTTTCCAGGGGGGATGTGTAGGATTTCCGCCTTTCTGGTCTACATATCCCTGCCTCTACTGAATAATTGCCATCAAAGCTACTTAACCAATAGACCATATATTATATGAGTAAAGCACTGTTAACGTGAGCTAGCGATAGAATGATAAAATCCGAGCAGCAGTTGCTGGTTGTATTTAGCTGCTACAGAACTCCAGGACACCGGCTACCAGCGGCAGTTGTTTAGCCGCCAATAGGTGACTGTGAGCCGGCTACAGGTACCGCCAGATGACGGTCCTTTCAGGGGCCGTGGTAGTCAAGAGCGTCAAGCGGTAATGACAGTTAAGTTTAGGCACAAAAACGACTAGTTGAGTTTAGGAAAAAGATGGCGGTATGGATTAAAACACTCCCGAGGAATGAACTAGCGTTTCCTGGGTGAAAGTAGCTTGTTTTCGTAGCAAAGTGAACTCTGCTCTCTGGCGTGAAAGTTCTGTTTTATGTGGACACCACGTTGTGATTATTTTCCATTGGATATCGAAGTGTATAAATAAGTGTTTTGGCATGCCTGGCCGAGTGGCCCCATAACCATGGTATTGAAAGGGGATTAAATTATTCAAGCATCTTTTGTTTTGGTGTGCATTATCAAAAAAACATCCCCCGCTCTGCTTTTTTCTTATACATTTGATATATACAACATATATCATAGTATATCTATGGTGTCTTGTCTCAACATATTTGCAGTTTACAAGGGTTTTTGGGATTGGAAATAATATAAGCAGGACTTTTGTTGATAAGGCTTTGTGAACTTCATAAAATCTGTGTCGTGATATTTAGTTTTTTGTTTTGTTATGATTTTACAAAATCTGTGACCTCAGAATGATTTCATATTCACTGACTTTGTGGTGGCTTCAATATTCAATTATTACAATCTTTATTCATGTGAGGAAGGATTTTAAAAGGAGTTTGACAGTAATCAATGTTGAGTACTGCTGTAAGGTTAACACTGCCAGGTTTAAACATTTGAAAATGGTTAACAGTTGAAAGATTTCGAAAAGTAATCAAAAAGGAATTAAATGTAATAACTTTGATAAAGTCATTGAAACAGTTACACTACTATTACATTTTAAATAGGATTACTTGAAATCGGTAACCTATTACATTTCCAAAGTAACCTTACCAACAGTTATTATACTTAACAGCGACAGATGTGTACAACGCATCAGGGAAGTGATGCAAGACAACCAGGCCAACATGGAGAATGGCGTGGGGGGGGGGTTGGGGTACTGTAATCATACCATCCAATGGCTCCTGACGCCTGCCTTGAGAGGGCCTCCTCTCTGCTAGTGTGCCGTGAGCAGCCAGCCTCATTCACGCCCAGGGAGGAGACAGACACCCACCGTCTGCCTCTTCTTTATGTCTGAATGCTCCGTCGCCCGTGCTCTCCCCCACCTCCATCCTGATGAGGCTTCCGGAGGATAATTAGTCATTAGTCAGGTGAGGGGGAGACATTAGTGAGTCTCTTGTCTCCGTACCTGAGGAGGTTTTATTACACTGCCACCTCATCTTTGTGTTGTTCACTGCTGATGATGCTCAGTACATTTCAGGAAGTGTTATGTAATGACATGATGTGATGTACTTTGAAAAAAAACATTAACATTAATCTAATATGAGGTACCTGTCATCAGAATTCCGAATTCACTGTTAAATATAACCAAAGATTATGAGTGCAGGTGTAGAATGTGGATGTAAAACTTGGCCTCTTTGCCCTTATGATGGATTTCTTCTAGAATAACTTGTCATTTCTGCAGCATGTATTTGAGGTTTGACCAGTGTACAAAAAAAGAGGACAAAAATACACTAAACGACCAATTGGTTACACACTCAGCCAAAAATAGAGTTTTTGCAATATTATGGCCATTTGCCAACAGCCAGTTGGTGGGGTTTTGTTGTCATTATGTTTTTGTTGTTTTCCATCATCGTATGAGTTGACTGAATGGTGGTTGATGTTACTGAGCTGGCATATACAGTATAGCCAATAGCAGGCAAGAAGTTGTTAATTTGAAACACGTAATGCACAACTCATTACTTTAAAAAAATTAAAAATGATACTACTTTCTTTACAGCCAATTACTTTGTGTTATTCAACCCAGCTCTATCAAAGATGCCTATCATCTGCATCTAACAGGTGTAAAAATAAAAAAGATAAGCAGCCAGCCCCCAGTTTGGAAGTATTAACCATCCATCGACAGCTAGCTCAGTCCTGCTGTCTGCAGTCAGCACTCCACAACTTCTGTAATCACACGGCAGCCACAGGGTCAAACATTTTCCAACTAAAGATAACATGATGCAACATGTAAATAAGAAGATAAAATACATTGTGTGCTCAAACACGGGATGCTATAGGTCTACGATAGGTCTACGATAGGTTGATCTTGCTATGGGCTGTTGTTATAGCCATCAATTTGAATTGAGAATTAGGAAAGCATTGACGGAGGAACAGAGAAAGAGGAAACGGCAGACTGACCGAGAAAGGAGTCAGACACGAGTAAACATAGGAGCTGCCAAATATCTAGAGGGAGCTCTATAGAAAAACCTGCCAGCAAAAAGCGAAGAAATGGCCAACACTGCATAGTGCCCCTTTAATCAGAGAGGTAGCATATTCAAAAAGTTTCTAGTTGCAGTTGGGAGACCAAAACATAGTGTTATAGTTGCTGAACTGACACACAATCAGAAAGTAAATTCACGTAAGCTGCTTCTTGGGGATAAGATGTTTACTACTCCTAGTTAACTTATACCTTATGCTTTCATGTTTATTAGAGCCCGAGCACCGGCTAGAAATAAAATTAATATTTTATGGGTTTCATGCTCGGGTGTGACAAAATGTGCTCCCCAAACAAACAAACAAAATCATGAGAGGTCCTTGAGCATAGACCTACAGTCATAAATGTGCACAAATATAGTAGTATTTGAGATTAGCTGCGCAATGACAGACATACAGACAGACAGACAGACAGACATACAGACAGACAGACAGACAGACAGACAGATACACACACAAACATACATGATCCCAGTGGAGATAATAACAGTTCTGAAATTAATTAACTATAGGCACTTAACTAATGGCAGCATTTCAAAATAGACATTTAAAAAGTAACTAAAACTTATTCATAGTAACGCATTACTTTTTGGTGGAAATAATCAGTGAAGTAAGTTAATACCTCACTTTTTCAATGAGGTATTAGTGTGACGTCCCTGTCTCTGTTGGCTGCTGGGATGTCTATCTGTTTGTGTTCTATGTTGCCGTAGGTGTGGTCGGTTCATCAATTATTTGAGACACCGGTGTTCTCCAGTGTAATAGCGCACCCCATGTGTTGCACTTTGGGCTAGAGAGGAGGGAAACGCTGTTCCCTATGCTCCACGCTCCCCGTTATTTTTAGTTTTCTTCACCACACAACATCTACTCACTATTCTTTCATTCATACATACATGCAGACACCACTAACTTACTGACTGCCACACTTGACAGCATTATTTGAACCAGTAGTTGTTTTTGTTATGTTGTAAGAAAATTAATGGCAGCTTTGTGTCGTCTTTTTGTCATGGTTTTGAGCCAGTGAGTTATTATTTTCAGTAACTGGTGCTTAGTACCAGTTTAATGAATGTGCAAGTGAAGTATTCAATTTTTGCTTAGGCGACTTTTAATGCAAAACTCAGCAATTTCCACTCTTTCTCTATCAATCCAAGCAGAGCCTTCCATAAGTGGGAAATTGGACAAGGCTAGTTCGACCTCGGCATGTTCTACCTCACACACCTCCTTTGCTGTGATTTAGACCCACCACTGAATGCTAAATTCAATCAAAGGCAACGCCACTGTGATCAAGGGGCTGGTTTCACAGTTGCTTTTGGCTTCAACTCCACGTGCTTTGAACCGAAACCGCTGAGGGACATCGGGAGCTAGACTAAATACACACGCTGAGTCCCCAAAGGCTCACTGGCAAGCCTTTTTTTTGGTTTTTCATATATTTCCTCTCTGCATGAGCCAGAGGCACAGGAATCCTGTGCCTGAGCGCTTATTGATCCTGAGCACGGTCCTCCAGAGCCCCTGCCTCTCTTAACACGGAGCACATATGAACTAACACAGGCAACTGCAGTTTTTCATTATGTGAAATGTAGATGTGATTGAGAAATCCTGCCCTAAATCTGGGGCTGAAGAAAGGGCCTGAAAACCACACTTTGAAAGCATTTCTGAAGAACTCACAGAATGTAAAGCAAAAATGAAATTGTGGACAGACCCTCCACAGATTGTAGATAACACTAAAATGTGCTTGGCATTTGTGCAAACATAGACCTGTCATCACCTCCACACCCTATTGTGACATTACTTTTTATATGAATGCACTTGTAGGTCAGCTAAATGCTTTTTCTTTATTTTGTCAGCATCCTATAATTTGTGGCTATCAGGTTACAGACTCTTCTCTATTCTTATTTTGTAGCTTGAGTCAAGCTTAAAAAACACATTGACCTCAGACCACTGGCACCACACCCCAAGATACTCCTGTCCAAACCAAAATGCCTGAGAGATACTGTGTGTTTTGTGAACCCGAAGATTGAGCCAGGAATTGCAAATGATACATTAATAAAGAGGTTAGAGAAGAAGGGCAGAGATTTAGTTCAAACCTTAACGTGACTTAAGCCATTTTCTCATATGAAATCCAGAGAATCAGGTACATCCGGAAATTGTCCAAAGGTGCCCTTTTTTGAATTCTCTGGACAATGACCTGCTCTATTCACACATGTCCTTAATCTGACATTAAATACTTTGTACTCGGGGACTGGCAGGGTAAAGCTTGTTTAATGTCCCATCCAATGCATTCTCACATACAGCTCTTTCGGGCAAGGCATTCTCATGAACGAGTTTGTATGATATCAAACGAAATTAGACAACCGCCAGCTGGTCACGTGACGACCGGTCACGTGCCAGTTAAGTTTAGCGCTCTTTACAGTTAAATGTAGCTACAAAATGTTCCTAAGAGCCGGCTTCAGAGCACCATGAGCTGTTGGTCGTTTCAGAAGCCATTGCTAATTGAGTTTAGCCGCTAAAAGGTGACTTTGAGCCGGGTACAGAGCACAGTGAGCTGCCGGTTTCGGAGGTTGTTACAGTCAAGTTTAGCCGACAAAAAGTGAGTGTTATACAGCGCTGACGCTTAAGTTCAGGCAGCAAATCGACTAAGTAAAGATTAGAGAAAAAATCGCGCTCTAAGACCAGTCTTTAGTGTTGTTCTGAATAAGGTGTGTCCACTAAAAGGAGGGTAAAAGATAAGGTGCTGATAGTGTGGCGATAGTGGCTGGAGATCAGCCACCAGTCAGCGGCGAAAAGCTCCATCAATTTCCTTTCAGTGGCTCACCAGCAGTGAATTATCCTATTAAAGTGTTTGAAATAAGTCACCTAATCACAATAGATCATGAATAGAAAAAAAAAAAATTGACTTTGTTGATTTCTTTTTTGAACCCTGTGGCATTTAGTAGTATTACGTTTTAGGTATCACTTTCTACTGCTTTTACAGTACAGAGATTCTCACTCACTCCTCAGCCTGCAAGAACAGTTGTATATTGTCCTCTGCGACTCTTCAGGAGCGTTGTCAAGTCTATGAAAATAACCCTCAATGATGTTATTGTGATGTCATCATTATTTACAGTATCTTGGTTTGGGCTCGAGGACTACAGATCTTGAAATGGCAGTATGCGCTACAAAACTGGTGGACGTGGTGTTTAAAAGATGCTACTGAGTTCCATTATAGGAAGTGTAGGATTAAGTGTATACTGATTACTCCTTTTTTCCATTCCTATACATTTTAATACATGGTACATGATAACTAATAAATGTAATTTGACTCTAGTTTGCCTACCAACCATGACTTTCAGTTGGTGCAAACCAAATTGCACACTTTTTTTTAAAGTGCTCAAATTATGCTCATTTTCAGGTTCATAATTGTTTCGAGAGGTTGTACCAGAAAAAGGTTTACATAGGTTAATTTTCAAAAAACACCATATATGTGTTGTACTGCACATTGCTGCAGCTCCTCTTTTCACCCTGTGTGTTGAGCTCTCTGTTTTAGCTACAGAGTGAGACTCTTCTGTTCCTATCTTTGTTGGGAGTCGCACATGTGCAGTACCTAGGTAAGGACTACTAGCCAGTCAGAAGCAGAGTATGAGGGAGTGCTATGCTAGCAGCTAGCCTGGGCGAGCATTATAACGTGTGTTCCAAAGTGACCACGTTTGTCTCTGAAGTAAAGGCTGGACTACAATAGAGCTGTTTGGAGCAGTTTGTGAACAGTGTTTTCTGTTGGAGATGGTAAGTCCCTTTGGGGGGGACTTTGGGCTTTTTCACTTTGTAAACCTATAACATGCACAAAAAAGATACATAACACGCAATACAATTTCTTGGGAGCAAAACTGAAATTGAGAATCAGATTTCCTTGTGATCGCTACAGAATCATTTTAAGTTATTTCACAACTTCTGCAGCATATGCTTAAAGGGATACTTTGCCAATTTTAATGCAGGTTTTTGTCATCTTTGTGTGGGCAGTGTGTACAGATGAACGGTGTTTGGCTTCCCTCTGGGATGCCATCACACAGAGCTCGGAGCAGCTGAGATGTGGACCTTCGTGACGTGTTGTGCGTCTTCCAGCAGACGTCGACAGACCTTTTGCTGCTGTGCTCAGCTGGGAGCTCAGTGCGCTGCGACCATGAAGAGATGCCCTGAACACTCTTCATCTGCACACATTGCCCACACTGCCATGACACAGAGCTGGATTTAAATATACTGTATGTCTTTAAAGGTGCCGTATAGGATTGCGAAGATCCAGGACTTAGCCAAATAATTTGAACATCGACAACTTCTCAGTCCCTCCCAACCTTTCTGCTGAAGCGCAAAAAGGTCTCCTAAGCCGCTCCTCCCACAAGGGAGAATGAATGCGTGTGCATGAGCAGTGATTGACACGCAATTAGACATCCCCCTGGCCCTGATTGGTGCATCTGAACAGGGAGCCTCAGATTTTTGCAAATCCCACTACAGGCTGCCAGAGGAGCCAGATTTTATTTTTTTTAAATGACCTGCTTCATGTAGTTCTATTCAAACATAGGGTCAGTTTCAGCAAATATGACAGAAAGGTAGTTTTATAAGGCTTACCTATTGCGCCTTTAAGTGTTCCTGACAACATTATAGTGAAGTGAATAGACCTTTTTCACGGCAGACATGTTAACATGTCATAGTAGCAAAAGCACAGGTGTATTCCAAACCAATACTGATGGCTGCATTCCACTTAGGAGAGGTCCTGGTATTGTGCATGCTGACTCACTGAACTAGCTTACTGGGACACTAGATGGAATTGAACCATTGTTAAGGTTATTAATTTCAGGTGTGCTTTTCCTACTATGACAAGTCAAAATGTCTGCTGTGAAAAAGGGCCATTGGAAATCTACATAGCAGAAATCAGGATATAGGAGGTCACAGTGGTAGCTGTCCAATCTCACAGCTCTTACAGTCTTCATCAAGGCACTGCATAAAGATGCAGTTAAGCTTTGGATTGCGTCTGGTGGTGCTGGAATCAGTCTTGTGCCAGCAAAGCTATAAATGTGGTTTCAGAGGTTAGGATTTCTATGCGATCTGTTTCCCATGAAAGCCATTAAACAAGGCTCACAGTCTCAATCATTTCCAATCGCTCTGATCACATTCATATCTGACGGGGCAAAACACTGTAATGATGGATTATTTTGTCAACAAGGTCTGAGCATCAAAAAAAGGCTGTGTAACTTTGACACAGCATTAGTCAAAGTATGCCATATGTTGGTGCCTGAGCCTCTGTGTAGTACATGACAAGCCATTATTGGGCCAAATAACTTAGAACAGACTGTGCGAGAACCAGCCAGGCTGTGGAATTCAGGTCTCTGCTACGTGTGCGAAAGGAAACATGCTGGATTTTTCCAGAGCTCACTAACCCCACGGAGCTGATATTGCAAAACGTGATGTCATAATTAGAGTGACCATGTCCACAGCTGTGCACTGACCAAGTAATAATTATTTTAGCCATGGCGATGAAGGTCAACTACCTTTAACTAATTACTTATTTCAAGCCAAACCTTTCCCTAAACCTAACCATGTTGTTTTTGGGCCTAAGCCTAAATCTTAACCATAGTTTATTTGTCAACAATATCATAATGCACTTATATGTGTTATTATATGTTAATGTCCGTTGTTTGAGGGGTGGTCACTTTGAGACATGTAGGCGTTGTAGACAAATATTTTAGTCCTCCAAATCATACGACAATATAGGTAGTTTGTTCCTACCCTCTAATACGACCAACAGGAGCCTTCTTTTTCAATTATCATATCTAAATCAGTTCAATTTAATTCAATTCAATTTTATTAATAGTGTCAAATCACAACAGGAGTTATCTCAGGACACTTTACAGATAGAGTAGGTCTAGACCACACTCTCTAATTTATAAAGACCCAACAATTACAAAACCAGAGAACGTTGTCGCATATTTGAGCGTACATGTTGCGGTTCTAAACACGTCTTTCTTGTTGTGAAATTGTCGCAGTTGGGTTAGGTTAAGGCACAATACCAACTTAGTTAAGTTTAGAAAAAATAAGGTGTTTTGTGTTAAAATCAGACATTAATTCACTTCCGGTTAGGCACGTGACGCTGAACGTGGCGTTCGTAAAGTAAAAATAAAACTCACCATTTACTTTTATTCTCAAGAAGACTCAAACCCCACTCCCCTGAGTTAAATTATTATGTTTGTTTGACCCATCCACCACCACCCCAACCCGCCACCCTAAAAGCGGAAATTTGGCGCTCTTATACGTTGTCACCTTACTTCCTGCATTGCTCCCATCATAACTACAACGGCCACTAGAGGGCGGAGTCACTATAAATGCAAATATAGGTCTTAATTGCTGCTTTACGAAACAACCTGTGGGAGCGTTTTTCAGGGGAAGGACAGTCTCGCCTAAACCTAATGACGCAGAACTAGTCTTGTCCTAGGTCTCTCCACAGAACTAGCTCATTTCACATACATTATAAAGTAGTCTTAAGATGTTTGGCAAAGATCTCTGATTATCTCAAATACAACATCTGTAGGGTTGGGAAAACAGCTTGTTGAGGTCCGATACTAACATGGCTACCTCTGTGGAAATACATTTTGAACATTCTTGTGGCATCCTTGACAGTTGTATGTGATTATATGTACTCCTCATAATATCGCATAAACTAAAAACGTTGAACATGTTCAGCAGTGTCAGGGCCCTGTGCTTTGTACACCCAACAGTTCAATATGCAGTATTAGAACATTCTTTTGGTCTTTTTTATCTCCTTTGATATGTTTCTTTTTCTCCTCTGAAAAACTGTGCATTTGATTTTGGAGAAAATGGAACGCAGCTTCTGACTGAGATTGAGCAATGAGGTGTAGTATGCTGGGCCAACTGGAAGACCACAGTAACACAGAAACTCAGATTGTTAGCTGTGGAATGTTGTGTTTAAAGATAATCTGGCAGTCCACTGGAGATCTGCAGTGGGAAAAGGAATATGGCCCCATAATGAATTCATCAAACGCCTTCATCTGTATCAATCCACAGCTGTAATGGAGAAGAGCATGCCGCAAATATGACAGTGTTAGTGAAGCTGCAGCAATGGACTATGGACAAATACTGAAAATAAAAGACTACGCCATTCTCAAATGTAAACCTATGACACCATCCAATATTATCTGGATAAGGCTTTGACCTTATGGAAGATTTTATATCTCAAAAGACTGCATTGCTATTAGTTTTGTTTCCTTACAGCTATTTCATAATGTAAGGAGAACCTGTGTAGCTTTAAGATGCAGGGGTGGGGGACTTGAGTCGCACAACCTGAAACGAGTCAGCCAAATGCAAATTTGAGGACTCAAGACTTGCTTGACCTACACTGATAAAAGACTTGACTTGACTTTGACTTGGTATTTAACACTTGAGACTAAGACTTGAGACACATGACCCGAATGGACTTGACTTTTATTATAGTAATACAAAGTTTTACGAAGCAATGTTCTTTTACATGTTTAGCTTTGTATGATATTTACATAACGTCATCTTAAATTGTTCCATAAAAGTCTGCATGCTTGAAGAACGCCATTAATGGCATGAAACCATTATAGTTAAATAGTTTGAATAACTTTTCATGGCTGATGAAAAAGGAATCTCAGTATTTTATATTTTGTTTACATTTTGGGCTAAATATTTTTATTTTTGTAAAATAAATACATTTTTGTTGTATTTCTCTATGAGGCAATACATTTGCTTGTGCACAGAAACGTTAAAACAGAAACTGTTGAAAAGTAATGGGTTTGATTGCCACAAATTGTCAAATATGAGACGTAAGCAGACCATTTTCATTGTAATATTGAAAATAAAACCAAACTTTCCATGACAACAGTCTTTTTAAACTGATTTAAATGTGGAAACTTTGGTTGATCATCAGAATTGTGTATGACTTGACTTGTGACTTGCATGACTAGCAGCACGACTGACATTCATTTAATAATAACATTTTGTCATTAATGTTTTTGGCGAGCTTTGGCGTGATATTATGAAGCTCAGCGTAAATTCTTTCAGGAAGACTTCTAATAGCTCTAATCACTGCTCTCTCTTCCTAAAACTATTCAGCTGTTTAGAGGTGTTCACGTTTCAGTTAAACCAATCAGAATTGGCCATGAAGTTCATGATCCAATCACAGCATGACATCCTGCTTTAAATGCCTTCTCTCCATTGCTGTCAGCTGTCTTTTCAGGCAAACGTGCAACCCTCCTCCTCCCTCCCCTTCTACCTCCGGTCATTGTCTACCACGGCAACCTGAGTCCCCTTCCGGCAGACAGCTCCTTCGTTCGGTCTTCGGGTTCCTTCCACCCCATCACCAGTTGTCTAGGCTCTATCGGGGGTGGGGGGAATATGTCTTGGCTTCTCTACCCCTTTATAAAAATGATTTTATAACGATGGAGTCTAATCTCCAAAGACTATGTACATTTCGTATTATGCATATGTACAATAAATCTTTGCATATCTGCAACGAAGTCTTTCCTGATTGAAATATATTAACTGCTCTGGAGGAGTGGAGCGATACAGATGGAGCTAGAGATTTCAGCCATGCGTCACAGTTTAGATATGATTTAAATGAACCTTTCTAACAACTGTTTTTCAAACTAATTTGCTCAAACATTATGATGTCAAATCAAGTCACTGACTGACCTTGTTAGCACAGAGTAACGGCGCTGACACATTCCCCTGTGAGCTTTCAAATTCAAGTCACATGTACTGCAGAATCTAACTATGTGACGCCTGTCCACAGTCAAACTGAAGAAATGGGACTCCATGCAGTTTGGACGGTGTTTGAAGTGATTGGAAAACATCAAACCTGTGTCACATTGGAGAACAGATTTGAAATTGGCATACCTCCAGATGTGATGTATCACCTAAGACACACACACACACACACACACACACACACACACACACACACACACACATATACAGGAACACACACTCACCCCATCAGTTCCTGTTAGACCCTGCGTCTGGCTCCAGCAAGACAGAAGGGTGGATGTGAGCAGCTCTTCATCTCTCCGCCACATTAGAGTGACACATGGAAAGAAGGCTCCCTGGGTGTTTGTGGTGGCAGTAGCCCGGTGAACTCTGGCTGAACCTCAGCCTCTGATGGCCTCCAACGGGTCAGGCCCGAGCTGTGCATAAAGACTCACAGAACACACACACTGTTCACACAGAGCATTCTTTTCGGTTACAGAGCAGAATGAAAACATATCCAGCATTTAAAAGATATTGTACTCACATGAAAGCTAATCACTTATGACTTGCTGGATGTGAATTAACAACTTCCTTTTTTCTTATCAAATACTAATTTCTTATCAAAGATGAGATCACTTACCTCTTTAAGTATTCAGTGAACATTACACATGTTTTGTCCAATTAATAACTTGGCATATTGAAATGTAGAAATTAACTGCTAATTCAAAGTATGGGCCGCCAAATGTAAAAATTCAGGTAAACTTTTTATAGCTGATATATTTTGATATTATTTAGCTCACTTTCCTCACATATAGCTATTTCTTTCTCACATTTCAGACAGAAACATGTTGTTTTACACAAAAAAACATGTTCTTTGCAATTGTCAACAATATGTTTGCAAAAGTAAAATAAAAAATTAAATGTTAAATCTAAATTTTAAATCTAAATCTACAGTGCTCAGCACTAAAAAGAGGAATAATAAATCATCTTTTGGAAATTGATCTTTATGCCTTAATTAAAAAAATGAGGAAAAATCCAATCTTTAAGGACACCAATTTTCTTTGTGAGTGAATAATGTATCGTAAATAAATAAATTCCTTAAAATAAAGGGGGCATAAGTAGAGCCAGTTATTTCATGGATCCAGTAAAAACAAGTGACAGATGATGATGTAGGCAAAACATATTTACAATATTCCACAGAAATCACAGCAGGTGGACACACAGAAGGCCTGTTGAAAATAGTTCAACAGGACCAGGCAGGTGTGTAATGGTCTGCATCAAGTCAGCATACAGAACAGAGTCTGACTTTACAATTACAAAAGGCAATAGATATGGCTTCAATGACGTGTTTTGTATGCATCCTGATAAAGTTCCCTTGGCCTTTGGAATTAAAATAGCCCCCCCCCCCCACACACACATCATCACATACCTTTCACCATATCTAGAGATTGGCATGGGGTACCTTCCATCATTCATTTATTCCAGCATCCTTTGCACTTTGCTCCATAATTAAAATAATAATAATTTATCATAAAAATAATTTACTCCTGCACACTTTGCACTCTTCATTGCACTACTGCCTCAACCTGTCTATATTGTTTCTATTTATAGTGTGTGTATATTGGTTTTTTTTTGTTTGTTTTGTATAAATAAGCACATTGTGAGCATTGTATAATCCAAAGCAAAATTCCTAGTATGTGTCCTCATACCTGGCAAATACAGCTGATTCTGATAAGATCATCTCTGAATGCAAATCAAACCAGCTATTAGGCTAACTGAAATAAAACCATGGCAATCTCTAGGTACTGTGAAGGCGAAGTGATGATGTGGGGGGGGCTATTTTAATTCCAAAGACCAAGGGAACTTTATCAGGATGCATAGTATCCTGGATCCATGAATAACTGACCTGCCTGCCTCTATGGGAATTTAACATAGGGGTGTACAGACTAATGCCTCCTGTATTTAAAGGAAGAACATTTATTTATTTACGATGCATTATTCATTCACAAAGAAAATTGGTGTCCTTAAAGATTGTTTTCCAATTTTTTTTGATTAAGGCATTATGATCAATTTCCAAAAGATGATTATAATATAAAAGATATTCCTCTTTTTAGTCAACTTTAGCATGGGTGTATTCACTTATGCTGATCACAGTAAATGTTAAATCTAAATATTAAATCTAAAAGTTAAATCTAAATATGAAATCTAAATCTATATGTTAAATCTAAATCTAAATGTTAAATCCAAATCTAACTAAAAAGTTAATGTTAAGCTAAATGTTTAGAAAATATGCAAATAGACCATGCCCATGTCGCTGACCATTTAATTAGATTTAACAATACATTTAGGTTTAGATTTAATATTTAGATTTAGATTTTACATTAGATTTTATTTTACAGTAATATATACAGTTCTCTACTCAAGTATGCTAAAGTGTTTGCATGGAGGAAGCTGTCCATCAACATGTGGGAGTTTATTCTTCAGTCTTAGACTCTACTTTTATTAAACAGCTGCTGATGTAAGTGAAGTGGAATGTCAGAGCCAAAGTTGTAACGTTACCAGAGGCCCATCGATCATTTTGTTTAACAATACATCAAAAAGTGACTGTTTATGAAAATTTGACCCACTACACATCTGATGTGGAAAGACAAAAAGAGAGAAATGTCCTCAGATTTTTATCTTTGTAAACAGATCTTATTCATCTGTTACTGCCTGGTCGTTGCCTCAAGCGTCCACTTCTGTGATCAATTATCAGACGGTGAGGTTTGTGATGCGTTTGTCGGAGCGGCTGGATTGAGACATACAGCTAGCTGAGGTCCTGCTTCTCTGTGACTGATGGCACAGGAATGTTCAATCCCTTCAGGTGAAGTCAGAGCTGAACCTGGGCAAGATCCTTGTTACCAGCTGTAGATCCGCGGCTGCAGCGCTGTTAGCTAGCGTGTTGCTGCTTGCTGTTTGTAGGGAAGTTGTTCAACCCACAGTATCTGTGTGCCTTTCTGTGTGTATTGTTGCATGTTGATGCATGTTGTGAATGTGCGTGGCTAAGGTGATATTCATGTCTGAGTATGTATACTGTGCATTTGTATGGTTTTATTTATTCTTTTTTTTTATATGTTTTGCCAATTTCTTTTTAAAAAGAAGATTGCTTTAAAAGCAATGTTCAACTGGATTTAATGTTCCCAATAAATTTCCACTACAGTTTACAGTAAAATAATAATAAAAACAATGCAGAGATATCCTGCTAATTATATAATCTAAGCAAAAAAAACAAAGGACTAAAACAAAATAAGAAAACAGAAAACAAAATGATTAATATATTTAATTATCTAGTCTTTGAGGTTTAAGGTTCGTTATCAACCTAAGAAAATTCTTAGCATAAGGTTAACTACTGGAAATGTCCTGGAGCTTTCAGCCACAAGTTATGGCCTTTATCAGCACATGGAGTTTGATTAGTTGGCGATAGTTCAGTAATTATCAGGTCACCATAATAAGGTATTCCAGTTGCATGACATAATAAGCCTTTAAAGGTCCCATGGCATGAACATTTCACTTTATGAGGTTTTTTAACATTAATATGTGTTCCCCCAGCCTGCCTATGGTCCCCCAGTGGCTAGAAATGGTGATAGGTGTAAACCGAGCCCTGGGTATCCTGCTCTGCCTTTGAGAAAATGAAAGCTCAGATGGGCCGATCTGGAATCTTGCTCCTTATGAGGTCATACAAATTAAATTTAAGAATTAAAAATTCTCTGGACGGGCAAAGCAGAGAAAGGGGAGGTAACCTTTTTACCTCCCCCTTCTCTGCTTTGCCCGTCCAGAGAATTTTGCCCGCCCATGAGAAAGTGACATCATGGCATGAAAATAAGCCATGGTCAAGGCCACACCCCCACCCTCCACCTTGCCCCCCCTCTCTCCTCCTTAATAGCATTTAAAGCTACAGACACAGAAATGGAACATCCTAAGGAAAGCTCATTGTGGGACTGTTTCTAGTGGCTGTAATTCTGCACCAAGGCTGAGTTTCGGGAAGGAGACTTCAGATACAGTATTAGGGGACCACTAAGGTCTATATAAAAGAGACTTCAGATACAGTATTAGGGGACCACTAAGGTCTATATAAAAGAGACTTCAGATACAGTATTAGGGGACCACTAAGGTCTATATAAAAGAGACTTCAGATACAGTATTAGTGGACCACTAAGGTCTATATAAAAGAGACTTCAAATACAGTATTAGGGGACCACTAAGGCCTATATAAAAGAGACTTCAGATATAGTATTATGGGACCACTAAGGTCTATATAAAAGAGACTTCAGATACAGTATTAGGGGACCACTAAGGTCTATATAAGAGACTTCAAATACAGTATTAGGGGACCACTAAGGTCTATATAAGAGACTTCAAATACAGCATTAGGGGACCACTAAGGTCTACATAAAAGAGACTTCAGATACAGTATTAGGGGACCACTAAGGTCTATATAAAAGAGACTTCAGATACAGTATTAGGGGACCACTAAGGTCTATATAAAAGAGACTTCAGATACAGTATTAGGGGACCACTGAGGTCTATATAAAAGAGACTTCAGATACAGTATTAGGGGACCACTAAGGTCTATATAAAAGAGACTTCAGGTACAGTATTAGGGGACCACTAAGGTCTATATAAAAGAGACTTCAGATACAGTATTAGGGGACCACTAAGGTCTATATAAAAGAGACTTCAGATACAGTATTAAGGGACCACTAAGGCCTATATAAAAGCATCCAAAAAGCAGCATGTCATAGGACCTTTAATACATTGCAGGCAGTAAGAGAGTTTAAAGCTGCACTGAGAAATGTATGTCCATTAAACCCTCAAAACAAACTTACAGATAATACAAACAGAACAACATAGGCACAAGTTATGGCTCTTAACGCTGGGTTTTCACAGGCAGCTTTCTTCAACTGCAACTCCGCTGTATCAGTCACCACAACATGATGCCAATGGTGTACACGTTTTTAAAACAATTTGTTGCATGTGTTCTATTTGGCCTATCACAAACTATTTGGTAAGTTTTCTACTCCAGACACACACTTTGCTGCTTAAAGAGTTGTTGAGTTTAGTTCAAATATGTATTTCTAGCAACTAGCTAGTAGTTATTGCTACAATGATAACGTTACGACAATGCTACTACTAAAACAAATGTATAAAAATTCAATACCAGCTACCCGGGCAACCCTCTGCCAAGCTAAGTGTTATGTATTAACATCCCTGTGGTCATACAAAGATGTACCATAAAGTAGGCAATAGGAAAATCCCTTTCTTTTAATTTGCATGGAATTTTAAATACAGCATGTGTGTATACACGGCAGAATGTTCACCGCTCGGAGTCAACTGTTGGAGAGCGGGGAGAGCAGTGAAAGTGCAGGCACTTTCGTCGCCATCAGCAGACTTCACTCTACTGTTCTCATAGGGAATTAGTTGAATTGCACAGCTCGGCCTGTGGAAACACAGTGTTTTCTTTTGGCATAGCTTGGTTCTTTACCACTACAAACTGGGCTTAAAACGTATAACTGAATGGGAGCCAGAGCCTTCAGCTATCAGGCTCCTCTCCTGTGAAACCAGCTCCCAGTCCTGGTTCGGGAGGCAGGCAGCGTCTCCACATTTAAGAGTAAACTTAAAACTCTCCTCTGTGATACAGCTTATTGTTAGAGTGAGGAGTTGCAGCGTCCGCCTAGACCGGCGGGGGAGGGTGTATAGTTGTCAGATTCATCTACCAACCCTTATAGAACTGGCTCAGGTTTGCATTGGACCAGCTCTTAGTTATGCTGTTATAGTTTTAGAACGCCGGGGGATTTCCTTTGACACACTGAGCTCCTCTCTCCTCTCTCTTTACATCTGTGTGCATTCAAGTCCCAGAAATGCTGGTTACTAACTCAGCTCTGGTGAGCTTATTTCCCCTAGTCCTTATGCAGTTTTCCTTGGTTTAGGGTGGCCTCTAAATCATGGTTGCAGCTGTCGGCGTGGTCCTGCTCCGCGCCCTGCAGTGCCCTGCTATGCCCTGCTACGTCCTGCTACGTCCTGCTACATCCTGTAACACCCTGCAGTGCCCTGCTACACCATGAACTACTACAACTACTATTTCTAGTCACTGTTCCATTATCTTTATTGTGACTATTATTGCCACTGTTCATCACACCCCCCACCCGGCACCGTCAGACCAAGAGCCTGGGTCTGTCAGAGGTTTCTCTCTAAAAGGGAGTTTTTCCTCGCCACTAAATGCTTGCTCTTGGGGGAATTATTAGAATTGTTGGGTCTTTATAAATTATAGAGTGTGATCTAGACCTACTCTATCTGTAAAGTGTCCTGAGATAACTCTTGTTATGATTTGATACTATAAATACAATTGAATTGAATTGAAAAAAAACTGGCATGTCTGAGCATGTGTGCAGAGAGCAGCTGCCCACAGTTTTATTACAGTAACTGGCATCGTCTGGTTTTCTTGGGCCGGCAGCTTTAAGTGTACATGCATGTGTGTGTGTGTGTGTGTGTGTGTGTGTGTGTGTGTGTGTGTGTGGTGTCTGCTGGTGCTCAAGGTGAGAAAGAGGAGGACGGCGTCTTATCCTCTGCCGGCCGGGCAGGCAGGTAAAGGCCATTACCCTCGGCTTGAACGATATTAGACATGGTCCGACGTGCCCTGATTCTAAACCCAAAACTCATTCCATCTCTGCGTGACCTTTGCCACTATCACAACGCAGCAGAAGGTTAAGGTCGATTGTTAAGGTTGAGGTGTAAAGCGCTGTGGAGCCGTCTTTCTTTCTTTCTGCATCTGCAGAAATCTGACACTTAACGCGCTGTTGGATAGCAAACGGTAGCATGAATCGCACTCTAAAGAATACAACATGCCTTTTTTTCTCGTGTGAAAAAGCACAATAATGATTCACAAGAGTCGTACTCAGAGGAGAGACTTGAGAGCTCTGAGCTGCATGTTTCCACCAGGTTGTAACAGCAGCTCTGTCGCTAACAGCATGGCAGCACATATGGCTCTCTGCATTTTTTGGCAGAAACCATACGGCTAATATACCTTAAAGCAACTGGCAGGGTGATAAACATCCGTCTTGAGAGAATTAACAGAACATCACCTGAAACATGAAAAACCTTTTTTTACTCTTTTGCATGCTTGAGATGTATATAATAAAACTAGCCAGAGCTATATATATATATATATATATATATATATATATATATATATATATATATATATATATATATATATATATATATATATATATATATATATAGCTCTGGCTATATATATACATTCTAATGAGCTATATATATATATATATATATATATAGCTCTGGCTATTTTTATTTTTTAAAGCAGCTATCATCTCATCCGTATGCATCTACATAAACCTGTAATTTCTTAACCTTTTTATATAGGCTATTGTGTAGACTGTGGAACTCAACGGGTCATGAATAAAGAGGATCCAGACACTAAAATAAATAGGTCGTCAACTTAAATAATTTAAAAATAAAAACGAAAAGGAAGAAGAAGTTCACTGGACAAATAATTGGGGTCAGTGATTGGTCGTTAGGTGAACACATTCACAGGTCATTCATCGCTCTGTCCCACTCACCGTACACAGTCAACCCGAAGAGCCCCAAACATTTGTGGGGTCTTAAAAATTGCCAAATCTTGAGAGAAAGTTGCTAAGTTGGCAACACTGCTTTCTTGTTCTTCTTTACTGTAAGCATATGTGGGGTTGCCATGTTTTTGAAGGAAGTGGAAAAAAAGGTTATCGAGGTGGCTCGAGGGCACCACAGACGAACATATCATTAGCAAGGATCTGCATGCAGCTGCCGCAGCCGCACACTTTGGTGTTTCTAGTTTCACAAAGTGATCACTGGGTTTGTAAGCCACGTACGTAATTGCAGAGGTTTCGGGGGCTGCATCTCTGTAAACTTTCCGAAAACAGCTGTCAGACAATCATGCCAACTTCACACAGCCACTGGTCAGGTGTGCAGAGGTACGGGAACTTCTTTCTCAAGCTCTGTTTTTTTTTCAGTTTTCACACACGACTACTTCTGTCTCCCTTTTAATGTACACACAAGTGCATCACCGTGAATGTCTTTGAGGAGTGACTGAAAGTGTGCGGTGTTGACCTCATTATCGTGTCCAGCCCCTGTCTATATCAGTGATCTTTTTGCCCCGCCTTTGAGTGTGGCCATTAGGAACCATTCTAATGACTTTCCCCTTGCTAGGTATACAGTAAATGTACGCAGATATGCTATTAATTACCTCAAACAGATACAGTAGGTAAGTTACTGTAGTGTGCTATTCTTATGTGATATCAGCAAAATGAACTTTTGTTTGTACACATAATCTGCTGAGCATTATTTTAATACTAAGTTGAGTCAGATCTTTCTGCAAGGACCAGTGTATGTTGCCAGGAGGATCATGTGTGGTATTTTGAGTTTGTATTTGTGTGTGAGAAGTGTCTCATACGATCCAGATGTAAGGTGTTGGAAAGAGACCACACAGAGGTTCAACTTGACCTCTGCGGGGTCAGTGCTTCCATTTACTCACGCTACACACCTCCTCATCTGCAGACAGCACCGTGAAGCCGGCAGGAATAGGTGTGCTGCTCCACCGGCCTTTTGCTGTGTGGTTTCTCTGTTTACACGACAACATGCGATTGACCTCTCCCTCCAGTCGCTCTCGCATCCACACCAAAAGAGGAGCTGAAAGCAAATCTGTTTCTTGCAACTGTGTAATGGTTTCCATATGGGAGTCCTCGGCTCCAAGTCTACCGCTAAGAGAGTCTATAAACCTTTGAGGTGCACATGCAGTGGTTTCCAAAAGTTCAACTCTGGGAACAAGTGGGGATCCTGGGACAATGATAGAGCTTTTGTGAGCTAGTTCTATCCAGCTTCTTGGATGCTTATGATTTGGCAGGCAAGGGTGGCTGAAATTAGGAATTACTGTCAAATATTAACTTGAACAGAGCACACACACACGGAGCGCACACGTCCTCACACAAATAAAAGTGCACACAGTATAGAAGATACAAAAAACATGATAATTATGCAACAGAGCACCAAACAGTTTTGACATTCCTGCTTATCACAGTCTGCATGTATTACAGGCAGTGTGCTCCTGCATATATCAACATAAACTCAGTGGTTAAAACCTTTTGTGTGTGTGTGAGGCTTTCACACACACTGGTGATGAAGAGCAACTGCTGCTGAATTGGAGCTCGCACAGGCTGGCAAATGCACCTGCAGTAAGTTAATCAGTCAGTGTCTCGGGCAGCTTATACAGACCAGCTGTGCAGTTCTGCACTCTGGAGGGTCCCCTGGAAAAGCAGCACATTTCCCCTCATGCTGGAATCGGGCAGATGATAAATTGGGATCCAACAAAGGCGGCCATTCAGCCTCGCTAAAAAGCATATAACCAATTGCTTGTGGATGAGCGATGAGCGAGCATTATGTCCCACAATTTTATGTATTCCCCACTCTCCGCCTACAACAGAATCGCCCACGTAGACGCCAGATTTTCTGCTGCACAGCTCAAAATGAACCTGAGCTAACTTTAAGCTTGCCTGAACCTGGATTTTGTAGCATCTTCTCTGATAAATATGGTGTTTTAGGAGATTGCAAGTCATACGTCAACGTCGTGCCATCTAATTTTCTCATCAATTGCGTTGTGTTCTGCAGTTAATTGTGCCTCAGTGATGTGTTGCAAAGGCAGCCATCGGTAATTAATTAGCCATTTTTGTTTTTCGGCACCGCCCCCAGCTGATTACACCCACCGCCCAATTAATTAAGGCACTGCCTCAATTATATCGCAGCAAGCGCTAATCTACCATCTCTTAAAGGACAGTACCTGTGTTTTTCACACAGGGTCTGTGACTGTGAGAAGTGTAACCATATCAGGGATGGGGAGTACTTCTGAGTTGTATAATTTCTGGTTCTGGTGGACCTTTGTCAAGTCAGTAAAAAATAACTCTGATGATGTCATAGCGATGTCATCTGGTTTATCTCAACTTGCGCTTGGAGAGACCACATTTATAGCAGAAAGCCTGCGTTGCAAATTTGGAACATGGGGTTTGCATAAATTGGACATTTACAAGCAGCAAGCTTGACAAAAACTATTTTTTGGTTGCATTCAAATGTTTTTGAATATGAAATCCTGAAAGTCTGGATATCACAGCCTTTGCTGATTGGATTTGGACAATTTAAAAAAAAAACTACTCTCTCCAATATTTTGAATTTGTACTGCAGTAACTATTTTAAACAATACTAATAATAACAAATAATAATAACAATTATAACTACTGTCAGTATTACATATTGCACCTTTATTTCTTTAAAATCAGGTTCATTTGTAAAATGTATTTATAAAATGCAAAAATATATTAAAAAAATTAAATTGCTTAAATTAGGTTTCATGATGTCTGAACTTTACAGGACTGCATGTTGACACGACTCAAGTTATAAGAGACACAAAACGACCAAAGAGACTCTTTGAGATGGGGGTGGGTGGCCTTTCACATGTCTGGGCCCAGGGGCCCTTTGTTTCATTATCCGTCCATGACGCTCTGGACTACATCCCATGACTTTGGGCTGCAGCGTGACGTTCAGGCACAACTACGTGAACATCAGTGTCAACATTTTGCGCTTCAGGACTCTGAAGTAGCATAGTGGTGACTGTAGACGACAATGTTCTTTCATATTTCCATTCCATTCCAGTCTGTCATTAAAAAGTATCCAACAGCAACAGTCTTTATATTAGCTGGGGTCGTGAAAATTGTCTGTAGCTCTAATAAGTGTGACAAAATAATAAAATATTAACAGAGCATTCAAACTCTTTGTAAAAAAAAAAAAACAGTATATTGAGATGCAGGCAAAAACCAGCAGTTCCTTGCGAAAGAGAAACAAATGGACTAAAACACACTTTCTTTATTTGATATGATACAATTTGCACATGATATAACATGATATAATTAATAAATAGAGATCCTATTATTGCTTTACTTGTCTTTTCTCATTTAAATGAAAAAGAAAAAGACCTTGACATGGACGACTTGCCCTCCTTTTTCTACTACTACTACTACTACTACACACACACACCTTCACGCCTGACAGTGTAAATTAGCGTCCAAAAATATTGCCCATGACATCATGACATCCATATGACCAGCAATGAAACCTATGATCTACACTGGGCCTGTCAACTCAGCACTCTTTAGCAACACTGACTGGATGAAATAAAAGCCAGCAACTGTGTCGCTCCGCTTTTCACTGCATTTCATCTGATTACAGAAACTCTACAGCTGTTAGCATCAGATGCCTATTGTGGCTGTATTTACTTCTAAATCTATTAATTCTGGACATGAATTCTCACCATACGCCACTGATGGACTTTTTAACTCCCTCTATTAAATACACAGGTACAAGTTCAGACACACGTGCGATCCATTTCTTTCTTACACACCGACACACACACACACACACACACACACACACACACACACACACACACACACACACACACACACTGAATTCCATAGGGACCACACATGACGCTTGCTGGTGTTAAAGCTGTTAGGCACGGTCTGTGCTGCGCTCCATTCCCAAAATGCCTCCCAGTTGTAACTTGAACTCTTTGAGGAACACATGGGATGAGCACAGCCACTCCACCTCTCAATTTCTCTCCCTCTGTCTCAGTCTCTCTGCACTTTATACACAATCATACTCATTTTAGAGGTTTTTTTTCGATTGCTAAACGACAGCGGGCACAACTGGAGTCCCATGTGCCAAACTCTAACTCCAGTCTGCACAGCAGCAGTTCATGTGGACCAAACTCTATTTCATTTCTCATTGCTTGAACACAGTTTTCAAAACTCTACACACTTATCCCACGGCTTTCACCACAACGTGCACAACACTGTAGATCTACAGCACTTTGTTCAAATGCTAACACACTGCTGTCACAACTGTTAACCACACATTCAACACAGAATAGATTTCAGTCTGGTGCCTATCAAACACTGCTGATTGGAATTGTAGCTGAAAGCCTAAGCAGGTGTCTTGTTTTAGACTAGTTAGTGAACATATATGGTATATCTTTACAATAGTAAAACTGTGTTCTTACTGTTTTTCAGAAAGTAATGGAGGTGAAAGCAATAGAAACACCACATTCATTAGTATTTAGAGATGATGCAGACATCCAATATGATGAAGAAAACTTGCCACATGATGCTGGAGAGAGGCAGGATTAGTCACACTATTCTTTGGTACTGCTTTAGTTTTTTTCCCCCAGTAATTCCATAAATTACTAGAGACAAACTACTATATTGAAACAAACTGCTGATTTTCATTCCTTCTTGTTTACCTTATGTAAAAATTGGTATATTATACAATCTATATCGTTTCCTTAAAGAAACTATTGAGTGGTGTCAAGTCACTCAAATTGTTCAAACTGTAAAGATGAGAAAGTTAGTAACAGTGTGACAGTGTGTGTTATCTCAGTGAGGACTGTTCTGAGTGTTTGGCTGCACTGAGTCTGTTCTGAGATGTGTGTTAAGAGTTGTGTTGCTGTGAATGAGTTTTGCAGGTGATGTGAACTGTTTAGATCAGGTGACTGGTGGTAGTGCAGACTGGAGTTTCAGTTTTGCACATGTGATGTCGTTTAGCAATCGAAAAAAAACTGTAAAACATCAACACCTTACCCAATCTATTGATTATTGCTCAAGCTCCATCTAGTGCCGTCAGGAGCCTCGGGGCCCCTCAGGCCTGGGACAGGCTGTAGCAGCCTGGTCTCCTTTTACCTTTGTCGGACAATTCTGCAACGCACGACCTGTTGCATTGCATTTACTTCCAGTGGAGGAAGAAGTGTGCTCTTCACATAGCGAATGGGTGTGAGAATTGATTTTTATTTTCTTTAGAATTTTCACAACAGAAACCGGAGCTCATGTTCTCTGACCAAGTGTCCATGTTGTCTTCTTTTTAATCGTGACTGCAATTAGTTTGTAATCCTAACAATACTGTAGCTGCCATGCTCAGGCAGTGTGGGAATAAATCATTTTTTTTAAGTGTTAGCATTGAAAATAATGCAGAGTTTTGCAGAATCTTCCAATTTTGATACGTCCTCCTCAAAAGACTGAGGAAATGAAATTTCAAGAAATGCCTAAAATGACCAGACACTTGTTTTTTTTCACAGATCATAGAAAATCATTTGGAATGGCCTTTTGTAACCAATTATGTGTTGGATTGCATTGGGGACAAGCTGTGAACACAACTTTGATACAATACACAATATATTATCACCTTTTAATGTCGTTTTGCAAACACATTAGCAACATGTTAGCGTTTGGAGTTGTGTCCCTGTCCACCCGATATTGCGAATATATTGTAGGATTGACAATTGGTGCTTTAAGAAAATGTTATTTGCACAATGAGATTTTTGATAATCATCAGAAATGTCGATTTAAAGTGGGTAAAGGCAAATAATAGAACAGTTAGAACAGTCTGGTAAGTTCAGAGAATGACATCACTTTACTGTAACACAGTCTTTAAAACCAGGAAAAGACAACACTCACCATATTACGATATTACAAAATCTAAGACGATGTCTAGTATCATATTAAGATGTCGATATAATATTGATTTATTGCCTAGCCCTAATGCTCACTCTCCTTTTAGCTCTTTATTGGTTTTATGTCTATGTCTCTATAGCTGCTGAATGCTCCTCTGTGTTCACCAGCTACTCTTTTACCCCGTTTACACGTACATGGTTATTTTGGAGAATTCGCCACTGAAGAGAAGAGAGAGGAAGTGATTGGTTGCTGTTGTTGCTATTTTCGGGATTCTGATTGGCTAATGTGGGCTTGAGCTTCTCGTTACACCGCCACCTACAGGTCTGGCACGCTCTTCACGGCATATATACACGGGTACGCGTAAACGAACACTTTTTCTGAAAACTGACAGCTGTTGTTAAATGTTATTTTTGAAAACGGAGAGGTTGACATGACGTTTATGAAAATAGCCGGCCACGTGTAAACGTAGCATCTGTCTGTCTGCTAATTGTTGCTGAGCAGGTAGAGTACAGTGGCTTTATCACAGCCTTTTCACTGAAAACAGCTGCTGCTGCTGCTGCTGCTGCAAACAGCCCTGATGAGAGCGGTGAGAGGGAACCGAAACAAGAGGCCCAAAGGCTTCATGGAACAAAGGGGAACAGCACAGTTGGAGTTTTTGGAACAGAATTGGTTTTCTAAGTAACCCCTTTTACTTTTCTCCTGTTATTTGACCTATTTTTTATTATAAACATATGAATTAGTGAAGCATTAATCCTCGTGTTGTCTTCCCGTTGACCGTGCAACCGTTTGTTTTTCTGGGTCCAAATTTAAAATGAAATTTTTTTTTGTCAACGTTCAGCTCGTTTTTGTCACTTTTCCCAATGTCTTTGTCGATTCTTTTTTGTTGTCGTTTTTCAACGTATCCATTATTTTTCTTGAACTGCTATAAAATTCAATGAAAGTAGTGAACTGATCATTTATTAAACTTGTGAAGAGCGTTGTATGGAACCATCCACGTTATTTTGTTTTGACAATTTGGTCGAGAGAAACAATAACTTTTTGAAAATGGGTCAAATTTGACCCAAGGACAACAGGAGGGTTAAAGCCATTGCATTTGCAGCTAAAGAGTGCTTTAATTCAGCCTAGAGCTTGGCTCGTTGCTATAGCTATCAGGCTGAAGGGCTAGATTCTTTGAGTCAAATAAAATAAATCTCTTAAATGTGATACTACTGTACATCCCTCCACATTCTTGACATTTGTTTATGATCCATTATAAACACTGGATAATAAGTATCCATGTGTGTTGTGATTGTTGGTACCAAAACATAGGACTGAGCTAACTTCAAATATGGATTGTATTCACACATTTTATATTTCTCCCGTGAGTTTAAGTGTTCCAAGTTAGACATGTTGATGATATTTACAGTTTTTTTTATTGCTAAACGACAGTGGGCACAACTGGAGCCACATGTGCAAAACTCAAACTCCAGTCTGCACTACCACCAGTCACCTGATCTAAACAGTTCACATCACCTGCTCAACTCTTAACACACGTCTCAGTCCTCACTGAGAAAACACACACACACACACACACACACACACACACACACACACACACACACACACACACACACACACACACACACACACTGTCACTCAGAACACACTGAGAGTAAAAACACTAGCATCAAACACCAATACACAAATTACTAACTTTTTCATCTTTACAGTTTGAACAATTTGAGTGACTTGACACTACTCAATAGTTTCTTTAAGGAAAATATATAGATTGTATAATATACCAATTTTTACGTAAGGTAAACAAGAAGGAATGAAAATCAGCAGTTTGTTTCAATATAGTATTTTGTCTCTAGTAATTTATGGAATTACTGGGAAAAAACTAAAGGTACATACGTAACAGTACCAAAGAATAGTGTGACTAATCCTGCCTCTCTCCAGCACCATGTGGCAAGTTTTCTTCATCACGTTGGATGTCTGCATCATCTCTAAATAAAAATGAATGTGGTGTTTCTATTGCTTTCACCTCCATTACTTTCTGAAAAACAGTAAGAACACAGTTTTACTATTGTAAAGATATAGTGTTTTTCACTTTGTTTTTATAGCTGTGTACATAACCTCAGACATCTTACCTGGACATGTTGGTGTCTTTGCTCTTTGACATGTTTCTCTCAAACGGTACAGTGTAGAATGGTTTCATTCAGGGACTACGGGCGGAAATTAGCAATTTGCTACAACCTGGCACGAGACATCTATTCATGTTTTTTTGTGCACTGTCCCTGTTCAAATAAATAAATTACAATTACAATTACAATTCTTATTTGGTGTTTGTATACAAAAAAAGACTTTCTGAGCTTTCTCTATATAAATACCATATATGTTCACTAACTAGTCTAAAACAAGACACCTGCTTAGGCTTTCAGCTACAATTCCAATCAGCAGTGTTTGATAGGCACCAGACTGAAATCTATTCTGTGTTGAATGTGTGGTTAACAGTTTTGACAGCAGTGTGTTAGCATTTGAACAAAGTGCTGTAGATCTACAGTGTTGTGTACGTTGTGGTGAAAGCCGTGGGATAAGTGTGTAGAGTTTTGAAAACTGTTTTCAAGCAATGAGAAATGAAATAGAGTTTGGTCCACATGAACTGCTGCTGTGCAGACTGTAGTTAGAGTTTGGCACATGGGACTCCAGTTGTGCCCGCTGTCGTTTAGCAATCGAAAAAAACCTGTAAACAGTCTTACAGAAGAGTACAAGCTGAAACACAAAGCACGTATTCAGACCTGTAATATTAGCTGATCTCTGTATTGTCCTACTCTAGTCCATACTGTGTAAACATGTCCTCTTCCGCGCCTTTAATAAAACATTTCAACGCTGTGTGTGTTTGTATTCTTCTGTAAAGCATAGTCATTTGCATGCTGCTGATAGCAGTCCTGTGTCCTGTTGCTCAGTAATAACTGCAGTTGCAACGCTACTGTCCGTCTCCCCTCCGCTGTAAACACTATGTAACCTTTTATCAGGCAAGAATATGATCAGATTCAATATCACCACACAGTGCGAGTCTATTATTGCCCAGAGAAGGTGCACACGGGCTCCTGCAACAGTATTTTCATTTCACGCGGAGAAGCCCTCGCCTCGATTATCTATCTCTGACACCTCTATAAATGTCTGCTCTGCTGCGGTGATGGAAAACCTCCCCCCCCCCATCCCCCCAGTCACTTATACATATTTATGGGGCATGTGATACAGCAAAGCAGGGCTTTCGCACACACCAAAAAAAAAGATCTGTTCGAAGACAAACCCAACCATTCAAGCTAATATACATAATATGCAAAGCACAGTACATTCTCAACTCCAATTTAAGCTTGCTTCTAAGAAATTATTCAAATGCTCACATTACATTTTAATTAAATTGAACCGTAACCAATGTAAATGCATTGCTCTAATACCTTTATTTAGAAATTTAGATGTCTATTTGATTTTCGATTGTACAATAATATACAATAAAACTTTTTCGGGCACAAAAAAGTTCTAAATTCAAAGCTTTTTCTAGCTAATTTCAAGAGCGTATTAATGTAACCACTTAATGTATTTAGTAGGGGTGTGCAACAAAATCGATTCACATTGGAATCGCAATTCAAGCTCTACCGATTCAAAATCGATTCATAGAATTCCAAAAAATCGGTTCATATAAAAAAATTATATATATATATATATATATATGTATATAGATTTTTTATTTTTTTTTATTGCATCTCTACTGCAATCACATGGGAAAAGTAACTACATTTACATACTGTGAATCGTTTTTGAATCGAAAATCGATTTTGAATGGAATCTTGAGCCTAAAAATCGATATCCAATCGATTCGTGACATTTTCTTAATCGCGCACCCCTAGTATTTAGTGATTCATTTTATCCAAAGTGCCTTACACTATTAGACATTTTTAGCATGTGTGGCCCCAGTGGGAGTACTGAAAGGCCCTTGGCTTTAATATGATAAGGAGCTAATTTGCTCATATGATTTGTATTACAGTATGTATTTTCCATCTTATTCTCATATTTAGATAAAGTACCAAATTAATTCCTGCTATAAATTCTAACACAGTGTACTTAGCCTGATGCAACCCCATTTTTCTATCAGCCACACACACAGTAAGCAATGCTGCCATTTTATTCGACAATCGTTGGTAAAAGGCGATTGCAAACAGATGATTTGGGGAAATGCCAACGCTGTCACTTTTATTGCTTCTTTAACCTTTCATG